>NW_020868719.1:300959-311324 GCF_003789085.1 Penaeus vannamei
TTCGAACGTTCTCACATATATTTGTAATACGCTTAGAATTGCTTTTTCGACTAATTTCGGAGATAATATTACTACTGGCCTTATTTAAATTATAGATGGACTTGAATAAATAATTATTATCATGATTATTATCATTATGGTCATTATTTTCATGATTATTATCATTATAGTCATTATCATCATGATTATCATTATTATTATCATCATTATTGCAGTTATAAAAATTATTATGCTAATTATTATTGCTATTTTTTCATTATAACTATTATATAATGATAATAGCAATAATGATAATTTTAGAAATAATAATGAGAATCATAATAATTATAAGACAATGATAATGATGTTTTATTATTTCTATTGCCATTATTAGTATGAACATTATTGGAATAGAGTTAATTATTATTATTATTGCAGTAATTATCAAAATTATCATTATAATTATGATTTTATCATTATTGTCAATTATCATCATAATTATCATCATTATTTCAATAATAAAGGAATTATCATGGAAATCATCATAATTACCTGAATTAATGTTAAAATCCTCATAATTACCATTAAAGGCGAGAAAGTTTTTTTTTGGACGTTTCTTTCATAAGGCTGGGGATTTTATTACTTCTGGCCTTTATTTCATTTAAATGGACTGAATAATAATTATTATCATCATTAATATCATTACCGTCATTATTTTCATGATTATCATTATAGTCATTATTATCATTATTATTATTATCATTATTGCAGTTATAATAATTATTATGTTAATTATTATTGCTATTTTTATCATTTTAACTATTTACATAATGACAATAGCAATAATGGTAATTTTGAAAATAATGACAATAATAACAATTATAATGACAATGATAATGATGTATTATTATTTCTATCGCAATTATTAAAATGAAATTATTGGAATAGACTCAATTATTGCTATTATGCAGTTATCAAAATTATCATTATAATCATGATTTTATCATTATTATTCTCATTATCATCATTATTGTCAATAATAAAGGAATTATCTGAAAATCATCATAATTACCTGAATCAATGTTAAAATCCTCATAATTACCATTAAAAAGCGAAAAGTCGCATGTGCCGACTAATGCCGACTCGATGACCCACCATGATGCCCATCCAGAGTGGTAACCTCCAGGCGACAATTGCAATTCCTCGCGCCTGGACGGGGCGCGAACCACCATACGTGATATTTATTGAAACAACTGAAGCCACAATGACGTAGCCGAAATGAACACCGGGAGTATACAGAGGTAACGTGTCGGTCTCTCATCCGAGGGGTCGGTGGTTCGCGCCCCGTCCAGGCGCGAGGAATTGCAATTGTCGCCTGGAGGTTACCACTCTGGATGGGCATCACGGTGGGTAAGGACTAAACTCTGTCGCGTCATCGAGTCGGCATTAGTCGGCACAGGCCGGGCTCCCCTCATAACCCGGGCGAGGTTCAACTTCGCATATCGGACTTAGCCTTATCCTTAAACCTGAAAGGGAGTTGTCTCTGGAGTCGGTGTTGTGTGTTCCCCGTGGATTACCCTTACTGTGGCGTTGCTGGAACATCAAGATAAGGTAGTGTCTGACCCTGTTTCATGTCGGTTAGGGAATGCTAGACTTGTCCATGTGATATTAATTTTGTTTACAACCAAGAAGGTCCATAGTGTATTGGCCAGCACTAACCAGAGATGACCCCTTTTTAAGAACCCAAGTCCCTCTTTCAGTGGTAACCCGTCCCTCCCGAATGAGGATCTTATTATCTATTCATTTTCTTCAGTTTTTTTTTTTATTATTGCCTAATTTTTTTATCATTTCGATACAACAAGAAGCCAAGAACGCACATAATTAGACCCTATTTCACTACGGGACTTGTACCTGGGTTATGGGACTTCCTCGCGAGGAAGTGAACAAGTCCTCTCCCTTCTTTCTCTCGGCCTAAGCCGCCATGCACCAATGGACTGGATGATTTTCGGGCTTCCCCTCGATAGTAAACCTTGCACTAGTTGTTATAGGAGAAGAGCTAACACCAATAAATATATGCCATGGCAGAGACCAGATCGCAGTACACATTCAATAGGTTAATCTGGCTGAGACGGAAAGAAGACCATTAACATTACTGCAGATGACACATGTTTGTTTTATTAGCTCATTTTTATGTGGAAAGACAGCTTAGATGTAACTTGGTTATAAGTACTAGTATTACTTGAACAAGTATTGATATCAAAGCAAATGTGGAGACACATTATGGCGTTGTTGGAGATCTATTTCCTGATCATGCTGTTTCGGTATGTGATATGGTAAATGTACTTCGATTCGTAAAAAAAGACAAATGAATTAATAAAGACCCTTAGCAAGTCGGGCAACGTTGAAGAACAAAGTGCAGTTTATGAAGTCTCCGAATTAACTGCTGCTTGTTAAGGCATCACTTCGATATGTGGTTCAGTATTGTAAAATGTAGAAGCTAAACTCCGCACTAGCTCTGAGATATCGTCCACTGATGACAAAAGTAATTGAAAAGCACGTCACAAAAAGCAAGTTATAAGCATCTTTCTGGAATGTGCTCTTAATCCACCAGATTTACACCTAAATGATTATGGATACACATACGCTGCAATCAGTCATTACACCAGCTGATATGTCTTTTACTCCAGCAGATCAGGCGCTGGTAACCGTGGCTCAGGACAATTATCATGTTCAATTTCTGTGCGTGTTAGGGTGGTGATAGCACAAATCAGAGGACTATTCAGTAGGAGATAATGATTATCAAGAGGATTTTGAGTAGACTTTCGAGTGTTGGATATTAGGGACTGTGTATATAATTGAAATAAAAAATCTAATTATTGCGCTATTTTCAATATTTTGTGCTCCATGATGTTGTAATATGCTCTCTTCACTTTACATTTGGCATCTAGAAAAATACATACCTCATTATCATTTGAGGATATTTATGTATAATAGATTCATTATGGCAATGACCTACAAAAAAAGAATCTGTATAAAGGAATATGCCCAAAGTAACATAGTTATTTTTCATGAAGTGAAAATAAACACGAACATGAAAATATCAAAATACTTAACTAAAATGAAGAGAAAGATAGCACCATTTGCTAGACATCTGAAAAGCATCAATATATAGTATAATTATTTATAATAATAATACTATTAAGTATGTCCCTCGCGTAAAGGGATATCTAGTGAAATATCACCGGAAGTATATGAAATATGTTTCAGTCGATTTCTAGCCCCCGAAAACTTAGAATATGAAACCAAAACCAGGATCCTGAGACAAAAATAGGCCGAGTTTTAGCTATTAATGATAATGATTATTAGGATTATTAATATACTATTATTGTTATTATTATCAACTTTGTTATCATCAACGGCAGCGGCCATTTTGAATATCGGTCACAAAAAAAACCTTCAAGGGTGCGAACTTTGCGCTCGACTGATTCATCATCGGTAGTTTCAGATCTACTAGAAACAACAAACCCATTGTATATTTTTCAAGTCCGGGTATATCTCTCTCTGCCACCGGACTCTAATGATAATGATACAGATGATACTAACTATAATAATAAAAATTATGATGATGACATGATAATAAAAATTATGATAATAAAGATAATAATGATAATGATGATGATGACAACAACAATAATAATAACAATAATAGGGAAAGTGACAAAATAATGAATAATAAAAATAAATAATAATAATAATAATAATAATAACAGTAATAGGGAAAGTGACAAAAATTATGATAGCAGTAGCAATAGTAATAAGGATGATAATAATAAAGTTAATAATAATGATAACAAAAATATAATAATAACATTAATGATAATGACAATGATAACAATACTGATAGTAATAATGATAACATTAACGATAATAACGATAATAACAATCACTATGATAAAAATAATAATGATAATAATCAGTATGATAACAATAATAATGATAATAAAAATAGTAATAATAATGATAAGGATAACGATAGTAATGATAATGATGAAGCCATTGTTAATGATAATAATAATAATCATTATAAAACAATAAAAATTATATCAATAATAATAATAATTATGTGTGTGTGCGTGTGTTAAGTAAATCATATATGGCCAATCTCTCAATGTGACACAAAACTTGAAAGTTCTATTGAAATCTTGATAGTCAAGGAATTACAGTTACTGGAGGGGAATGAAGCAACGATATCTGCAGCATCTATATTGACTACTTCATCCATGGCTTCAAAAAGAGACAACTGCTCCTGCTTCCAACGAGTAATTAGCTTGCAATTATCTTTATTTGCCATATACCCAAAATATGGATAAATTTCATTTTATCGTGTTCACTTGAGTCATAGACTGTGAGCCATAAATCATGGCTTTACTGGAATATGAGGTCCGCTTTTACTTAACGTACAATTAGGACAATTTGGAGATGCTGAATGCAAATTTGCCTGTTGTCACGGTGAGCCAAGGCCACCAAAAGAGGGCGCTAATCCCATTTTTGCTCCTCTTTTGGCAAAACCGTATTTTAGGTTTATCTTTTTATTTTATTATTTGATAGATTCTTTTGTAACATTTCCCATGAAAATAAATGATTATTCAACAAATGGTGTGTGTGGGGTGGGATGAGGATCAAAACCTTGTAGTGATCGTCTTCACCAAATATCTAACGATCACTCCAGGAGGTAATGAAACAACAATGAAATATCTTTTCATACCTCTAACTCCCCCACGGGCAAACGAAAAATAAAACGATGACCTCAAGGTGGCAACACCCATTCCTGGTGGAACACACGAGGTGGCGTTATTTTGCCCTACTATTTCCAAGGGGTTGTTGGGTTACCTTACTGACGTCGCCCCTTTACCCAGTGGTTTATGCTCTACAAAGTGACGCTTTCTCCGAATTCGGAAATCAACAACAGCCCCCGAGAAAAAGGGCGTTTATCTGGCGAAGTGAGGAGGATGCTCGCGCACGTTCCTCTGCCAAACATTTTTTTTTTTTTAACCAAATAAATAATTTACTTGTATTTTTTGTATTGCTTTATGTGTACCCCCGAGGATGGTACTCTTTATTTTTATGTTAAGACTTTTATAAATATATTCTTTTAATGATCTGAGGTCCATTTAATTTTAAAAGTCTTAAATCTCAATTAATTAAAATATTTTGTTTCTTAATTTGGCTCATTTAAGTGTTTCATATAAAGTATCTTGAGTGATTTTGATATTGGTTGTTTTTGCACAATTATTTTGATTTAGTTTTTTTTATGGATTTTCATTTGAACTTATTTTATTACATTAATTTAGATTAAAAATTTCATACATATGGGTTTTAAGATTTGTTTTATCTATCTTGATAAAAAAAAAAAAAAAAAAACTTTTACACTATTCCCGCCCACAAACAACATGGTAAGTACACACACAAAGAAGGTGAGAAGCCCATTCCGTGGAACTCCGGAATGGGCTTTCACCTGTCTTAGATATAAGTGGTCGTGGAGATAGTTACTATAGGTTGTAAGAAATAATTGGTCAGGTATTTATTCGATAAAAGTGACCTCGTTGACCTGCATATCTTGTTATCATCTTCGGGATTTTGATTATATCGTTTGTGTTTTACTGTGTTTACCGTTTTTATGTTCAGTGTTTTAATGTATTAAGTGTATTTTGTTTCATCGTTTGTTTTAGTGTTCTGTTCTGTTTTACCGTTCTATTGATGTTTCAAGTTCCTTTTGCTTTACCGTTCATTTTATTGGATTGTATTTTACCTTATTTCATGATTTGTTTTATTGTCTTCGTTTCATTTTATTTTCGTATTTTAGTGTCATTTTACTACATCGTTTGTTTTATTGTGTTTCATAAATTCGTTTAACTATTCAAAAATAAATATTTTTAAACATGCTGCTTTTATCAAACGCCCGAATTTGACAATGATTGAAAGAGAATGCTAAAAGGGTAGTTGACAACCCAGCTACCTAGCTCTAATGGCACAATTTTTATTTCTTTTTACTTATTTATCAAGTGGTTATCTGCTCCTTCTTGTCTCCATACAACACTTTCCGCTTTCACATCCGTCTTCTATCATCACACCATATATACACACGCCAACTAAATGGATGGTGACAGTGGCTCCTCTCTAACATGTCTCTTTAAGACATAATTGTAAAGGTATTTGTTACAACCTACTTTAAAATGCTGATTATTTATTTTGTACTGTGTTTTCTTTACTGTCGGCCGCGCTGTTTCTCCAATCATGAGAGCTAATTGTTCCTGTTTCATAACGACCTACACGTACATTTCAATCTAGACGCGAGCTGGAAGAAATTACTGAAGTTTGACACTATCAGCTCCTGAAAATCTTGTTGCCATAGCAACTCTTATCCTTTCACTGTATTGTAAAACATCCGACACCAATTTTTGACAGGCGCGCAGTTGATACATTCTAAAAACTATGTACACTTTCAGCCAACCGTTAAAACTATAATTTGACCACCTTCGTTCAAATTTCTCCACTTTATTACAGGTATCAGAATTATGATAAAAGTCTTAAGTCTGCAATTCTAACGCAATCTGATACGAAATCGCTTTCTTTTTCTTGGTACAGCCTGGGCATCGGGGCTTCTTTTTAAACGCATAATTTAGTAAATACATATGTTGCCATCATTTGTCCAAACAAAAATAGAAATAAACTAAAGGTATTTGAAGAGATCATTACACAGACAGCAAAAATCTATTAATCAAATTGCCAAAGACAAGGAAAATGACAACAAAGCAAAATAAATGAAGTACACTTACAAGTACTCAAAACACATATACATAATTTTCCTACAAACTAAACATTTTGGTGTGTTGACTCAGTAGTGTCACGTCATATCTTCCAATACAGGATGTGCAATATCTTGGTCGTTTAGTCCTTAGAATGATTGGTTGATTGATGAATATAGATACAGATAAATATACATACAATTTTACCAACCACAGGCATCATATGAATAAGCCTATGTTTTTGTGGCAAAATAGCACATTAACACTAAATACTTAAAAGTGTTTTTAATCATAATATAGAGATCTATTAAAAGAAAGACACGAGAAAAGGGAGAAAGAGAGAGAAAAAAGAAATAGAACATGAGACAAAGATCACTGTTTTCTTTGAACGCAGTATACGTAAGAAAACAAGGATTCTGAGACTACATAGAAACTTGTATACTATATATATTGCAAAAGAAAAACTTGTATATATATATTAACATTAAATATCACTATTATCATCATTATTACTTTCATCAACAGAATTGCATCATTATGATAATATTACTGCTGTTATGACAAATATCACTACTACTGTTATGACACATAAAACATCACTAACATAATATTAACTAATAATAGTCGTGATAATAATATAAACAATGATGATGTTAAAAACAATACTGCTTGTAATGATAACAATACTACTAGTCATGATAACAGTTATGATAGTGGTGATAATCTCATCATATCATATGCCAAACAGCGATCAGAAATCAACAGTTCTTACGTATGATTACGTATATGAAGTTCAGAGGATGCAAGGAAGTAAAAAAAATATAGAATTATTCACTCCCGTTTTCTAATTTCCTTGCAAACACAGAATAATGGAGACTACAAAAAAAAACATAAAGAATGGTGATAAATCAATTTTGTGGACTTTTTTCTTTCTTTTCTTTTCTTTCTTTTCTTTTTCTATATTCCTAATGAAATATGTGGTTATTGTTGTTTTTATCATATTTTTATCATATTTTTTCATGAAAATGTTTAAAATAGACTTAATTATTGCTATTATTGCAGTATTTTATCAAAACTATCATTATAATTATCATTTTATCATTATTATCATTATTATTGTCATTATCATCATGATTATCATTATGGTTATAATAAAGGAATTATTATGAAAATCATCATAATTACCTGAATTAATGTTAAAATCATCATAATTATCATTTAAAAGCGAAAAAGTTTTTTTCGACGTTTTTCTCAAAAGGCTAGATTTTGCCGTTTTTGCGACTTTTGGGATTTGACTACTTTTCGCCTTTATTTCATTATAAATGGACTCTATGATTATTATTATCATTATTATCATTATTGTCATTATTCTTATGATTATTATCATTTTAGTCATTATCGTCATAATTATCATTATTATTATTATCATTATTGCAGTTATAAGAATTATTATGCTAATTATTATTGTCATTTTCATCATTATAACTATTTTTATAATGATAATAACAATAATGATAATTTTAGAAATAATAATGACAGTAATAATAATTATAATGACAATGATAATGATATTATTTCTATTGTCATTAATAGTATGAAAATGATTAGAATAGACTTAATTATTGCTATTATTGCAGTAATTATGAAAATAATTTATCATTTTATCATTATTATCATTATTATTGTCATTATCATCATGATTATCATCATTTATGGTTAATAATGAAGGAATTATCATGAAAATCATCATAATTACCTGAATTAATGTTAAAATCATCAAATTTAATACGCTAGTTTTGCCGTTTTTTCGACTTTTGGGATTTTACTACTTTTCGCCTTTATTTCATTATAAATGGACTCTAATGATTATTATCATTGTTGTCATTATTCATATTATTATCATTAGAGTCATTATCGCCATAATTATCATTATTATTATTATCTTATTGCAGTTATAATAATTATTATGCTATTATTATTGTCATTTTCATCATTATAACTATTTTTATAATGATAATAACATAATGATAATTTTAGAAAAAATAATGACAGTAAATAATAATTATAATGACAATGATAATGATATTATTATTTTCTATTGTCATTATATTGGAAAATCATTAGAATAGACTTAAGTATTGCTATTATTGCAGTAATTATCAAAACTGTCATTATAATTATCATTTTATCATAATTATCATTATTATTGTCATTATCATCATGATTATAATGATGATAATTATCATTATAAAGCCCATCTATAATGAGAAAAAGGCTAAAGTAGAAAAATACCAAAAGTCGAAAAACCGGCGAAATCTAGCGAAATACAGTCGAAAAAAAACCTTTTTCGAGTTTAAAGGATGATTATGATGATCTTAGCAATAATTCTGCTAATTATGATGATTTGGATGATAACCGAATCAATAATGACAATAATGACGATAATAATGATAATTATGAGAGTAATTAGGACAATAATTATGATAATAATTATACAATAATTATAATGATGATTTGCCTAATAATTGCAATAATAGCAATATTCAACACAATTCTAATGATTTTCCTAATAATAATAACGACAATGATAACAGAAATAATAATAGAAGTATATAACACGGCTATTATTGTTATTATAATCCTTATTATTGTTGTTATTATTTCCAGAATTATCATTATTGCCATTTTCATTATTAAATAATTATAATGATGAAAATGACAGTAAAATGACAGGAAAATGACATTGTGGAGCAACTCTGGGCAATATCAAGGTTACCGACCTTGATTTTGCTGATGAAGGAGATCCAGGAAGGTCCCTCAAGAGGCCGAGGAGGAGACCCAGGAAGTCCCCCAAGAGGCCGAGAAGGAGACCCAGGAAGTCCCCCAAGAGGCCGAGGAGGAGACCCAGGAAGTTCCCAAGAGGCGAGAGGAGACCCAGGAAGTCCCAAAAGAGGTCGAGGAGGAGACCCAGGAAGTCGCCCAAGAGGCCGAGGAGGAGACACAGGAAGACCCCAAAAGGCCGCGGAGGAGACCCAGGAAGTCGCCCAAGAGACCGAGGAGACCCAGGAAGTCGCTCTTGAGCCCGAGAAGGAGACCCAGGAAGTCGCCCTTGAGCCCGAGAAGACGTTCCTCCACTGCATTCCTCCCAGGACGAAGGTCTTCTAGGCCCACTTCCAGGTAACCATTTCCTTGGAGATCGCCCTTAAGCCGGAGAAGGAGACCCAGGAAGTCCCCCAAGAGGCCGAGAAGGAGACCCAGGAAGTCGCCCAAGAGGCCGAAGAGGAGACCCAGGAAGTCGCCCAAGAGGCGAGGAGGAGACCCAGGAAGTCGCCCAAGAGGCCGAGGAGGAGACCCAGGAAGTCGCCCAAGAGGCCGAGGAGGAGACCCAGGAAGCCCATGAGCCCGAGAAGGAGACCCAGAAAGTCGCCCAAGAGCCCCGGGTGGACGACGCCGCCGAGCCCCAGGAGGAGGTGGACGTCGCTCCGAAGGATTCTCTGCGTAGGGAATTGAATGCAATTATGCATAATATTTAAGAACTATCTAGACTCCAAGAGGGAGAAACTAGGTCAGTTTAGGAGGG
>NW_020868719.1:311679-329179 GCF_003789085.1 Penaeus vannamei
TATAAAATATTAATATATATATATATATATATATATATTATATATATATATATATATAGTATATATATTAAATATACTACTAAATAGATATTAATATATAATATATTATATATATATATAGTAATAATATAATATATAATTATGTATATTCATTTATATAATTAATTATAATATAAATAATATCATATATATATATATATATATATTATATATATATATAAATATATATGTAATGTATATATATATATATATCATATAATACATATATATATATACATATATATATACATTATATATATATTAATATATTATACATAATATATATATATATATATATATATAATATATATATATAATATATATTATATATAACATATATTATATAAATACATATATTATATATATATATTTATATATTATATATATACATATATATATATATATATATATATATATATATAATATATATACATATATATATATATATATATATTATATACATATACCTATATATATATATATATATATATATATATATATATATATATATGTTATGATCAATATTTAATATATATAGATAATATATATGATAGATAGATAGATAGATAGATAGGAGAATAGATAGATAGATAGATAGATAGATAGATAGATAGATAGATAGATAGATAGATAGATAGATAGATAGATATATATATATATATATATATATATATATATGTATGTATATATATATATATATATATATAATATATATAATATAAGTATAGAGTATTTAGGCTTCAAAATTGATGGTAAAAGTATCCATGAGACAGATGAGTTAGGGCAGTAAATGGTGCCAAACTGCCAGAGAATGTTAAAGAATTACCGTCATTTTTAGGGTTATTCATATTTTATGATAATTTTGTTCAGAATGTAGCCAGTATTGCTAGCCCATTGTATAATTTTACTGCAAAAGAAGTTCTATGGAACTGTTCAGTAAAATGTCATGAAACTTTTGACAAGATTAAGACTGAAATAACTAAAGAAACTTTTCTAGTACACTACAATAAAGATTTGCCTGTAAAACTAGTGTGTGATGCATCGCAAGTAGGGTTAGGTGCAGTATTAGCTCACATTATGGAAGATGGTACTGAAAGACCCATTGCTTTTGCATCAAGACTACTGAATAAGGCAGAACAGAGATATTCTCAGATTGAGAAAGAGGGATTAGCTTTGGTTTATGGTGTTAAAAAGTTCCACATGTACCTCTATGGCAGAACGACCTTTACATTAGTAACGGATCACAAGCCACTATTAGCCATTTTAGGACCAAAGAAGAGTCTGCCGGAATTTGTAGCAGCTCGTTTACACAGATGGTCAATAACCCTAGCTGCCTATAACTATGGCATAGAGTATAGGTCAACAGCCAAGATGGGGAATGCATGTGCTCTGTCGAGACTGCCAGTCGATCAGGCTTCCAGTGAGGAATCATCGAGCATTTTGTTGGTAGACGCATGCGATTTCCGGTTACATCGAAGCAAATTGCAAGTCAGACTAAGAGCGATCCCATATTATCAAGGGTTTTACAGTGTTTGCCACTAAATAATAATGATGTATTGTCGGAGCAGCAATACAAGCCATTTACAGACGTGTGGTCAGAGTTGTCAGTTGTACAGGATTGTATATTGAGAAAAACCAGGGTAATAATTCCGGACCGTTTGAAAGGCAGAGTTCTTGCGGAGTTACATGCCGAACACCAAGGTATTGTACTCACAAAGGCAATTGCTCGTACTTTTGTGTGGTGGCCTGGTATTGACAATGACATTACGACTCATGTAAGAAATTGTGAGGGATGTGCATTCCAGCAGAACAATCCAGCTCCATGTAAGACACACCCTTGGGAGACACCGAGTACTTCATGGCAGAGAGTACACATTGACTTTGCAGGTCCTTTTCGAGGTCACACTTTCTTGATTGTAGTTGACTCATTTAGTAAGTGGCCTGAAGTTATACCAATGATCTCTACAACTGCATATAGCACCGTGAGAGTGCTAATGTCCCTATTTGCAACACATGGTATTCCTGAACAAATTGTGTTGGATAACGGACCTCAGTTTGTTTCAAGTGAGTTTGATAGTTTTTGTAAGGGAAACAACATCAAACACATTCGTAATGCTCCATATCACTCTGCAACGAATGGTGAGACAGAAAGATTTGTACAGACGTTCAAGTCTAACATGAAATGTAGAGGCAGTCGCAGATCTGGTCTCACCGCTAACATAAACAGGTTCCTACTATCACATAGAACCACTCCTCATGCAACCACAGGTTGTTCACCTTCATTTCTGTTGATGGGGAAGAGGGTGAGATGTAGGTTAGTTGCAATGACACCAAAATTGGCTGTAGAACAAACAAGTAAAACCGAGAGTGTGAGGGACTATAGAGAATTTAACATTGGAGATAAAGTACTGATAAGATCATATACTTCTTCAGAAGAAAAATGGTTTGAAGGACAAGTAGTACAAAAGCTAGGTAAATTGCATTACATGGTAAAAGATGCGGATGGTCGAGAGATGAAAAGGCACATTGATCAAGTTATTTTAAGAAGGGTGTAATCATCCCTAAAAAGCATCATAATTCCTTCTATACAGCAAGATCAATCAATACAACAGGAAAAGAAGGAAGTTAAAGTAGCCCAGGAGAATATGCCTTCTGATATACCTAAAAAGAAAGACTACCACGAAGGTCTACCAGAAATAAACTTCCGGCTAGATATGTTGACAATTATATCCTTACGGGTAAAATGTAATTGTATCTATGTGTAATCGAGCCATTGTGATGGTATTAGATGTATGCTTCGGGGCAGTTGTAATACTTATAATTGTGATATTGTCAACTATTGTGATATTTTTGATATTAAGTATTCATTCAATATGCTTCTGGGATTATCAATAATTGTATTATCTTCCATAAGGGGGAAGGAAGTGTTATGTATTAACATACACTAAATATATGCTATTAACACTATAAGTTCTATGTATAAATTGACTAACAATTATTGTTTGTGATACCCGTGCAATGATGTGCAATCCATTTTCTATGACCGGGCAAATGTATGCCCTAGCGGTGATGTATGTAACCTGTCAAGGCTTAGCAACAATAAAGAGCAGACATAGAAGAGACTTTCTACAAACCCTACAATAAACGGGTTGATCCAAGACTTCGTGATCCCTACTTTGGCGAACGAGGATGGGAGATAAGGAAGTGCATATCTTATAATTTCAGGTGAGATATGAACTGATGTTAAACTGTTTGGGAGATAGATGAGAACATCCACAACAATATATATAGATATATATTACATATAATAGATATATATATATNGTGTGTTGTGTGTGTGGTGTGTGTGTGTGTGTGTTGTGTGTGTGGTGTGTGGTTGTGTGTGTATGTATATTATATATATATATATTATATATATATATATATATATTATATATATAATATATATATATATATATATATAATAATATATATATATATATATATATATATTATATATATTTATATATTATACATACACGCACACATATATCTGTGTAAATGTATATATATATATATATATATTATATATATATATATATATATATATATATATATATATTATTATATATATGCACATACATATACACAAATTATATAAATATATATATATATTAAATATTATTATATATATATATATATATATATATATGCACATACATATACACAAATTATATATATATATATATATATATATATATATATATATTATATATATATATATATATATAATATATGTGTTGTGGTGTGTGTGTTGTGTGTGTGTGTGTGTGTGGTGTGTGTGTGTGTGGTGTGTGTGTGTGTGTGTTTGTGTGTATGTGTGTGTGTGCGTGTGTGTGTTTGTGTGTGTGTATGTTTGTGCGAAAACATACTGCAAACTGAGATACTCTTTCCCACCCATCGAAAGAAAAAAATCCATAAACCTCCATGAAAGAACGAAACCTGGGCTCCCTGAGGGCGCGGTGCGACCTTATCCGTCGAACGTCAGCGTTGCCTGATCAGTCATTCAGTCACGAATTCTTGGCCATCGTCATGTGCCTTAAATTTGTGATAAGTGACAAGCCGTCATTAGTTCATTCATATCTGACTCGGTCAGTGTAGAGTTGCTATACATAATCGTGTCAGTATATCATCGTTTAATCGTTAATCTCTCATTTGTACCTCAATTAGCAATGAATCTCCTTCGAATCACGTAGTCTTGGATCGTCTGTTTCCATCAGTCCTTGTCACTTATCGCTTAAGCGCCATTCGTCACTGCAGGCTCTCGGTTAACCTTCGATCTCTCTCTCATTCGTTCGGATACATTATCTGTCTATCGTCTCTGATTTAATCACTCACCCCGCTCTTGATGAATGATGAATCATCAACAATCAATGTTTATCACTTGGCCAATCACTCATCAGTCGCACCGCCGATTCAACCGGTCCTGAGCATCGGAGGCCACTCGGTCGGTCCTCACACTCGCGTCAACACCTGTCTCCGAAATCAGTCCTCGAGATTTGCCACGTCAACCGAAGGTCGTCTGTACTTGAACTTGACTTCCAAAGACAATAACTGTTGCTTTTGAATGAATTACCTAATAAATTGATTATTCACTGAGTTTTTCCCTTCTGCGACTTTAATGGTCAGAAGGAACAGAAAATAATTAGGACAGATTTTGGCCACAGACAGACGGTAGTTGCGTGTCCTCATCCCTTGCTCACTCAGAAGGCAAGGATTCCACCAGACGAAGGTACATATTCATAATACAAGACAAAAAAACAAAAATAAAACTACAATATTCATGATACAAGACAAAAAGCAAAAACAAAATAATAATGCACTACAGGAAAATTTAACACAAAAGGAAAGGAGAACTCACTCAAAGTATATCTTGTCCACGTGGCAGCTGTCCTGGGAGATCATGCCGGACGCGAGGTCGACCTCTGTGTAGGACGCGTAGGTCGCGTAGAGCTCCTGCTGCAGGGCTTCCAGCGTCCAGAGGTCAGGACGGGTCACCTTCGGCGGCGCCCTTGGCGAACTCTCCTGGAAGCTCCTCAGCCTGGCCTTCGCCTCCGTCATGAGGGAGGAGTTGACTTCCACCCTGGGGAATGCGAGCCGCCCCGTGAGAGACTCGACTTACGCGAAGCATGGCGAAGAAATGGCATGGAGGAAGCTCGTCAGAAAAGGTACCTTTTGCTAACTAAATGTGTCGCTTGGAAGATCATTCATTCAATACAGTTTCGATCACTTCGACGCATCGCAGACTGTAAATAATCAACAGAAGCAAATGCAAAGTACTTCACTATAATTGAAACAAATACTATTTACTTATCTTGAGAAAATCTGTTCGACGACATCCCGTGAACGACCAGGGGCTGCCTGCGCGCCCGGCCGCCCCTCGCGAGCTCCTCGCTGGTCTTCGGAACCGACCCCGAAGGCGGACGACGAGGCATGGAGGCTGAGACGCCCCTCATCTGGCGAAGTTCGGCCGTTGTCGTCGCTGCTGCAGGTGGGGATGTTGTTCACGTCCCGACACACGAAGAACGGCATGTCGTTGGCTGAAATCTGCGAGAGAATGTCGTGCATTCGGCTGACCACGTCGAGCCTCGAGTCAAAGGTGTTGACGCCCTCGCCGCCCCTGCCTTCTGCATTGCCCTGGTCGCCGCCTCTGCTCAGACAGTCTTGCAGGACATCGTAGGCCAGCTTCACTTCGTCATTGCTGTAAAACTGGGCTATGGCATCCGTGAGGGCGCGACGCGAGATCACACGCAACTTCCCGCTGAAGAAACAGAGAAGGTCGTTGAATATCGGAGTGTTGTTCCCCGCCATGGCAGCGCCGGAGACCCGCTACTGCTGGGTCGTTTCTCGGCATTCGCTTAAATACATCTCCAACTGGCAGAGATAAGACTACCCACTGACGTCTTCGTAAGAGGCATTATCAATTGGTGATATAGCTACGTTATCTATAATTGTTTATCTTCCTGAGGAATGTACTCATAACATAATATGTTATATCTGCAAACATACACATAGACACCCAAGAAATACAAACAGATACACAGAAATGCAAACACACATACATACACACATCTCTCTCTCATCTCTAACAATATACGTATATATATAATATATATATATATTATATATATATATATATATATATATATATATAATATATATATATATATGTGTGTTGTGTGTGTGTGTGTGGGTGTGTGTGTGTGTGTGTGTTGTGTGTGTGTGTGTGTGTGTGTTGTGTGTATGTATATATATATTATATATATATAGATATATATAATAGTNATTTGCGTAAATAGCAATAATAGCGAGATAATCAACAACGATTCTAGAGGGATAATGTTACCTACTAATAACCACTAATAATAACGACAATTATCACATCGCCACTATAAAACAACGCTCAATTATAACACGGATATTATTGTTATTATAATAAATTTTATTGTTGTTATTCTTTCTAGAATTATCATTAATTGCCATTATATTATTAAAATCATTTAATGATGAAATGACATTAATAATTAAGATAATTGATTATATAATGACATATATTGAAGGGTAATTAGGGCAATAAATGGACAGTAATGAATAAATAATGATGATGATAATGACAAATAATGAATGATAATTATCATTATAAAAGCCCATCTATAATGAGAAAAGGCTTAAAAGGAGAAAAATCCCCAAAAGTCGAAAAACCGAGCGAGGAATCTAGAAATACAGCCTTCTAGAAGAGGAGTACTTCGAAAACCCACCCCATATTGTCCAGTTTTAATGATGAATTATGATGATTTTACCATTAATTCTGCTAAATTAGGAGATGGATTTTCCACCGATGATACACCATCACAATAATGCCACGATAAATGAATGGTAATTAAGAAGGAGAGATGCGGACAATCAATATGATACCACCATTAACAATATATATATGACAATTGAATAGCTTAAATAAAATGGAATGATTTGCGTAATAGAACTGATGACAGGATAAAAAAGAAGCGCCAATAGTAGATAAGACTATAGCGAGAGAGGCCATAAGAAAAGGAGGAAGTATGGTAGGGTACATAGCTGATGAAGAAGCGAAGAACTAACAATTATAATACCGAATGAGCGACGAGAGATGAAAAGACGAGAAGAAAGAAAGATAGGAAAAAGATAAGAGTGAAATTAAATGGAGACAGCGAGGCAAATTAAGTAGAGAGTAGAACTGAGAGAATGACAAAGAAATAAGGATACTCTCTCAACAATATTCAACCAATCCTATTGTTGTTATTGACGATGTTGCACAATAAGAGAGTTGAAGAGATCCCTATCTATAAATTCTCTTGGTCCATTTTACCTAGCATCTTATTTTACATAACATCTAATTCTATCATTCCTATCCTCTCTCTCCTTCTTCCTACCTTCTCCTCTCTCATCTGCGCACAATGCGCCACTCTCCACTCCAACGTCTAAGGTATTTAAGTTGATTATCTATATATCGACTATATTAAGGGTCATATTCTATCCGAAGGTACATTACTATCGACTATCCTGCCGTAACTATTATCGCAATCATATTCAACTGATTTGTATGCTATCTTAATTCACCAAACTATCTTTCGGATCGAAATTAATTATCATTTATAAAATGTCCTTATCCACTTATACTATTGAGAAAAGCTTAAATAAGCGAGAAAATCCCAACACACGTACCGATAAAAAACCGGCCGAATATCAAGAGCCAAACTACAGCCTTTTGAAAAGAGATGAAGTCGAAAACCTCCTTTTTTATATTATAAAAAATGAATGATTTATGATTCACCCAATTAATTCTGTCAATTTAGGATGATTTTGATGATATAACCCATCAAATAATGACATAATGACGATAATAATGGTAATTATCGAGAGTAATTGACAATAATTAATGATAATAATTAACAATGATACTTATAATGATGATTTGCGTAATAATTGCAATAATAGCAATAAATCACACAATTTCTAATAATCTTCCTCTAAATAACACTAATAAATAACCGACAATGAAACAGAAAATAATAATAAACAGTAATTATCAAACAACGGGCTATTATTGTTATTTATAATAAATGGTTTATTGTTTGTTGAGTTCTTTTCTAGAATTAATCATTATTGCCAAATTACATGGTATAAAATCATTAGTTATAAGATGGAACATTAATAATCCCCTCAAGATAATGATTATTAAATGATTTTATTTTTTTTTTTATAATTAAGGGTAATTAGGGCAATTAAACCACATTCCATCGACGGTAATAATGATGATAATGACAAATAATGTATGATCAATATCATTAAAACCCATCTATAATGAGAAAAAGGCTAAAAGGAGAAAAATCCCAAAAGTCGAAAAAACCGCGAAATCTACCCGCAAATTACAGCCTTCTGAGAAGATGAGTCGAAAACCCCCCTTTTTCCAGTTTAAATGATGATTATGATGATTTTATGCAACAAATTCTACTAATTAGGATGAATTTTTGATGATAACTCTCCAATCAATAATACGGTAAAATGATAATCATGCAAATTAGGAACAATATTATGATTAAATAATAATGATAGTTTTATAAATGATGATATTATCAATAATTGCGATAATAAGAATTCAACTCAACAATATTCTATATGATTTTTCCCTACTAAATAACACTAATAAACACGAACAATGATAAGAAATAAAAATAAAAAAATTAAAATATATCCCGGAATTAATTGTTTATTATAATCATTATCATTATTGTTATTATCTCAAGAATTATCATTATATGTCAAATATCATTAAATTAAAATCATTATAATGATGAAAATGGCATTAATATTTAGAATAATGTATTATTATAATGACTTAATATTAAAGGGTAATTAGGGCAATATATGAATAATGATAATAATGATGATGATAATGACAATAATGGATGATAATTATCATTATAAGCCTATCTATAATGAGAAAAAGGCTAAAGGAGAAAAATCCCAAAAGTCGAGGAAAACCCGGCGAAATCTAGCAAAATACAGTCTCAAGATGAGTCGAATCCCTTTTTCCAGGTAATATTAAATGATGATTATGATGATTTACCATTAATTCTGCTAATTAGGATGATTTTGAATGATAACCCCATCAAATAAATGACAATAATGACGATAATAATGGAAATATGAGAGTAATTTGGACAATAATTATGAATAATGATTATACAATGATACTTATTAATGATGATTTTCGTAATAATTGCAATAATAGCAATATCAAACACAATCTAAAATAATTTCCCTATATATTAAACACTAATACATAAGACAATGAATAACAGAATATAATAATAAAAGTAATTAATAACACGGCTATTATCTGTCTCTATTATAATAAATTTTATTGTTGTTATTCTTTCTAATCATTATTTGCCAATTACAATTATTAAAATCATTAATAACTATATGAAAATGGACATTAATAATTAAGATAATGATTATTATAATGATATATTAAAGGTAAATTAAAGGGCAATAATCAACAGTAATGATGATAATGATGATAGACACATAATGATATTAATTATCACTATAAAGCCCATCTTGATAAATGAGAAAAAGGCTCACAAAGGAGAAAAAATCCCAAAAGGTCGAAAAAAACCGGCGAAATCTAGGCAATAATACAGCTTATGAAGATGATGAACTAAAACCCGCCCCTTTTTCTCGTTTAAATGATGAATATGATTGATCTTTAGCAATAATTCTACTAATTAGGATGATTTTGATGATAACCCATCAATATGACGGTAATAATGATAATCATGCGAGATTAGGAACAATCCTATTAAATGATAATAATTATATAATGATAACTTATTAATGATGATTTGCCTAATATTGCGATATATAAGCAATACTCAACAATATTCTATGTATTTTCCCTACTAATAACATTATCTATTTTAAAAATTAACTATATTATAATAACGACAATGAATAGAAATAATATATAAAATTAAAATCACTATTCCCGGCCATATTTGTTTATTAATAAATCATTTATCATTATTGTTATTTATCCTCATGAATTATCATTATTGTCAATATCATTATTAAAATCATTATTGTCAATATCATTATTAAAATCATTATAATGATGAAAATAACATTAATAATTTCAGATAAATGATTTATTATAATGACTATATTAAGCGGTAATTTAGGGCAATAATCACAGTAATGATAAATAATGATGATGATAATGAACAATAATGATGATAATTATTCATTATAAAGCCCAATCTATAATCGAGAAAAAAGGCTAAAAACGAGAAAAATCCCAGCGAAAAACCCGTCCGAAAATCTAGCAAAAATACAGCCTTCTGAGAGATGAGTTCGAAAACTCCTTTTTCCAGTTTAAATCTGATGATTATGATGAATTTTTAGCAATTAATTTCTAACTAATTAGTCTTGAATTTTGATGATAACCCCATAAATAATGACGGTATTAATGATAATCATGCGAGTAAATTAGACAATAATTATGATAAAAATTTATATATCGATGAAGTTATATATGATGATTTGCCTAACAATTGCGTTAATAAGAATACTCAACAATATTCTAATGATTTTCCTACTAATAACACTAATATATAACGACATATGATAGAATAAAAAATAAGATATTAAATATATACCGCCATTATTGTTATTTACATATCAATTATCATTTATTTGTTTATTATCTCAAGAATTTATCATTATTGTCCATATCATTTATTAAAATCAATTTATACCTATGATGAAATGAACATTAATAATTTAGATAATGATTATTATTAATGACTATATTAAGGGTAAATTAAGGGCAAATAATGACAGTAATGGATAAAGTACCACTTGATTGATGACTCAGTCCGGCAATAATTGACCGATATCTCATCATTTATTATAACCGCCCATCTCTATCAATGAGCAAAATTCACTGGCTACAAAGGAGATTAACACATCTCCAAAAAAGTTCGAAAAACGCCGAAATCTAGCCCAAACATTTTACACACTCGCCTCCTCTGAGAGATTGCAGTGCACAAAACAAATCCTTTTTTTTCTCGCAGTTTTAAATATGATTATGATGATTTTTACCAATTTAAAATATCTGCTATTAGGACATTTGATGATAAACCCCATCAAATAATGACAATAATGACGATAATAATGGTAATATGACCGTATGCTAACTTTCGCGACACCACTCAATTTCATCGAACTAATCTACTCACCAATGATTCACAATTATACCAATGATGATATTGCGTAATCAATTGCTTAATAATAAGCAAAATACTCAACCCACAATACACGATCTTCCTATCTAATAAACCACTAACTTACCCATAACGTACAACTCTGCATAATCAAGAAATTATATAAAATAAAAGTGACCATCCCTATTATACGGCTCATTCACTCTGTTAATATCCTTCCCATTCCAACCTCATTATTTAATGTTATTCGCCCTTCTCTAGATACTCTATATTATTCGCCAGTATCAATTACTCTCAATAATCCATTATAACTTATAACTAAAAATGACATTACCCTAAGTAAAGATAATGATTCATTATATTCGACAACTTATTATTAGCGCGGTAACTTAAGGCGCAATAATGACACGTAATGTAATATGTTGAATGAAATCACGACAATAATGATAATCTTATCATTCACTCACAGGCCATCTATAATGAGCAACAACAGGCTAAAGAGAAAAAATCCAAAAAAGTCGAAACAAACCTGCGAAACTCTACCTCGCAAAATATTCAGCCTTCTAGAGAATGAGCTCGAAAAGCCCCCTTTTTCCCAGTTTAAATGAGAATTATGCACTCGACTTTTACAATTAAATTCTGGCTAATCTAGGATCCCTGAATTTGATGATTAACCCATCAATAATGACACATAAATGACGAAAATAATCGGTTAATTTCACCTGAACTTGTCTCTCTCTCCAAAAAACCGTAATCTTGGACAATATATTCACTCTTGATAATCTATAACAATGATACCTTATAATGATGATTTGCGTAATAATCTGCACATAACGCTATAATCAACACAATTCTAAATAATTTCCTAACTAATAACACTCAATCAATAAACGACAATGATAACAGAAACTATAATATAAAGTAAATTACTAACATCGCGCTTACTTCTCACCTCTTCCGTCTAATCTCCCTTCTTACTAATCACCTCAATTTCTTCAACTCTGTTCCGTCTTATTTCGCTAGAATTCACTCCCAATTTATTCGCCCATTCCACACCAATTATTCAATAATTCCAATTTATTATAAAAATGCAAACATGCAACATTAAATCAATCTAAGATATAACTGATCTTCTATTATCATCACGATTCATTTTCAACTGCGGAAATAACTTAGGAGCAATACACTACTACGACATAATGGTAATTCACACTGTAAATATGCACGTCTATCTACAATAATGATGATAATCTATCAATTATTACCAAGCCCATCTATATACTGAGCAAAAACGTGCTAAACACGCGCACGCACATACACTCACACACCTTATACATGCCATCCGAACACAAAAGCAGAGGCGAAACTCAATACACGACCCAACACCTCCCGTCTTCTTCTCCCGGCAGAAACGCCTGGAAGGAGGTGGTTCGGGGAGCACCCACGGCAGCCAGCCCCGGATGCCCGCCTCATGCTCCTCCTCATATCCCTCACCGGCACCGCCCCCTGGTCCTCAACATCTCGATCATAGTCTGCTTCCTCGACGTCGGGCGCTGAACAGGAGCATGTCAGGTAAGGAGGGGGGGGGGGGGGTCGTCGTCTGATGGCTGGGTGCATGGATGCGGGTGTACGTATGGGTATTTAGGGATGTATGGATTGTAATGTGTATATGTAATATATGTACACACAGATACAAATTTGTATATGTATATTATGTATACACAAACACACACACAGACACACAAGACACAGACACATACACACAGACACACACACAACACACACAGATAGATAGAGAGAGAGAGAAGAGAGAGAGAGAGAGAGAGAGAGAGAGAGAGAGAGAGAGAGAGAGAGAGAGAGAGAGAGAGAGAGAGAGAGAGAGAGAGAGAGAGAGAGAGAGAGAGTGAGAGTGAGTGAGAGAGAGAGAGAATAGAGAGAGATGTAGAGAAAGTTACAAAGAGGCAGATAGATAGATAGAGAGACAAACAAACAGATAGATAAATAGGTAGAGGGACAGGCAGAAAGACATATAGATGGATGGAAGAATAAACAGACAAATAGATAGGTATAAAAATAGATATAGAATGGTAGATAAATAAAATATAAATAAAAATTCATCTAATGCCTTTCTATCCTACAAATTATTCATACCTCAGGATCAATTTTTTTTCTAAATCCTACAAATTATTTATACCTTAGAATCAAATTCCTTTTTTCAAAATCCTCCAAATTATTTATACCTTAGAATCAAATTCCTTTTTTTTCTAAATCCTACAAATTATTTATACCTTAGAATCAAATTCCTTTTTTTTCTAAATCCTACAAATTATTTATACCTTAGAATCAAATTCCTTTTTTTCTAAATCCTACAAATTATTTATACTTAGAATCAAATTCCTTTTTTTTCTAAATCCTACAAATTATTTATCCTTAGAATCAAATTCCTTTTTTCTAAATCCTACAATTATTATACTTTAGATCAAATTCTTTTTTTTCTAAATCCTACAAATTATTTATACTTTAGAATCAAATTCTTTTTTTTCTAAATCCTACAAATTATTTATACTTTAGAACCAAATTCCTTTTTTTTCTAAATCCTACAAATTATTTATACCTTAGAATCAAATTCCTTTTTTCTAAATCCTACAAATTATTTATACTTTAGAATCAAATTCCTTTTTTTTTCTAAATCCTACAAATTATTTATACCTTAGAATCAAATTCCTTTTTTTCTAAATCCTACAAATTATTTATACCTTAGAATCAAATTCCTTTTTTCTAAATCCTACAAATTATTTATACCTTAGAATCAAATTCCTTTTTTCTAAATCCTACAAATTATTTATACCTTAGAATCAAATTCCTTTTTTTTCTAATTTCTACAAATTATTTATACCTTAGAATCACATTCCTTAGAAGTTCGAGAAACATTTATTGTAATTTATATTTTCCAGTTGATAAAGTGAAGCCTTTGGCCATCTTGACGGAATATTTATATACTGAAATTTCTCTGCGCTTCCGGATAGGTCTTGTCTTTTCTGTCTGTGTCTGTTTATGTCTGTCGGTCTGTTTGTTTGTTTGTTTGTGTGTGTGTGTGTGTGTGTGTGTGGTGTGTGTGCGTGTGTGTGTGTATGTTAATATCTTTATATATCTGCCTATCTGTGTGTTTTTATTTCATTTTATCTATTTATTTTTTTTTTGTGTTTGTGTGTCTGCTTCACTGTATATCTGTCAATCTATCTATTCATCTATCTACCAATTTATATGGCTATCTATTATCTTCATTCTCTCTCTCCGTCTTCTGTCTGTCTGTCTGTCTCTTCTACAATTACTGTACCTCAACATAATTATAATGATTTTAATGATGAAATAATAATAATGATAAAAACAATAATTTGATGAAATAATTTGATGAAAATCCTCCCCGCCCCCCCCCCCCCTTCAGCCTCTTCCAGCAAGTCGACGGCCTTCGAGGTGTACACCCCGCCACCACCCCCGGCCCCCCGCCCCCGACGAGCACCTCCCCCTCACCTCCGCCAACGAGCGCCTCCGCCAGACTACCACGTGAGTTGCAGCTGTTGCATGAGGCGTTGCATGGGCGCAGGAGGTTGGATCGGTGGAAGGTGAAGAGAGGTTGTTGATTTGAGGAATTTGATGTTTTTTTGTGTTATAACGTGGCGGAGGCGAGCCATTCACAGGAGCTTTTGTCTCGTCCCCCAGCAGGTGGAGTGCCAGACGCGCGTGGACGAGTGCCCCGGCGGCGCCCTGGCGTCCCTCGCGCCCGAGCTGGAGGCGGCGCCGCCCCTCCTGCCGCCGCCCCTGGCCAGCAGCAGCCCGCGGCCCAAGAGCGCCAGCCCCTTGCTCAACGGCGTCCGCGTGCAGAGCGACCGCTTCCTCTTCGACGACAAGGACAGCCTGGCGCGCGCCGACGCCTTCCTGCCGCAGGGCGACGCGTCCTCGCGCAAGGGCAGCTACGGCCTGGCGGCGCCGGACGCCCTGCCGCACGCGGACGGCCGCGGCCTCGGCGCCGACAGAATGCCGCGTCAGGAGATGAGCATCTACGCGCTGCCGCCCGAGTTCTCGCCGCAGATGGGCGCCAAGGCCTTGGGCGAGTTCCCGCCCGCGGGCCTCGCCCTCAGCAGGCCCGACGTGTGCCCGAGGGGCTCCGGCAGCGGGGAGGCCTTGCTCCGCCCGCAGCAGCCCCCGAACCCGCCGCCGCAGCCGCTGCACCTGCACCCGCCGCCGCAGCAGCAGCAGCAGCTTCCGGCCGACTGACCCCCGAGGAGGACCGCGTGTCCCTGGCGTCGCACCACAGCGCCGAGTCCTACGCCCTCCCCGCGGGCGCCGCCCTCCTGCAGGCCCCCCGCCCGCTCTGCCACCCGGCCAAGCCCGCCCCGCAGGTCATCTACCACGGCCAGCCGCACCTGCAGCAGCAGCTGGAGCAGCAGAGCCAGGAACACAGCCTCGGCGCGCGGTGCCAGTGCGGACACGAGCAGCAGCCGCTGCAGACGTGCTTGCAGCTGTCGTCGTCGTACAGCAGCCTCAACCC
Organism: Penaeus vannamei; assembly: GCF_003789085.1. Lineage (NCBI taxonomy): Eukaryota > Metazoa > Arthropoda > Malacostraca > Decapoda > Penaeidae > Penaeus > Penaeus vannamei. The sequence continues at coordinate 327,574 of NW_020868719.1, forward strand.
CGCCCGCCTGGCCGCCCACGACGCCTGCTTCGACGACAGCTGCCACCAGACGCTCGGTAAGGCCACGCCCGCGAATGGCCTTTGCTTCCTGGCCCTCGCGCCCCTACTCGATCCCGGTGCCAGTTCTTGCTGCAGTTATCTTTGGCTGTGCTAATTGCTGCCAGCATTACTGTTACTGTGGTGGTTGCCGTAGAAATTGCACTTGCAGTCTGATAGGGAGAGTACATTGGCAGTAACGGTAATGCTGATGATGATTATAATGATAATAATGATAATAATCGTATGAATAGCGTTAATAACCGTAGCATTAGTAGTAGTAGAAGCAACAACAGCAGTAGTAGTGGTAGTAATAGTAATAGTGGTAGTTATGGCAGTTATGTTATTTTAGTAGTAGTAGTACTAGTGATTGCTGTAGTAGTATTAGTGGTAGTAGTATGGCAGTAAGAGTAGGAGCAATAGGGATATTACCAATAACAATGCTATCATAAAAACAATAACGATAGCACTATATATATTATATATTATTACTATTATCATTAGTAGTAGTAATAGTGGTCGTAGTAGAAGTAGTAGCAGTAGTCGTGGTAATAATAATAATAATAGTAATTATAGTATAATCATGATAGAAATAATAATAATGATAATGATAATAGTAATAACAATATTACCAATAACAGCTTTGACAACAATAGCAATAATAACCCCTAATTAAGGAATTCCGCCAGCGTCTAACCCTCCTTCCGCCTCGCCTTCCGCAGACCTCCCCGGCGGCTGCTCCTCCCTGGGGCCCGGCAGGAGCTGCCTGAAGTCCCCTCAGAGGACCTGCACCCTTCAGCGGTCACACTCGGCGCACGAGCCCTACGTCTGCGTCAGTAGGCCTTCCTCCAGCGCCGGAGGGGGGGTTGGAGGAGGAGGTGGAGGGGGAGAAGGCGGAGGAGGAGGCGCCGGAGGGACCGCCAGCCAGCCTCCGGGGGGTCCTCCTGCGCAGGCGAAGGCGGAGGCGTGTTCCCTGTGCGGCAACGCGGGCGGGGGGGCGCCTCCTCCCTACCACAACCCTCGGAACTGCGTGTCCAACGTGTGTTTCATGTACGGCAGCTCCGGTTTCCAGACGGTGTTCTAGTCGTCCTCGTCGCCGCCTTCGTCTTCGTCTTCGTCGGTGTCTTCAAAGGGGCTCTCTCTTTCTTTCCCTTCCGCGTGAGGGTGTTTGTTGTTGCGCGGCACGGGCGGCGGGTGTGGGCGTGCCGGGACGCCGCGGTTATGGCCAAGGGCGATTTCGGAAACAGAGACATGTCTTGGGGGAGATATCTCTGGCCACGCACAAAGCTTATTCTTATTTTAAAGACTAATATCATATAAGAAAGACAATATATATATAAATAAATAAATATATCTGTATACCAAACTTGTATAAAACTTATATAGCATTTATACATACGCACACACACTAATAAAATAAAAAAAGCTTTTTCAAGGACAGAGGACACTGTAAATACACACACTATGCTGTATATAGACGAACCTCCTGAAAAATGCTCTTGTTGTGTTGATTTTACGTAAGAAATCGCCTTTGCCATAATGCGTGACGTCATTAAGATAAGAAATTATT
>NW_020868719.1:334179-336679 GCF_003789085.1 Penaeus vannamei
TTATCATTATTTTCATTTATAGTATTAACATCATCATTATCATCATTATAGTAATTATCGCCATAATTACCCTTAATATAATCATTATAAGAGCTATTATCTTAATTATTAATGATGATTTGCCTAATAATTGCAATGATAGCAAATAATCAACACTATTCTAATGATTGATTTCCTAATAATAATAACGACAATGATAACAAAATAATAATAAAAGTAATTATAACACGTCTATTATTGTTATTATAATCCTTATATTATTGTTGTTATCTCCAGAATTATCATTATTGTCATTATCATTATTAAAATAATTATAATGATGAAAATGACATTAATAATTAAGATAATGATTATTATGACTATATTAAGAGGTGATTAGGGCGATAATGACAAGTAATGACAATAATGATGATGATAATGACAATAATGATAATTATCATTATAAAGCCCATCTATAATGAGAAAAGGCTAAAAGTAGAAAATCCCAAAAGTCGAAACCGGCGAAATCTAGCGGAATACAGCCTTTGGAGAGATGAGTCGAAAACCCCCTTTTTTCGAGTTTAAAGGATGATTATGATGATCTTAGCAATAATTCTGCGAATTATGATGAAATTTTGATGATAACCCATCAATAATGACAATAATGACGATAATAATGATAATTATGAGAGTAATTAGGACAATAATTATGATAATAATTATACAATGATAATTATAATGATGATTAGCCCTAAATGATTGCAATAATAGCAATAATCAACACTATTCTAATGATTTTCCTAATAATAATAACGACAATGATAACAGAAAATAATAAATAGAAGTAATTATAACACGGCTTATTATTGTTATTATAATCCTTATTATTGTTGTTGTTATTTCCAGAATTATCATTATTGTCATTTTCATAATTAAGATAATTACAATGATGAAAATGACATTAATAATTAAGATATGATATTATAATGACTATATTAAGGGTGATTAGGGCGATAATGCAGTAATGATAATAATGATGATGATAATGACAATAATGATGATAATTATCATTATAAAGCCCATCTATAATGAGAAAAAGGCTAAAAGTAGAAAAATCCCAAAAGTCGAAAAACCGGCGAAATCTAGCGAAATACAGCCTTTGGAGAGATGATGTCGAAAACCCTTTTTACAGTTTAAATGATGATTATGATGATCTTAGCAATAATTCTGCTAATTTAGGATGAGTTTTGATGATAACCCCTCATAATGCAATAATGACGATAATAATGATATATTATGAGAATAATTAGGACAATAATTATGATGATTTATACAATGATAATCATAATGATGATTTGCCTATTAATTGCAGTAATAGCAATAATCAACACTATTCTAATGATTTTCCTAATAATAATAACGACAATGATACAGAAATAATAATAAAAGTAATTATAACACGGCTATTATTGTTATTATAATCCTTATTATTGTTGTTATTATTTCCAGAATTATCATTATTGTCATTATCATTATTAAATAATTATAACGATGAAAATGACATTAATAATTAAGATAATGACTATCATATGACTATATTAAGGGTAATTAGGGCGATAATGACAGTAATGATAATAATGATGATAATGACAATAATCATAAATATCATTATAAAGCCCATCTATAATGAGAAAAAGGCTAAAAGTAGAAAAATCCCAAAAGTCGAAAAACCGGCGAAATCTAGCGAAATACAGCCTTTCGAGAGATGAGTCAAAAACCCACCTTTTTCCAGTTTAAATGATGATTATGATGATCTTAGCAATAATTCTGCTAATTATGATGATTTTGATGATAACCCCATCAATAATGACAATAATGACGATAATAATGATGATAATGAGAGCAATTAGGACAATAATTCTGATAATAATTAAAAAATGATAGTTATAATGATGATTTGCCTAATAATTGCAATAATAGCAATAATCAACACTATTCTAATGATTTTCCTAATAATAATAACGACAATGATAACGGAAATAATAATAAAAGTAATTATAACACGGCTATTATTGTTATTATAATCCTTATTATTGTTGTTATTATTCCAGACTTATCATTATTGTCATCATCATTATTAAAATAATTATATGATGACATTAATAATTAAGATAATGATTATTATAATGACTATATTAAGGGTAATTAGGGCGATAATGACAGTAATGAAAATAGTTGATGATAATTATCATTATAGAGCCCATCTATAATGAGAAAAAGGCTAAAAGTAGAAAAATCCCAAAAGTCGAGAAACCGGCGAAATCTAGCGAAATACAGGCTTTGGAGAGATGAAAACCCCCCTTTTTCCAGTTTAAATGATGATTATGATGATCTTAGCAATAATTCTGCTAATTAGGATAATTTTGATGATAACCCCATAAATAATGACAATAATGACGATAACAATGATAATTATGAGAGTAATTAGGACAATAATTATGATAGCAATTATACAATGATA
>NW_020868719.1:341679-347445 GCF_003789085.1 Penaeus vannamei
TTTTCCTGTGATCGAACGCAATTTTGATGGGTTCGGGTGAGCGGAAAATCATCCTAGAGACCTTGTGTGTCCTTATTACCTTCAAACCGCCTCTTAAATCGGGAAAAAACGTCCAAAATAACCCATTTTATGGGCCTCGCCGGGGGATGAAATGGCAGCTCCGAATCCATTCAATTTTGCGCCGTCATTCCTAACAAAATCACCTCGATTTACTTTTTCTCTCCTTCCTCTCTCTTATCTCCATTATCACCTGTATTCCACTCCCCTTTCCATCTCTCTTCGATCAGGAGAGAGAAAGAGAGACGAAGCGAGGTGTAATACAAGGAGAAATTAAATGTTTGTAGAGAGACAAAGAAGGGCTCATCAGGAAGTGTACACGTAAAACACATACTTCACGTGTTTTAGGGATTAAATCTACGTTAATACTGAATTTGTTGACTTTTCTATTAAATTACTTGTGCAGACAGAATACACTTGAAAGTATGTGAGAAATTGTAATTAAATTCATTGCTTTTTTACAGGTTCACTTGTAACTACCAAGGTCTTGTTTACATGTACTGAACATGTGCAACACAAAGGGTTTTCCAAGTACCATCAAGTTTATTAGATATGATTTTTGTGGTATTTATGAACTCATTATCTAAACCTTTTGATACAAATAAAAAAGATCTTGATGTACTCATTATGGTGTAATATGTAATGCTGATGATTTAATTAATTTGGGTAATTTTGGAATAGATAACTGCTCTGCTACTACACAAATTATGTTTTTAAGTATGACCTCTGCACCTTTCAGCACTCAAGCAAATGCCAATAAACCAACTGCAGATATATTCTGGCAAGAGGAAGCTTGTAGACCTCCCTGGCAGTTTGTCAAACAAGGGACCATTCCAAGCCCTGTCTTGCAAGAATGTGACTCCCTTGGTGATAGCATAAAGCTATATCTTTCTCATGTTGAATAGTTATAGATCGGAATAGAATGGCACAAAACGATGCCCGTGTCTTCATTTTTGTACCCGTAAAGGACATTAAATTTTCAAGATGTTTAATGAGAGAGAGGAGCTTGGGACAGTTTTATTTTGTGACCATTAATTTCAAAGGTCGTTAGGTTCAATCCTATTAGTATAATAGGATTGAGCTTAATTTAGGATGAATGTTTCCTTTTTTGGGGGGTCCCCATATACTTGGCCAACAAACTGGATGAAGCGAAAAGAGAACTCCCTAGGCTTACATAGCAGCCACTCTGCTGGGTGTGCGGCTTGTAGACTGGGTGAATGGGAAAGACTAATATGCTCTGACAAATTTAATATTTATCATATGATTTGCTTTAATCCAGATGGTAATAGACTTTTTCCAGCACTGTCATCTCTCTAGGTAGGCCATAACTCAGTCCCCCCAAAATTGTGCAACAATTTTTTTGTATATTTTTTTGTAATCGGTTTTCTATGATACAACCTGCGCTTTCCGTCATGGCAGCCAGGAATATGATGCTGTGCATGGAAGTGACATCCTGCCTGGAGCCGAAGCTCTTGCAGCCATGGCTCATGGACAAAACATTTCACACGTTTATCGGTGGGAATGATGCTGAATTACCTTTCTGAACACTAAATGAGGCAAATCACCCTTCAAGGGGTTTGTGTACTCATGGCAAGGCTTTTCTATTAGTCTAACCTTTACTTGTAATGACAAGTTCATGATACCTGGCCTACAGCCATGATTTCCCATAATGGCATGTTTCCGTCGCCTGACCCATGTTCCAAATTTTTTCATGACATTGTCACAAAAACACAATATAGAGAGCCAAAGACCCTCATACTTTGCAAAACAACTCCAATGAGCATGTGGCGAGGGATGTTTACTGCAGAGACTGGGCTCTTATCTTGCAGAGCAGATGTGTTCATTAAATAGTTGTTCATGTTTTCTGCCCTAACGACAGTCATTGATGAGATATAGCCTCTCCAAAGTAGATTTAAACCCTCGATAATTGTTACGCAGAGCAACGCAACCTCCAGAGAGTGTCTTGAAACCAGGGTATCATGCAAACCCAAACCTAATCTATCTACCTTCTATTACCAAGGCAGAGGGCAAGCCCCTCTGTACTCCCCTTTGTTAGCTCTTTGTGCCAACTAATAGAAAACGAAAGTTAAGAACCTGGTTTTGAGAGTGTGTTGTGTACCTAACTCTGAATAGTGATATACAAATATTTTTGTCATATACATTGCTAAACGAGTGTGGAATGTACCCTCTGTGTACCATGACTGGAAGAGTGCCTTCTCCAGGGAGGATTCCATGTCCATTGTGAGGATACTAATTCTCCCCACTGTGAGGGGCAGCACAGGTTGTATCACATGAAGATGTATATTGTGAAAAAATATTAAGTTGACACAATATCAAAATGACAATTATTATTGCACTGGAGAGTTCGTATAGTCTGTTACTAAGCGGACAAATCAAATCAAATGATAAATACACATACAAAAATGGTAAACCAAACACCGGTCCTGTAAGCCTAAAGCCTGTAATTTGGGTCAGGTGTGTATGCAAGAGGTTAATTTCTGATATTTGTTGGTTTGCGCAAATTATTCCATATATCAGTGCGAGTGGTTCTTCCCCATCCAAGTGCAGTCATTGTTTTGCTATATATTCTGGTTTTTACCTCTTTTACCCAAGATTCTTAAAAGCTTTATTCTAGTGAACGAGGCTCAGGTTCTTTATTAGAAATGGTAACACAGTCGAGTGCCATCAGAATAGGTGCACATCATTTTTAACCCCCATAACATAACTCATAGTCACGCATAAAATAATGAGAATAGACCTCATATTGGATCTATTTAAGCAAGACCTGAGGTGTTCAGCATCATGGTACCCAAAAGTACCCAAGACCATGACCAAGTCAGGGTGTTTGACAATCCCCTTGCTGTACCTAGAGGAATAGTGATCTTGACCTTTGCGTATCCCAGTCTTCTCTCCTTAGTTGCTTATGGCGGCTATCTTTGCACTTGTCCATTCCAACTTGGAAAAAATACCACAAACTCTATAGCAATATCTAAATCTTGTACAGGTGGATTTTGCAATTTCTTGGTTGAGTGTTTTCTCTCTCTCTCTCTCTCTCTCTCTCTCTCTCTCTTCTCTCTCTCTCTCTCTCTCTCTCTCTCTCTCTCTCTCTCTCTCTCTCTCTCTCTCTCTCTCTCTCTAACTCTCTCTCTAACTCTCTAACTCTAAATGTGCAGTCTTATGAATATAAAATTTAATTTATGGACTTGTAACCCCTAAAATGAAAATCCCTTTGTACAAAAAAATTCACATTCATTCAGCTATCAGATGATCCAAACCCCATTAGAATTGCCCAAGTAGTTATGGAGGACATTGAAAAAATGTTGACAAAGTTTGTTTTGAGATATTGGGCTTTGAAGTTGAGGATACTTTTTCCTCCAATATCCTTCTTTCTTTTTCTTCTTCTTCTTCTTCTTCTTCTTAAGAATTCTGATCTCGACATCAATCTTGATGCATTATATGGCATTAACTTGGTGTTCTGAAGTGTTGCTGGTACCTTGTCCCCCTCTTTTGCAAAGTACTGATAGCCCTAACTGCCCATGATTGTCGAAGTGCAGCCTTGTCATCACAGGCTACGCAGTGCTTTTACAGTACCTCGTGAGGCATTTCATACAATAAGCAACTGCTGCAGTTGTGATTGAGATGTATTTCTTGTCATATGTTTATTAGTTACAGGAATAGCTACTATTAGTTGTGGCCTCTTAGTGTGTGATGGGGGCTCATCAGGGGTACGTCTATGGGATGGTGCATGAGATGCGCAGCCTCTCCCTCTGACTCTTGTGTTGACTGCCAGCCTTGTCTCTTAGTTGTAGTTATCAGCTGATACTGTAAGCAATGTTACCAGATAGCTACCAGAGAATACCAGAAGAGTTAGTCGTAACTCCTTTATTTTTGTGTATTTAGCAGAACTATTATGTTACAGGATTACCAAAGCCTACAAGATTACAAAAGTTTTTTTCAAATTTTCAAGTATTTCTGAAAATATTTGTCAAATTCAGTGTAACAGGGCCCATAATGGTAGTAAAGGTGGCTGCCTCAGACGATAACATTTTCTACTTGTCCTGATCCCAGGCAAGGTACTTCAAGCAAAAAAAAATTAGTCTTTTGCCTGGCTGTAATAATGAGCAAATTTAAACAATATCTGAATCTCGGGATAATTAAATTTCAAACAAAGATGCATGAGCACCTGGCATTGACTCGTAAACACAGATATAGTTAGAACATTTCCTTAACCACTACGATCCAGATGACATTATGGTCCTTTCATGGAAAAATCTGGGTTAAGGACCAGGTGACTAGAACATGCTGTCATCAGGCAAAATAGCCACGGGCCAGATGACACGAATGTTGTATGAGCAAAGGCCAGGGTGATGGAAAAAATTCGCTGAGAGTGCACAAACCTCTCGGAGTGTGGTTTGACTCTTTTGATGTTGGAAGGGGGCTTTAGTAATATTCCCATTGATAAACAAATGTGGGGCGTATCTTGTGTAAGCAGTGACTGAAAGAGTGCCAGCTCCAGGAAGGACACCATTTCCATGCTGCTCACTGTATTCCTGGCTGCTGTGACTGATGGGGCAGGTTGTGTTATGGAATATTGAAAACTACATAAGAAATATATGACACAACTAGCTAAGTGTTCCTTCTTTTTCTCCTTCCTCTGAGTTATTTACTACATAGAGAGATATGGAGTCTGTAAGGAAAATAAGTTATTACCATCTGGGTAAAGTAAATCAGAAGACAAATATGGACATTGGAAAATGGCGATAAAGCTAAAAAAAGAAAAAGAAAAAGAAAAAAAGTTACTACACTTTCCTGGTATGAGCCCTTCATATTTCTAGGGCGTAAAATTGAGTTCTTCAAATATTAAATACCAAATTTGTGGCTGTGTAGCAAGAAGGATTGAGGAGTTGTGGTTTTACAAGTTGTTTTTATCAGGTTGCCTTGATGTACTATAATAGATTTTATAAAAATGAAAATTTCAGACATTATCAAAATTTCAAAGCCCATAAAGTTCCCTCAATCTAAAGCCTTTCCCTTCTTCCCTTTCTTTCCAGGGACGACTTAGCTACTGCCATTCTTAAAGAGAAGAAGAAGCCCAACAGGCTCATTGTCGAGGATGCTGTCAATGATGACAATTCCGTGGTGGCACTCAGCCAGGCCAAGATGGATGAGCTGCAGCTCTTCCGTGGTGACACAGTCCTGCTCAAGGGCAAGAAGCGCAAACAGACTGTCTGCATTGTGCTCTCAGACGACACCATGCAGGATGACAAGATTCGCATGAACCGTGTGGTAAGTCCCCCCCCCCCCCCCTCCTCTCTCTCTCTCTCTCTCTTCTCTCTCTCTCTCTCTCTCTTCTCTCTCTCTCTCTTCTCTCCTCCTCCTCCTCTTCTCTCTCTCTCTCTCTCTCTCCCTCTCCCTCTCCTCTCCCTCTCCCTCTCCTCTCCTCTCCCTCTTCCCTCTCCCTCTCCCTCTCCCTCTCCCTCTCCCTCTCCTCCCTCTCCTCCTCTCTCCTCCCTCCCCCCTCCCTCCCTCTCCTCCTCCTCTTCTCCCTCCCTCCCTCCCTCTCCTCCTCCTCCTCTCCTCCCTCCCTCCCTCATCCTCTCCTCCTCCTCTCTCTCCCCTCCCTCCCTCCTCTCCTCCTCCTCTCTCTCCCTCCTCCTCCCTCTCTCCTCCTCTCTCTCCTCCATCCCTCCCTCTCTCCTCCTCTCTCTC
>NW_020868719.1:347545-352545 GCF_003789085.1 Penaeus vannamei
CTCTCTTCTTTCTCTCTCTCTCTCTCTCTCTCTACTCTCTCTCTCTCCTCTCTTCTCTCTCTCTCTCTCTCTCTCTCTCTGTTCTCTCTCTCCCCTCTCCCCTCTCTTCTCCCTCCTCTCTCCCTCTCTCCCTCCCCTCTTCTTCCCTCTCTCTCTCTCCCTCTCTCCCTCTCTCCCTCTCTCTCCCTCTCTCTTCTCTCTCTCTCCTCTCTCTCTCTCTCTCTCTCTCTCTCTCTCTCTCTCTCTCTCTCTCTCTCTCTCTCTCTCTCTCTCTCTCTCTCTTCTTTTCCTCCCTCCTCCCTCCTCCCTCCTCCCTCTCCCAATTTTCTCCTCCATAAACTCTTGCTCAGTCCCTATCCTCCCACCTTCTCTCCCCACTTCTCCTCACCCTTACTCCCCTCCTCTTCTCTTCTGCCTCCCTATTATATATGTTAACTCCATTAGAAATGTCTTGTAATTTGTGCCATTGTTTGAAAGTTTACAAATTATGCAATAAAGAAACTTTCCATCCCTATCTTATTCTAGCACAGGTCAGAAACAACCTCCGAATCCGCTTAGGAGACATCGTGTCCATCCAGCCATGTCCAGATGTCAAGTATGGCAAGCGCATCCATGTCCTGCCCATTGACGACACTGTTGAAGGTCTCACAGGAAACATCTTTGAGGTGGGTGAAAGTGGTGTTAAGATGCAAAAGGTCGACTTGAGGGATAAGTCAACAGCAGAAAGTGCAAAAATGGTAGAGGAACACATTAAATGGACCCATATTCTCGGCATTCCCACAGGTGTATTTGAAACCCTACTTCCTGGAAGCATACAGGCCCATCCACAAAGGCGACCTGTTCCTTGTGCGAGGTGGCATGAGGGCAGTGGAGTTCAAGGTGGTGGAGACAGATCCTGCGCCTTATTGCATCGTCTCCCAGGACACTGTTATCTACTGTGAAGGAGAGCCAGTCAAGCGAGAGGTAAGTGCTTCCTTTCTTACCTCTTTCTAGGGAATTGTTTGATATAGATATTTAATGCATTATTAGAAAGAAAAAAAAATGAGCAGAAGAGAATGAATTTATGAATACACATAGCACAAACTGCATTGATCCTGAGTATCAAAAGACAGATTTCAAAAAAACTAATATAAAATCCCCAAACTATCACAGGAAGAGGAGGAGCAACTGAACGAGGTGGGCTACGATGACATTGGTGGCTGCCGCAAGCAGTTGGCACAGATCAAGGAGATGGTAGAGCTGCCTCTCCGCCACCCCTCACTCTTCAAGGCCATTGGAGTCAAGCCCCCAAGAGGTAGATAAATGTCTTCAGTTTTGTTTTTTGTTTTTCTTTCTTTCTTTCTTTCTTTCTTTCTTTCTGTAGACTGAGGGAAAGATATTTGGGAATAGGGTTTTCAGTTTTGCTGACAGTGAAAGAGGAAGTGCTCCTTACCATCATCATTATTATTAGAAGTAAAATTAGTACTTGAGACTTAAATATTAAAGTTCTTAAAGTTTGTTGCTTGATATATGAAATTTATATACAAAGAGAGAAGTTCTACTAGCCTAGGTATAAAATACATTGATTCAACTACCATCATCTATATATATACATAATTTTATTTTTTTTTTTATTTTTTTTTTAGGTATCCTTCTCTATGGTCCTCCTGGTACTGGTAAGACCCTCATTGCCCGTGCAGTGGCCAATGAGACAGGAGCATTCTTCTTCCTCATCAATGGACCCGAGATCATGTCAAAATTGGCTGGTGAGTCTGAGAGCAACCTTCGTAAGGCCTTCGAAGAGGCTGAAAAGAATGCCCCTGCCATCATCTTCATTGATGAGATTGATGCCATTGCACCCAAGCGTGAAAAGGTATGTGGCTATCTCCTGCTTTTTCCCTCTCCCCTCAATTCCAAGCAATTGATTAAGATTTATAAAGCCAAATGATAATCTTATATAAAGTGGCAGTAGTGGAAGGCTTTTAGTGTGAATATCAGACTTTGCTCGTTGAAACACCTTCCTGCTCTGTTGATATTTATTGATCTTTTATTGTGAGCAAGAATCTCTCTCTCTCTCTTTCTCTTTCTCTCTTTCTCTTTCATCCACTTCTTATCAGCTAACAAATCTTTTTATTCAGACACATGGTGAGGTGGAAAGACGTATAGTGTCACAGCTTCTAACTCTTATGGACGGCCTCAAGCAACGTGCCCATGTCATTGTTATGGCTGCCACAAACCGCCCCAACTCCATCGACCCGGCACTGAGGCGATTCGGACGTTTTGATAGGGAGGTTGATATCAGTATCCCAGACACTACAGGTATGGTGGCTTTTTTCTTTTTCTCGTTCTCTTTTTCCCTATAATTAGCTTTGAGCTGTCAGTTATACTCTGTTATGTGTGATTGAACCTTACCTATGCTTTATCGTATTTACTATTATCATCCCTCTGAGTATATGTTTTAATATAAAAAAAAATCTTTATTAAAGAGTTTGCTCTAGGGCCATGATATTATTTTCTCATTTTTCTCCTGCGATTCAGGTCGTCTGGAAATTTTGCGCATCCACACAAAGAACATGAAGCTGTCAGATGACGTGGACCTTGAACAGATCGCAGCAGAGACCCATGGCCATGTTGGTGCTGATTTGGCAGCCTTGTGCTCAGAGGCTGCACTTCAGCAAATCAGAGAAAAGATGGACCTCATAGATCTAGATGATGACCAGATTGATGCCGAGGTAGGTTGATGTATCCTTTCAAAAGGAGTGGTATATCCCTTTTTGAGATGAAAAAAAAGAATATTTATATTTATTTATACTATCTTCAGTTTTGAAAATGTTTGGTGTCTCGGATTAAACACTGTCTTTAACTTTGTGTTCCAGGTACTGAATTCCCTGGCTGTCTCTATGGACAACTTCAGGTTTGCTATGGGTAAGAGCACACCATCAGCTCTGCGTGAGACAGTGGTGGAAGTGCCCAACACCACTTGGAACGATATTGGTGGTCTCGAAAATGTCAAGAGAGAATTGCAGGTAGGTTGGCTATCTAGTAAGAGAAAAAGGTGTACATGTATTTTTGTGGGTGCAGTTAGTTTAGATTTTCTTAATGATCTCCCCCTCCCCCTTTGATAGATCCACAGACTTAGGTTTGTCTTTTACAAAGAGGTTATGTAATATTGTATGAAGCTTTTTGTGTGATTGAGTAGTAATAAACAAGTTTATTCATCATAACTGTTCTACCTGTAGGAACTGGTGCAGTACCCTGTAGAACATCCGGATAAATTCCTCAAGTTCGGCATGACCCCCAGCAAGGGTGTGCTCTTCTATGGCCCTCCTGGTTGTGGTATGTATTTTCTAGTTTTGTAAATAGAATTTTATATATATACATCATACACCACATATTTCAACATATTAGATGATAAAATAATCAGAAACTTCAAGTTAAAACCATTATAATTTCAGTTGGTTGAGGTGCACAGCTTTCCTAGAACTCATTTTGAAAAGTATTGCCCAGTATATAAATTAAGTGAAGGGCATGAAGTTTTATCTGATTGTGAAAATGCTTAATTCTGTCTTTTTTCAGGTAAGACCCTCCTGGCCAAGGCTATTGCCAATGAGTGCCAGGCCAATTTCATTTCCATCAAGGGTCCAGAACTTCTTACTATGTGGTTTGGTGAATCTGAAGCCAATGTCAGGGATGTGTTTGACAAGGTATGTATATTTTTTGGGGGAAAGAAGCCAATCCCCTACAGCTGTCTCCCTAGTAAATTGTATCCTGTTTTCTGACCCTGTTTGCTGTCTTACTGTATGAAGTAATGGGAACTTAACTTTGTGTATAATATGAAACTTGAAATATACTATCAGCAATCCGGAGGGGATCCCAACCTTAATAACAATTTTTCATCTCAGGCACGTTCAGCAGCACCTTGTGTTCTATTCTTTGATGAATTAGACAGTATTGCCAAGGCTCGAGGTGGCTCTGCTGGTGATGCTGGTGGAGCAGCTGACCGAGTTATCAACCAGGTGGGTAAACTTTCTCATTTGCTTATTAATGTATGCTGAAAACAATGTTACTTTGGGGTATTTTATAAATTTGTATTGTGTGAACAAAGTACTGCCTGTGCAAATTATTCACCATTCAGTAACAAGGTATAACCACCACATTTACTTCAGGTTCTGACTGAGATGGATGGCATGGGAGCAAAGAAGAACGTGTTCATCATTGGTGCCACCAACCGACCTGACATCATTGACCCAGCTATTCTTCGTCCTGGACGTCTAGATCAGCTAATCTACATCCCTCTGCCTGATGAGAAGTCACGTGTACAGATCCTGAAGGCTTGCATGAGGAAGTCTCCATTGGCAAAGGTATGGGGACAAAATTCAAGATTTTATTCAGTAAAGTATTGTCAACAACATTTGCAAGGTTTTTGTATATGTGTATATTGTATGTATATACTTTATTTACTAGAATCTTGCAACCAGAGACTTAACAGTCCCCATTTTTATTCCTTTTTTTTTTTTTTTTTTTTGCCAGAGTGTTGACCTGGATTACCTTGCCAAGGTCACTCATGGTTTCTCAGGTGCAGATTTGACTGAAATTTGCCAGCGTGCTTGCAAACTTGCCATTAGACAAGCCATTGAGGCTGATATTCGCCGAGAGAGGGAAAGAGCAGCAGGAGATACCATGGATGTAAGTAATTTAATTTTGGTTTGTAATTTCACTTCATATAATTCTACTTAGTTATGAGGTTGGGGAAGTGCAAGTAGTAAGTGGGACATCTATGAACAGTTCAACATTTGATTGAGGTTCTTACTCTAAATATATGTAAGTAATATATTCTATTCACCTGGGCAGATGGAGGAGGAAGATCCCGTTCCAGAAATCACCCGTGACCACTTCGAGGAGGCCATGAAGTTTGCCCGCCGGTCAGTGTCAGACAATGACATCAGAAAATACGAGATGTTCTCACAGACGCTACAGCAGAGTCGAGGCTTGGGATCCAATTTCAGATTCCCTGACCAGCA
>NW_020868719.1:372545-380045 GCF_003789085.1 Penaeus vannamei
TCACGCACACACACTCACACACAAACAAACAAACACACACAACAAACAAAACATACACAAAAGGCCATATTCAGTACAGACTAAAGAGCAAGTTATGCCTTCGGTCTTATCCTGGCGGAGATGAGAGTGTGAGAAAGATCCGGTCGAGAGCTGGGAGACTTTCTTAATTTTTCCTCAGGGAGAGCGAGGGAGGGAAGAGAGAAAGTGAGGAGAGAAGAAGAGCGAGGGAGCGAGGGAGGAGAAGGAGAAAGAGGAGAGGAGAGAAGGAAAGAGTGGGGAGCGAGAGAGCAGGAGAGAGAGTGAGGGAGCGAGAGAAGCAGGAGAGAGAGTGAGAGAGCGAGAGAGGCAGGAGAGAAAGAGAGAGAGAGAGAGAGTGGGGGAGCGAGAGAGGCAGAAGAGAGTGAGGGAGAGAGGCAGAAGAGAGAATGAGGGCGAGAGTAGGGGAGCGAGAGAGAGGCAGGAGAGAAAGAGAGTGAGGAGAGAGAGAGGATGGAGAGAAAGAGACAGCAGACAGAGAAACAGAAACAGACAAACAGACAGACAGAGATATCCATAAAAAAATCTGAACAAACGATAAATAACTAAACCTCAGAGACGGACCTGCAACCTAATCCTACCAAGACACGACGTAGAGTTTTAGGATTGTGTTATTATCCTATTGCCCTCCTCTTTATCCTTCTCTTTCTTGCTTCTCCTCTCCTTCGTCTCTCCTTTTTGTCACTTCTTCGTTTCCCCTATTTGTTTTTACCCTTTACCGCTTACTCTTTGTCTTTCTTGTGTCTCCTCATCTTCCTTTTTCTGTTTTCCCCTCTTCTCTTCTTTCTTTTTTTTCCGTCTATCATCTTTTTCACCCCCTCTTCTCTCTTTATTTGTTTCCCCTTCACTCTTCTCCCTCACCCCTCACCCCCTCACCCCCCTCCCACCCCCTATCCCCATCATCTACCTATTCCTCTCTTTCTTATATCCATTCTCACCTTCTCCCTACTCCCTTTTCGTTAAGGACCTTACCTCCCTCTCCTCCTTCTTTCCACCCCCCCTTTCTTCCTCTTCTCCTCCTTTCTTCCTTCCTCATCCCTCCTCTCCTCATCCCTTCCTCTCCTCCTTCCTTCCACTCCTCCCTTTCTTCCTCTTCTCCCCTTTCTTCCTCTCCTCCCCCTCTCTTCTCCTTCTCCCTCCTACCTCTTCCCTTTCCTCCTCCCCATCTCTACCTACCGTATTTATAAACTTTAAACTCTCTCTTTCTCCCCTTTTCCTCTCAAATCCAAGGAATAAAAGAGATAAAAAAGAAATTAGAAAAAAGGGGGGAAGGAAAGGTGATAAAGATGGGAGGCAGGGCGGAGTGAATAACAATTAAGTCCGTTTTCGACTTCAATTATCTACTTTCTCAATTCCAGTCTTCTGTGATGAGTAATGAGATTCTCTTTCGTCCCTCGCGTCTTCCCTTTTTTTATCACACAATTCTCTGTCTCGTATTTTTTACGTTTTTTTTTTTTTTTTTGGCTTCTCCTCTCTCTCTGTCTGTCTTTGCGTCTGTTTTGTATCTGTCCTCTATTCATTTTCTCAATCTCTCTCCTTCTTCTCTTTCTCTCCCTCTCCTTATCTCTCCTCTCCCTTTCCCTTTCTTTCTTTTTCTCTCCTCTCTCTCTCTTCCTCTTCTCTCTCTCCTCTCTCCTCTCTCTCTCTCTCTCTCTCTCTCTCTCTCTCTCTCTCTCTCTCTCTCTNGTGAGTGTGTGCGTATGTGTGGTGTGTTTTGGGGATTGTTTGGAGGGTTGCTGATGGGGTTGTAACAACATCACCACCAAACAACACCAACACCGAACAACCACCACCAACCTACATACAACAACAAACAACAGGCAAACAACACATATATCTTATCTTATTCTTGCTCGACCACGCACCGCCACGCACAACATCACCACCATCAACAACAAAAAAACAAACACCAATTAACAAGTGCTCAACACGACCACCAACAGCCACCAAGCGCAAGCCACCGACCATCAACTACCATCACACACACAACCACCAACAACAACATCACCAACCAACCTACAGCATCACGCACAACACCACAGACCGACCACCAACAACACAAACAACAAACAACAACACACCAACAACAACAAACCGAAAGCACGAACACCAAGGCGCATATCCCAAAGCAACAACAACAACACCACCACCGACCACAGGCCACCACCATCATCACCTGACGCACCAACACAACCAGGTCATCACCCCAACAACAAGGCACCATGCGACCACCCACAACACCAACACACCAATCATACACGAACAGCCAAGGGCCATATCTCCAGAACACAGACAACCACCCAGCTCACCACCGAAGCGACGCCACCACGCACCTACACCACCCACTTCACGCAAAGGACACTATACACCACCACCGCCAACAGCGACCAACAACACCAACCCATCACGAACAGCCAAGGCCGTACCCCAGCATACTTCCGGGGGGGA
This sequence comes from Penaeus vannamei, assembly GCF_003789085.1. Lineage (NCBI taxonomy): Eukaryota > Metazoa > Arthropoda > Malacostraca > Decapoda > Penaeidae > Penaeus > Penaeus vannamei. The sequence continues at coordinate 375,030 of NW_020868719.1, forward strand.
CAGCAGTTCCCCAGGCAGGCCCCAGCACCTCAGCGACCTCGGGGAAAAACAGCTGTTCGGTTGATAGGCCATGGTGTGTTATGCTATCGACATGCTTGTTGGTATGATGGGATGTGTTTGGTGGTATGGTGCTGGTGTTGGTGGTGGTATGGTGTTCGTGGTATGGTGGTGGTGTTGGTGGTGGTGGTATGGTGTGTGATATGGTGGTGGTGTTGGTTGTGTTGTTGGTGGTAAGGTGTTGGTGTTGGTATGGTGTTGTGGTATGGTGTGGTGGTGATTGTGGTTGGTGGTGGATGGTGTTGGTGGTGATTGTGTTGGTGGTGGTATGGTGTTGGTGTGGTATGGTGTTGGTGGTGGTATGGTGTTGGTGGTGGTATGGTGTTGGTGTGATATGGTGTTCGTGGTATGGTGGTGGTGTATGGTGTGTGGTGTTGGTTGGTATGGTGTTCATGATATGGTGGTTGGTATGGTGGTGGTGTTGATTGTGTTGGTGGTGTATAATGTTCGTGATATGGTGGTGGTGTTGGTTGTGTTGTGGTGGTATGGTGTCGGTGGCATGGTGTTGGTGGTATGGTGTCGGTGGTATAGTGTCGGTGGTGGTACGGTAATGGTGGTATGATGTGATCTGTTGGTGGTATGATGGGATGTGCTTGCTGGTATTGTCGGTGGTGGTGGTATGATCTATTGATCTATTAGTGGTATTGTTGGTGGCGGTATGGTGATATGGTGGTGGTGGGGGGGCTGGGTGGGTGGGGTGGGGTGGGGGTGGTTTGTGGTGGTAGAGTGGTGGTGGTATGCTGCGTTATCTAACTGATATGCCTGCTGGTATGCTGTGTTGTGCTGTTACTATACTTGACTATACTTGATGGTATGTTGTGTTATGCTACTGATATGCTTGCCGGAATGCTGTGTTATCCAGTTAATATGGAGGTACTAGTATGCTATGTTATACTATTCGTATGTCTGTTGATATGCTAACCAGTGTTATGATATTACTATGAAGGTAACGATATGCTATGTTATAATGCTGACACGTTTGCTGGTATGCTATGCAATAATACTACTATGAATATGCTGATAGGCAATTTCATAATACTGATATGCTTGCTAGTATGCTATGCTAAAATGGCGCTTACTGACATACTGTGTTGTACTGTTAAAACCCTTGCTGGTATGGTATATAAGACTGTCGATATGCTTGCCGGCAGACTATGCTATACCATCCATATGCTTACTGGTATGCTGTTATATTACTGATATACTTGCTGCTGTGCTGCACTATATAGTTAATATGCTTATGTTATGTTATAATACTGCTATGAAAAGACTGGTATGCTACGTTATACTTTTGGTATGCTTGCAGGTATGATGTGCTATACTCTTATGTTATATCTATTCTTATATCATTGATATGTTTGCAGGTATACTATCATTTCGATTCTTAGTATGCTATGCCCCATAACTGGTATGCTTGTTGGTATGCTATGCAATACTAACGATAACCTTGCTGGTATATATTCGTTAAATGTTGCAATATGCTGACACTGGCACACTAACCTACACGACGGTATATAATGCTATACCCTGAATATACCGTGCTTTCCCAATGTCATAGAGTATGCTACACATATCCTACATCGCTACACTTTCCAGCACTTATATATCGCTCCCACTTCAGCTAAAATAGAACACATTCTCCCAGCGATACACTGCATAAAATACACTCTTCCTGGGGTATACAATATACAATACACTCTCCTAGCGTTATACAACATAGAATATACTCTCCCAGCGATATAAAACATACAATGCACTCTCCCAGCGATATACAATATGAAATACACTCTCCCAGCGATACACAACATAAAATACACTCTCCCAGCGATACACCACATACAATACACTCTCCCAGCATACACTAACATAACAATACACTCTCCCACGATACAGCCTACACAGATACACTACACACATACATCCCAGCGACCCACCAATACACTCCCCCAGCGATACACTACACACAATACACTCTCCCAGCGATAACACTAATACAATACCCTCTCCCAGCGATACACAACACACAATACCCTCTCCCAGCAATACACTACATACAATACAGCGATACACAAAAACACCAATACCTGCTCTAAGCGATACACACACACAAAACCTCCCAGCGATACACAACACACAATACCCTCTCCCAGCGATACACACCTCTCCCAGCGATACAATCAACATACAATACCTAATAACAACACCACAAATACACCAAAATACCCCCATCATATCCACCTGCTATAATGCTATAAAAGTCTACACCCGATATAGATCTGGGTCGCTCAGCCCCAGTGCGGTAATTGGGCCCAAGAATGCATACAGTATAAGGGAAAGTTGACTAAAGCAGGAGAGATAAGGAATGATAAGAGTGTCGGTGATGGGTGGGAGTTGATGGTGGTGATGGTGGTGGTGGGGGTGGTGGTGGAGGTGGGTGGTGATGGTGAGGTGGAGGGTGAGGGTGGTGGTGGTGTGGGGAGGTATGGTGGTGGTGGTGTTGGGGTGGTGGTGAAGGTGGTGGCGAATGGGTGGCGGTGGTAGAAGTGAGAGGGTGATGATACGTGAGGAAGAGGTGGGGGTGATGGTGGTGGTGCAGGGGAGGGGTATGGTGGTGGTAGTGGTTGGGTGATGGTGGTGTTTGGGTGTGTGGTTGGTGGTAAGTGGTTGGTGGTGGTTGGTGGTGGTGGTGGAGGTGGGTGGAGGGTGGTGAAGGTGGTGGTGGTGGGGTGTGGGTGGTGATGGTGGTGGTGTGATGGTGTGGTGATGGTGGCGGTGAAGTGGTGGTGGGTGGTGGTGGTGGTGGTGGTGGTGGTGGTGGTGTGGTGGTGGTGGTGGTGGTGGGTGGTGATGGTGGGTGTGGTGGGTGATGGTGTGGTGATGGTGGTGGTGGTGGTGAGGTGGGTGGGAGGTGGTGGTGGTGGTAGATGGTGGTTGTGGTGGTGTGGTGGTGAAGGTGGTGGTGTGGTGGTGGGTGGTGAATGGTGGTGAAGGTGGTGATGGTGGTGGATGGTGGGTGGGGTTGTAGAGGTGGGATGAGGTTGAGAAGTGGGTTGGTGGGTGGTGAATGGTGGTGATGGTGGTGAAGGTGGTTGGTGAAGGTGGTGGAGGTTGTAGAAGTGGGTGGTGGGTGGTGGGGTGGTGGTGAAGGTGGTGGTTGGTGGTGTGTGGTGGTGGTGGTGGCTGGTGGTGGTGGTGGTGGTGTGGTGGTTGGTGGTGGTGGTGGTGGGTGGTGATGATGGTGGTGGTGGTGAAGGTAGTGAAGGTGGCGGTGGTGAAGGTGGTAGTGGAGGTGGTGTGTGGTGGTGGTGTGAAGGTGTGGAAGGTGGTGGTTGGGTGGTGGTGAAGGTGGGTGGAGGTTGTAGAAGTGGGTGGTGGGTGGTGGTGGTTGGTGGTGTGGTGGTGGTGGTGGTGAAGGTGGTGGGTGAAGGTGGTGATGGTGGTGAGGTGGGTGGAGGTTGTAGAGGTTTTGTTAGAAGGTGGTGGTGGTGGTGGGTGTGATGATGGTGATGGTGGTGGAGGTGGTGGGTGATTGGTGGTGAAGGTAGTGGTGAAAGTGGGTGGTGGTGTGGGGAGGGGTATGGTGGTGGTGGTGTTGGGTGGTGGTGGTGGTTGGGTGGTGATGGTGGTGGTAGAGGTGGTGGTATAATGGTGTTGTGGGGAGGGGTATAGTGGTGGTGGTGAAGCTGGAGCTTGAGGCAGAGGTGGTGAGGAATTTGATAGTGGTGATACTCGTGGTGATGATGAAAAGGAAAAAGATAATAACGATCCATAGATATATATAAGACAGACAAACACAGACGGACAGAGATCTACATATAAATAGATAAAGAGCCAGCCACATAAATAGAATATACATAAGATAAAAAAAAAAAACAGATAGATCCACATCTACACCACATACGAAGGAAGGAAATACGAAATAAAAAAAACTAAACAGGATACGAGAGCAAGTAAAAAAAAAACGAAACTAAAAGAGATTTTTTTTTCGAAAAGGGAAAAACACCAGTAAGGAAAAAACGAAGAAAAAAAACATCAGACAAAAAAAAACATAAAAAAAATAACGACTGGACGCGCACATAAAAAAAAAAAGGTCTAAAAAAAAAAATAAAAAAGAAAAAGAGACAAAAAAGACAAAAAAAAGAAAAAGAAAAAAGACGAGTCCGGTAACAACGAGCCCGAGAGGAAGGTGAAAAAAGGAAAAAAAAAGAAGATTAGGAAAAAGGAAAAGGAGGAAAAATTATAGGAAAATTGGAGAGGGAGAAGAGAGAGAGAGAGAGAGAGAGAGAGAGAGAGAGAGAGAGAGAGAGAGAGAGAGAGAGAGAGAGAGAGAGAGAGAGCAGAGAGAGAGAGAGAGAGAGAGAGAGAGAGAGAGAGGGAGAGGGGAGAGAGAGAGAGAGAGAGAGAGAGAGAGAGAGAGAGAAGAGAGAGAGAGGAGAGAGAGAGAGAGAGAGAGAGAGAGAGAGAGAGAGAGAGGAGAGAGAGAAGGAGAGAGAGGAGAGGGGGAGGGGAGAGAGAAGAGAGAGAGAGAGAGAAGGAGAGAGAGAGAAGAGAGAGAGAGAAGAGAGAGAGAGAGAGAGAGAAGAGAGAGAGAGAGAGAGAGAGAGAGAGAGAGAGAGAGAGAGAGAGAGAGATTAATTTGGTTTCAGGAAAGGTTTCCCGTTTATCAATGACAACAATACAGAGATAAAGGAATAGATAAGGGGGGATAACAAAAGTAAATATTGCTTGCACCTCCTCTCCCTCTCTCCCCCCCCCTCTCTCTCTCTTCTCTCTCCTCTCTCTCTCTCTCTCTCTTCTCTCTCTTCTCTCTCTCTCTCTCTCTCGTCTCTCTCTCTCCTCTCTTCTCTCTTTCTCTCCTCGCTCGCTCGCTCTCTTCCTCCCTCGTATCTCTCTCTCTCTCTCTCTCTCTCTCTATCTCTATCTCTATCTCTATCTCTATCTCTATCTCTATCTCTATTC
>NW_020868719.1:382545-386864 GCF_003789085.1 Penaeus vannamei
AACAAACACACACACACACACTACAAAAGAAAACCTTCGTCTGCCTCTGTAATTGGCGTTAGGTAACCCCACCCGAGGATAGGGTTGCCACATCGCCCATTATTTCAACGGTATTCGGCGGTCGCTTCAAGGTCTGACTAACAATGGACAAGAGGAGGGATGTAGGATACGTAATCTGCTGAATCCTGAAGGCTGAGATAGACTTGTTAGGAAGGTCTTGAAAGATGTTATACAGGTGGTTATGTAAGCTTGCTGTGCGTGGTAGATAAGGAAAGGATTTGTCTCTGTCTTTGTTTGTCTGTTTCTCTCTGTGTCTGTCTGTCTGTCTGTCTGTCAATCTGTCTGTATGTCTGTCTGTCTGTCTCTATCTCTATCTCTCTGCCTCTGTCTCTCTCTCTCTCTCTCCTTTTCTCTCCATCTCTCTTCCTCTTTCTCTCTCCCTCTCCTCTCCTTCTCCTTTCCTCCCCCCTTCCCTCCCCCTCTCCTCTCCCTAATCTATACAAATTGATAGACACATAAACAGACAAGAAGACAGACTAACAGACAGACAGTTCGACACATATATGCGCTGATAGACAGACAATGATAGACAGACAATGAAAAACCTTTTTAATTAAAACTATACCTATAAACTTTCCTTTTTTTTTCTAATAGTGTGTGTGCGAATTTCGTAAACAAAATTAAACAAGGATAAACATTCGGATAAGCCAGCCACACAAATGCACCCGCACGTTCGCTTATATAACAGTGAAGAAAACAAAGTCCGTCTTTTAAGAAATGACACGAGGATAACAAGAAAAAAAAATAAAATAAAAATAAAAAATATAAAAATCAGGTAAGAACATCGCTGCCTGTGTACATCACGTAGACCTCTGTTCTATTGTTCTCTACTGTTCTTTCTCTCTCTCCTCTCTCTCTCTCCTCTCCTCTCCTCTCCCTCTCCTCTCTCCCTTCTCCCTCTACCTCTCCTCTCCCTCACACCCCTTCCTTCCCTCTCCCCTCCTTCTCTCTCTCCCTCTCCCTTCCTCTCCCCTCCTCTCTCTCTCCCCTCCCTCTTCCTCTCTCCTCCTTCACCTCTCCCTCTCTCCCCCTCCTTTCCCTCCCCTCTCTCCCCTCCTTTCCCTCTCCCCCTCCCTCCTCCTCTCCTCTCCCTCCCTCTCTCCTCTCCCCTCCTTTCCTCCCCCTCTCTTCCTTTCCCTCTCATTCGCCTCTCTCCTCTCCCTCTCCCCTCTCCCTTCTCCGTCCTTTCCCTACTCTACAGTATCCTTCTTCTCCCTCCTCCTTTCCCTTTCGCAGTATCCCTTCTTCTCCCTCCTCCTTCTTCTTAACCTTTTTCGCATTTTCTCTCCTCCCACCTTTCATCACACCTTCTACCTCCTCGCCAACCTTCAACTGCAACCTTCCTGCATGACCCGACTCGTGCATGATTGCGGTACAGGCCGGGTCCCGCTTCCTCTTCTCTCTCTCTCCTCTCTCTCTTCTCTCTTTCTCTCTCTCTCTCTCTCCTCTCTCTCTCTCTCTCTCTCTCTCTCTTCTCTCTCTCTCTCTCTCTCTCTCTCTCTCTCTCTCTCTCTCTCTCTTCTCTCGTTCTCCTTCTCCTTCTTCCTTTCTCCTTCTCCTTCTCCTTCTCCTTCTCCTTCTCCTTCTCCTTCTCCTTTCTCCTTCTCCTCGTTCTCGTTCGTTCTCGTTCTCGTTCTCGTTCTCGTTCTCGTTCTCGCTCGTTCGCTCTCGCTCTCTCTCTCTCTCTCTCTCTCTCTTCGTCTCTCTCTCTCTCTCTCCTCTCGCTCTCTCTGCTCTCGCTCTCTTCTCTCTCCTCGCTCTCGCTCTCTCCCTTCTTCTCTCTCCTTCTTTCTTCTCCTCTCTCTCTCTCTCTCTCTCTCTCCTCTCTTCTTTCTCTCTCTCTCTCTCTTCTCTCCTCTCTCTCTCTCTCTTCTCTCTCTCTCTCTCTCTCCTCTCTCTCTCTCTCTCTCTCTCTCTCTCTCTCTCCTCTCGGCTCTCTCTCTCCTCTCGCTCTCGCTCTCTGCTCGTCGCTCGCTTCTCGCTCTCGCTCTCTCTCTCTCTCTCTCTCTCTCTCGCTCCTCGCTCTCTCGCTCTCTCGCTCTCATCTCGCTACTCTCGGCTCTCTCTCTCTCTCTCTCTCTCTCTCTCTCTCCTCTCTCTCTCGCTCTCTCGCTCTCGCTCTCTTTTTGACTTTATCTCTCTCTCCTGTGCATGATTCTTTATTTGCCTCTTCGGATTTTTGTACTGGATTCTTACTTGCTCACCTTCTCTCCTTCGTTTCCAATCCAATCCTTCTCCCTCTGCCTCTCCCTCTCCTTCCTTCTCCCTCTCCTCCCTCCTTCATAACTCCTCCCTCCACCACCCTCACCCTCCGCCTTTCCTCTTTTCCTTTCTCTCACTCCTGCCCCCCCCCCTTCCTTCCCCGTCCCCCACCCTCCTTCTCCTCCCTCTCCACCCTCCACCCTCCTCTTCCCTCCCCCTCCCCCTTCCTCCTCCCTCCTCCCTTCCCTCCGTTCTCCCTCCCTCTCCCCCCTACCCCTCTCCCCTCTTTTCCTCCCTCCACCCTCCCTCTTTTCCCTCCTTCCCTCCCTTCTACCTTCTCCTCCCTCTCCCTCCCTCCTCTCCCCCCCTCTCCCCCCTCATCTCCCTCCAATTCCAAGTGACCAACTCCGTGCTCGATGACACAGCTAGCGGCCCTCCAACTCCTGTTTTTGCCTTAGATACGTATTGTGCGCTGGCGGTATGGTGTCAACACATGCTTCACTATATTTTCACCTCATTTGACGTGTGGTTTCGTGTTTTTTTATTATTTTTATATGTTTTTTTATGCTTTTTTGTGTTTTTTTTTTTTTTTTTTTTTAGCATGAATGATTAGTGAAATATTTTTTCCTTTTTTCATTCTTCTTTTTATCCTCTTCTCTTCCTTCCTTTCTCTTTCCTCACTCTGACTCTGTCCTCTTCCTCTCTCTCTCTTCGTCTTTCCTCGTCCCCTCTCCTTTTCTACCTCTACCCTTCCCCTTTCTTTCCACCACCACCTTCCCGTCTACTTTCATGTTCTTCATCCTCTCCTTTCTGGCCTTTCTTTTTGTCTCCTCTATTCCCTTATTCTTTTCTTCTTTATCTCTTTTCTCTTCTTCTTTTCTTCTTCTTCTTCTTCTTTCTCTTCTTTTCTTCTTCTTTTTTCTTCTTCTTCCTCCTCCTCCATCTTCTTTCTTCCCTTTACTTCCTTCCCCTTCTTTTTTTCTTGTTCTTTTCCTTTTCTTTTCTTTTAATTTTCTTCTCTTTTCTTCTTTCTTCTTCTTTTTCTTCTTTTCTTCTTCTTTTCCTCCTCCTCCTCTTTCTTCCTTCCCCTTCTCTTTCCTGCCTCCTCTGACCTCCTCCCCCCCCACTCCTCCACNCTCGCCGCCTCCGTCACCAACTGCGCGTCACGAGCGAGATCCTCGGCGCCGTTTCGCAACACCTCCTCCTCTCCTCCTCCTCTCCTCCTCCTTGGCTCCCCTCGCCTCATTCTCCCTTTTCTCCGCTCTCTCTTGTCCTCCCCTGTCCTTTCTTTCTCTGATTTCCTTTATTTCTCGTTTTCTTGTCGCTTCTTTTTTTCGTGCTCCTGTTTTTTTCTTTCCTTTTTCTCCCTTCTTCGCGTGTTTCTTTACTTTTCCCTTCTTCCCTTTCTTATCTTTCTTTTTAAATTCTTCGTTAAGTCGTAAATATTTTTCTTTTTTTCTCCCCTCCTATTCTTCCTTCTTTCCCTCATTCCATTCTTCCTTTCTCCTTCTTCTTTCATTGTCTATATATCTTTTTATTCTTTTCTCTTCCTTCTTCAATTCTACCCTGCTATTTTATTCTTTCCCTCCCTCTTTCCCTTATATTTATTTATCTGATCTCATAACAATAACGGTGACGATGGTGGTGGTGATAATGATGATCATGATGATTATTATGATAATGATAACGAAGATGATGATGATGATTATAATGATAACAACGACAACGGGTGATAGTGACACAGCGGTGATGTTCATGATAATAATAACAGTAATAAAACCAATGATAATGCTGGTAATAATTAGGACGATGAAAAAACAACTACTAAACACACAAGAAAACTAAAACAAGAAAAATAATAGATAATAGAAAACACAAAAACAAATAAAAACAAAAACAAACAAAAAATAAATAAAAACACATAAAACATAAAAAATAAAAACAAATGAAAAACATAAAAAACAGAAAAAAACATAAAAAAATAAAAAATAAAAAAATAAAAAAGACAAAAAAAAAACTAAAACTAAAAAACACAACCAAATCTTCCTTCCCAAGCC
>NW_020868719.1:387141-399641 GCF_003789085.1 Penaeus vannamei
CGAATTTCATTTCTTACTCTCATCCGGTTCTTCCCTTTCCTTATCTTTCTCACTTATAAATTCTTCGCTTAAAGTCACAGAGCGTAAATATTTTTCTTTTTTTCTCCCCTCCTATTCTTCCTTCTTCCCTCATTCCATTCTTCCTTTCTCCTTCTTCTTTCATTGTCTATTTTCTTTATTCTTTCTCTTCCTTCTTCAGTTCTACCCTGCTCTTTTATTCTTTCCCTCCCTCTTTCCCTTATATTTATTTATCTGATCTCATAACAATAACACAACAACAAAACAATAATAATAAATAATAATATATAATAATATAATATAAAATAATAATAATAATAATAATAATATAATAATAATAATATAATAATTAATTAATAATAAATAATAAATAATGATAATGATGATAATAACAATAATTATAATGATAATAACAATAATGATGATAATGATAATAACAATAACAACAATAATAATGATAATAATAATAATATCAATGATGATGATGATAATACTACTAATAACAATACAATAGTCATAATCATAATCATCATCACAATAATAATAATGATAATAATAATAATAATAATACTAACAACAACAACAACAGCAACAAAATCAACAACAGCACACACAGCACAGCAGCAACAACAACAACAACAACAACAACGACAACAACGAACAACAACAAACAACAACAACCCAACAGCGAACACACTCACCCAGAGCCCCCACGAACATCGCGATCAGCTGATGATGACAAAATCAGCTGATCGCAACGAGCGAGAGATCGAACGAAGGCTGGGTTGGCGGTTAGTTCAATCGACTCCCACTTCGGAGCCAGTCAAGTCACTCACGAGGTCATTCCTACACTGTTACTAGACTGTCGTAACAACAACTGACAACCCCAAAGATTCAGTAGCAACGTGTGATTGTCACAATAACCTCTCAGACAAAAATACACTCAAAATAACAACCTTAAAATTCAGAAGCAACCGCCGACAGGCTCTCGATAACCACAAGCAAAAATAGACTCAAACAACCTCAAAAAAAAATCAGAAGCAGATGTCATAACAAACAACCTCAAAAAACAACCTCAAAATCCAATACCAACGTGTGATTATCATAACAACCTCAACCAACCTCAACAATCATAACAACCTTATCAACCTCAAAAAATATAACCTCAACCTCAAAAAATATAACCTCAACCTCAAAATTCAATACCATATACCCATCATAATAACCTCAAACCACAAAAATTATAACCTCATCCTCAACCTCAAAATCCAGTAACACATAAGTCACAATAACCTCCCAAACCTCAAAAATCACAACAAAACAACCCCAACAACCTCACAAAACAGTCCCAACACCCAACAACCTCTCAACAACAGCGGGTGGCACTGCAGGGGGCTCCAGCAGGTGGCGCTCTGGAGGTCAACCCCGCGCACCGAGGTGGTCATAACCCCAGTTGACATTTGGCTTCTCGAGAGGCCGGTGAAAGTCCTTTCTTGCTGGACTCTGGACACTGGACTCTGGAGGGGGTTAGCAAGGTGGCTTCGTGTTTTTATTTATGTTTTTGTTGTTGTTGTGTTTCTGTTTCTTTTTTTTTTGTTATCATTTCGCTGTTGTTGTTTTTTTTCGTTTCTGATGATATTTATGTCTTTCTTTATGGCACTGTCTTTATTTCTTTTTCGTTTTTGTTATTTATTTCTCTTGTTTTTTTGCATTATTTGTTTCTTTTTGTTGTTGTTGGCATACCTTAATTCTTAAGCAATGTCTTCGTTTTTTTTCTGTTTCTTCTCTCGTTTTAACGATTTCTTCGTTATATATATATATTTTTTTTTTTCTTCTTTTTTTTTTTTGCTGTTGCTATTTTACCGATTTCTTCGTTAGTTTTTTTTTTTATTTACTTTAACTATCCTTTCTTTCTCTTTCTCTCTTTCTATTTCTTAATCCTACTCCCACCCTCCTTTCCTTCTCTTTGTTTCTCATCTCTTTCTGTTTCACTGTTTCTCTTTCTCCTCCATCTTCAACACCCCCCTCCCCCCCTTTTCGCACCCCTCCCTCTCTCCCATCAATCTAATTCCCATTTCCATTTCTCCTTCTCTTTCCTCTCCGCCGCAATAGACGCCAGGAAACAATAGACGATGCCAGGACAAAAATATCCTTTGTTCGCCTATTCCCCTCGTTGGAATTTCGGCACCAAACAGGGGATATCTTAACGCTTAGTTTTTGGCGTCTATATTCCTTCATTTATTGACTCCTCTTTCTCTCTTTCAGTCGTTTTTTTGGGTTTGTGAAGGTTTGTTTGTTCCGAAACCACACCATCAGCAAAGCAACCGCACCGCCGCCTCCACGTTACCTCCACACGCTGAACGCACGCTACACACATACAAATAATACCCACCTTAAATAATAAATACAAAAAGAACAAGAAAAGGATGATAATACACTCAAATACACACACACACACACACACATATCTACATACGCACGTACACCACGCAACGCACGCCAGGCCCCTTCCCTTCTTTCTCTTCTCCCTATTCCTATGTGTTTTCCTTCTCCCCCATTTCCTTCTTATTCTCTTCCCTTCTCCCCTATTCCTCCTTTCTCCTCCCATTTTTCCTTCTCTCCCCTCCTTTTAACTTTTCCTCCTCTCTTTTCCTTCTCCTCTCCCCTCCTCTCCTCTGCTCTCCCCCCCTTCTCTTCTCTCTCCTTCCTTCTCTCTCTCTCTCTCTCTCTCTCTCTCTCTCTCTCTCTTCTCTCTCTCTCTCTCTCTCTCTCTCTCTCTCTCTCTCTCTCCTCTCTCCTCTCTCTCCTGTAACACCCCTCCCTCTCCTCCCTCCCTTCCCACCCCTCTCCCTCCCTCCCCTCCCCCAGCATCCCTCCCTCCCCTTCCTCCCTCCCTTCCCCCCTCGCCCCACCCCCCCAACAAAGACCCCCCCTCAAATGAACAGCGAAAATCAACGAGTTGCTTTACGTATACCAAGTGTTTTTATTTTTCTCAAAGGCTTTCTCGCTTTTTTGTCTCTGAAAGCTTTCTTCTACAGCTCAGTTTTCTTTATATATATGTATATATGTATATATGTATATATATATATATATATATATATATATATATATATTTTTTTTTTTTTTTTTTTTATACATATATATATACATATATAATAATAATACACACACAACACACACACACACACACACACCACACACACACACACAACACACCACAACATATATATATATATATATATATATATATTATATATATATAATATATATATATATACATATATATATACATATAATAATACATACAAATATATATACATATATATATATATATATTAATATATATAATGCTATATATATGAATGCATGTATATATGTGTGTGTGTGTGTGTGTGTGTGTGTGTGTGTGTGTGTGTGTGTGTGTGTGTTGTGTGTGTGTGTGTGTGTGTGGTGTGTGTGTGTGTGTGTGTGTGTATAAATATATATAATATATATATATATATATATATATATATATATATATATTATATTATAAATATATTGTATTTATATACATGTGTATTTCAATATACATATATTATACATATATATATCTCCCCCCACCCCTCCTCCTTCTTCTCCCCCTGTCCACCGTCACCCAACCCCCCTACCCCTCCCCTCCCACCGTCACCCAACCCCTCCTTCCCCATAACCCAACCCTCCTCCTCCCTCCCACCAGTCCCGTCACCCCCCCCTCCCCTCCCACCGTCACCCAACCCCTTCCCCCTAATCCAAACCCTCCTCCTCCCTTCCCACCGTCAACCCCCCTCCCTCCCCACCGTCACCTGACCCCCATAACCCCCACCCCCTCCCCTCCCACCATCACCCAACCCCCATAACCCCCCTAACCTCCCAACCCCTCCCCTTCCTCCCGTCACCCCCCATAACCCCCCACCAACCCCTTACCCAATCCCTTCCCACCTCACCCCCCACCAACCCCCTTCCCCTCCCACCGTCACCAACCCCCTACCCCTCCCCTCCCACCGTATCACCCAACCCCAACTCCCCTCCTCCCTCCCACCGTCACCCAACCCCCACCACCCTCCCACCGTCACCCAACCCCCCTACCCCTCCCCTCCCACCGTCACCCAACCCCCTACCCCCTCCCTCCCCTCGTCACCCCAACCCCCACCCGTCACCCCTCCCACCATCACCCAACCCCCTACCCAATCCCTCCCATCGTCACCCCAACCCCCCTAACCCCTCCCTACCCCCTCTCCTCCCCTCCCATCACCAGAAGGAGGAGGAGGAAGAGAGGAAGAAGAAGAAAAAGAACAACAACCTCAACAACAACATCAACAACAAAAGAAGAAGAGACCAACGAAGAAACAAAGAGGAAAAAAAAGGGGAAGGGGGAGCGAAACAAAAAAAACAAACAAACAAAAAAAAAAGCGTCCGGGATGAGAAGGCAGATGGGCTCTAAAAGGTATCCAGATTTCGTCCCCGGACTGACAAGATCCCCAACCGACGCCAAAACAATGCACGACCCACGCTACTCCTGCTGTTTTGCGTCTCCTCCTCCTCTCTCCTCCGTCCTACTACTACTACTACCTTTCAATATTATACTAATACTATACTACTAATAATAATATAGCCAACTGTGGAATACCAATAGAGGAAGTAATAATTATGATGATAACAACAATCATCATCATCATCATAACAGTAATAATATTAATACTAATAATAATAATATTAATACTCGGCTCGGATCGGATTACAACCTATCGCCTTATCTTTTTCCCTTATTTCAGTCGCTATGGGATATTTTCCTTTCTTCTCCTGATAACCTATGCCTTAATTTATCATTTATTCTTATTTACCTGTTTATCTGATTGTTTGTTTATCTTTAGCGTATTTATTAATTCATTTTTTTTCTATTTTCTCTGTGCCTTTGGTTCAATTTCATTCTTTGTTCTTAATAATCAGTTTATTACTCTCTCTCTCTCTCTCTTCATTTCTCCTTCCTTATATTTTCTTTAAATATTTTTAACCTCCCCCCCCATTATTCCCCTATCAACCCTTTATGTCTTTGAAAAGAAAAAATGCAATGAGAAACATAATAAATAAACATATAAACAAATAAATAAGTAAACAATTAGATGAAAATAAACAAACAACAAACAAATAAATAAATAAGCAATTAAATGGAAATAAAAATCAATCAAATACATAAACAATTAAATGGAAGTAAAAAACAAACAAACTAATAAATAAACAATTAAATGAAAATAAAAAAAACAATTAAATGAAAATAAAAAAACGATTAAATACAAAACAAACAAATACATAAACAACAAAACAATAAACAATCCAACAACTAAAAAACACCAATCAATCAATCATTACATAAAAAGAATATTAAATAAGGACAGACGAAGCAATAAAAATTCAAGCGTTGCATAAGGAACCTGACGACCTTGAATTTCTCCCTCGCCATTTTTTTGGCGGGAACTTCAAAATCCTGTTGTAAAAATCCCTTAAAACTCAAGAAAATCACCTAAATTCTCTATTCATTCTATATTCTCAATCTCCCCCTTCATTTATATTTATCTTTTTTTTTCCATTTTCGAGTTTTGTATTCCCTTAAATAATAATTTTTGGCGGGAACTTCAAATCCTGTCGTTAAAATCCCTCAAAAGCGCAAAAAAATCACCTAAATTCTCCTCTCTCATTCTATATTCTCAACCTCCCTCTTCTTCATATTTATCTATTTATTCTAATTTTCGAGATGTATTCCCTTAAACTAGAGAAAGAGACGATATAATAATAAAAAGGGTCCAGATTCCACTGAAACCTTATGACCTTGGAATCAAGTCCTGTACATACGTAGAAGTAAAAAAAAAAAAAAAAAAAAAAACGTACTGTACATGTGCGTTAGTGCGTTCGTTATCATATATTCGTTCACATTTATCTTTTTAAAATCGGTCAGTACGTGTTTTTGTGTCTGTTTACATCCCCGTGAGAAAGAAAAACAAAATAATAATAAAGCAAGAAAGTAAAAAAAATAAAATATTAAAAGGACAGAGGACAAAATTGAAACAAAATGAACAAGATCTAGATTAAAAAAAAAAAAAAAAAAAAAATAGAGTTTAACCTACAAGGCTAAAGGATTGTTCTCGAACCCCACCAGCTGTAACATGTGCTGAGTCACTAAAGAATGGAAGGGGAGGGAGGGAGGGAGGGAAGAGGAGAGGGAGGGAGGAGAGGGAGGGAGGAGGGAGGGAGGGGGAGGAGGGAGGAGGGAAGGAGGGAGGGAGGGAGGGAAGGAGGGAGGGGAGGGAGAGAAGGGAAGGAGGAAGAGAGAGATGAGAGGGAGAGAAAGAGAGAGAGAGGAGAAAAGAGAGGAGAGAGAAAGAGAGAGAGAGAGAGACAGAGAGACAGAGAAGAGAGAGAAGAGACAGAGACAGAGTAGAAGAGAGAGAGAGGGAGGAGAGGGAGGGGAGCGAAAGAAGGAAGGAGGGAAACAAATGAGGGAGCTGAGAGGGCGGACCCGTATATCCAGGAAAATGGATGACTGAGCCCAATCGCCGCTTTCTGTCCTCTCAAGAAATCGTTTCTCGTCTCCCTCTCTCGCTCGCCTCGTCTTTCGCTAGGTTTCTCTCCCTCTCGCTCCCTCTTTCTCTCTCTTTTTTATCTTATTTCTTTCCTATAGCCTCTGTATTCTCTCTCACTCCTTCATCCTTCATATCTCTAAGGTTTCTCTACGTTTCTCTCCCTCTCGCTCCCTCTTTCTCTCTCTTTTCTTGATCTTTATCCTTTCCTATGTCTCTGTATTCTCTCTCACTCCCTTCATCCTTCCATCTCTCTACGTTTCTTCTACGTTTCTCTTCCTCCACTCCCCCCTTTTCTCTCTCTCTCTTGATCTTTATCATTTCCTTTATGTCTCTGTTTTCTCTCTTCCTCCCTCATTCCCTTCCTTCATCCTTCCATCTCTCTTAGGTTTCTCTAACGTTTCTCCCTCTTCGCTCCCTCTTTCTCTCTCTTTCTTGATCTTTTTTTTCTTTCCTATGTCTCTGTATTCTCTCTCACTCCCTTCATCCTTTCCATATCTCTAGGTTTCTCTACGTTTCTCTCCCTCTCGCTCCCCTCTTCTCTCTCTTTCTTGATCTTTATCCTTTCCTATGCTCTGTTATTCTCTCTCACTTCCCTTTCATCCTTCATCTCTCTACGTTTCCTCTACGTTTCTCTTCCTCTCACTCCCTCTTCTCTCCTCTCTTTCTGATCTTTATCATTCATGTTCTCTTTTTCTCTCTTCCTCCTCTCATTTCCTCTCCTCATCCTTCCATCTCTCTAGGTCTCTACGTTTCTTCCTCATCACTCCCTCTTTCTCTCTCTCTTTCTTGATCTTTATTCCTTTCCTATGTCTCTCTGTATTCTCTCTCCCTCCCTCATTCCCTTCCTTCATCCTTCCATCTCTCTAGGTTTCTCTCCCCTCTCACTCCTTCTTTCTCGCTTTCTTTGTCTTTTTCCTTTTCCTCTATGTCTCATTCTCATCTTCCCCTCAATTCCCTTCTCCTTCCTCCTTCCATCTCTCCCTCCCTCCTCCCTTCTTCCCCCCCCTCTTCCTCTCCCTTCATTCTCCCTATCCCTCTTCCTCGCTCCCTCACCTCCCTCCCTCCCTCCCTTCCTCCTCCTTCCCCTCTCCCCCACACACACCCTCCCTCCCTCCCCTCCTCCCCCCCACTCCTACTCGCCCCCCTCCCTCTCCTCCCTCCTCCCTCCCTCCTCCTCTACCACTCCTCTCGCCCCTCCATCCCTCTCTCCCTCTCTCCCTCTCCTCCACCCCTTTCCTTCCAACTCACACAACAACGCACTTTCGACTTGTTTTTTAAAAGATTTTAAAAAAAAATGAGTGATTTGCACATGTCTAAGACTGGAATATTTCACACTACTAAGGCGGCAAGGGGTTGGGGAGGGAGAGCACGGAAGGGGGAGGGAGGGAGAGAGAGAGAGAGAGAGAGTGAGAGATAGGAGAGGTGAGGGGGGAGAGGAGGGAAGGAAAGGAGAGGGAGAGGGAGAGGGAAGAGGAGAGGAGAGGGCCCGATAGGGGGAGCAGGGAGAGGCGTGAGGGAGGAGCAGGGCGAGAGAAAGAGAGAGAGACGATGAGAGAGAGAGAGATCACTAGACGACGAGAGAGAGAACTGACGAGAGAGAGAGAACGAGAGAGAGAGAGAAGAGAGAGAGGATAGGAGAGGGTAGTGGGAGAGGAGAGTGTCGAGCCGGAGGGAGAGGGTGCGAGGAGGAGGAGGAGGGAGGGAGACAGCGAAAGGAGAGGATGGGGCTGGGCAGGTATAGGGATAGACGGGGAGGGGTTTTGAGGCCTGAGGAGAGAAAGAGAGAGGGACGAGAGAGAGAGAAAGAGAAAGAGACGACGAGAAAGAGAGAGAGACGCAGGCAGACGAGATGAGATTGAGAAGAGAAGAGCAGAGAGAGAAGAGAGAGACCGCAGAGAGAGAGAAAACAGAAAACCCAGAAACGAAAGAGATTAAGGAGAAAACAGACAACCCCCAGAAAAAGACCGGCCCAGAAACAGAAAAAGAAGAGAGAAAAGAAACAGATAACACCCCATGTTCGAGATTAAGGCCGACCGATAAGGCTAAGCATATCCAGACACTTCCATGTTCCTTTGTTTCGTTATTATTCTTAATCTTTTGCGTCCCCGTCTTTCCCTGCAACCAAAACGGTCGCGTGTGTGTGTGTGTGTGTGCGTGTGTGTGTGTTGTGTTGTTGTGTGTTGTGTGTGTGTGTTGTGTGTTGTGCTTGTGTGTTCCTATAAATTATCACCACCTATCTTTCATCACTCGCAAGCACACGATTCCACCTTCATCCTACTTTAACTATTGTGCTCCACCATGGCCCCCGCTCTCTCTACGAACTCTGCTTCAATATCAAAACTACACGTCTCTTTCTCTTTCTTTTCTTTAAAACACACTATTCTATTCTTTCCTATTCTGTTCTCTCTCTCTCTCTTCTTATCTAAGTTCTCCTCTAGCCATCTCAATCTCCTCTCCTACCTCTATGCACCGTTGAGCTTCCACTTACCCTGATACTATACTCTTAACCTCGTCCCTCTCTCTCTCTCTATACTCTCTCTTCTCTCTCTCTCTCTCTCACCTTACTCCTACTCTCTCACGATATCTTTCCCCTCATCTATCTCCCCTTACAATCTCGCTCTTCTCACCTCTCCACCTTTCTGCTCTCCCTCCTCAGATTCCCTCTGTGCCGTCTCCATCCACCCAATCACCTTACTCCAATCACCAAATTCAACTAAATGCTTTCCAAGATCTCGAAATATCTAATCCATTCCTCTTCCATACGACATCCTGTTTCACACAAACTTAAGTCTTCCTCTCCTCACAAACAATATAATTCTCTCCCAACAGCATAAACCTTCTACCGCACCAACCATTCAGCAGAACTCTAGCTGTCGTCTCGCAGCCCTTCCCTCCATTTCATCTACCTGAACATATCCGTAGGATTTTTATCTCCTAGCCAGATACGGCCCTATCGTCATCTCATCCTCAGTCCACAAGAATTATACATACTTTATTCGACACCGCAAAATATTTATCATATAACACAAACTGATAGAACTCGGTGTTGTGTTGCTGACGTGGATGTCTGTAGTGTGTGTGTGTGTGTGTGCATTGTGTGTGTGATTCGTGTGTGTGTGTGTGTGTGCCGTGTGTGTGTGTTGTGTGTGAGTGATTGTTACGTGTAGTGAGTGGCGTGACTGACGGTGAGTGGTCGTGAGTGAGTGGCGTGAGTCGGCTGAGTGTGTTGTGTGTGTGTTGTGTGTTGGTGTGTGCTTGTGTGTTGTGTGTGTTTGTGTTGCTGTGTGTGTGTGTGTTGTGCTGTGTGTGTTAGGTGTGGCCCCATCTGAATGTGAGTGACTGTGAGTGATGTGGAGTGAGTGGTGCAGTGTGAGTGTGTGCTGTGTGTGTGTGTGCCCCCTTTGTGGTGTGTGTGTGTTGTGTTGTGCCACATGTGTGTGTGTGTGTGTGTGTGTGTGTGTTGTGGCGTGTTGTGTTGGCAGCGATCTCTGTGTGTGTGTGCTGTGTGTGTGCATCCACGTAACGCCAGTTAATTATACACTCCACCCTCTCTTGTGTGTTGTGCTGTGTGTACTTCTCGTTGTCACCCCTGTGTGTGTGTGTGTGTGTCGTGGAGTCAATTTCCGTGAGCTTTGCAGTGAGCTTCACCCGTGGGTGAGTGTGTATCTGGTGTGAGTGCTGTGTGTGTGTGTGTCTGTGCTCCTGTGTGTAGGTGTTGTGTGTGTGATGTGTGTTGTGTGTGTGTGTGTTGTGTGTGTGTGTGACACGATGTGTGCGTGTGCGTGTTGTGTGTGTGTGTGTGTGTGATCATGTGGTGTGTTGTGTTGTGTGTGTGATCAGATCCTCTTTGCTGTGTTGAGTGAGTGACGTGAGCTGGTGGGTGAGTGTGATGTCTGTGTGCCTCTCTCCACATGTGTGTGTGTGTGTGTTGTGTTGTGCTGTGTGTGTGTGTTCTTGCTGTGTGGTGTGTGAGTGACGGAGTGAGTGCGGTTGGCAGTTGATGTGAGTGTGTGTTGTTGTGTGCGTGTGTGTTGTGTGTGTGTGTGTGTGTGTGTTGTGTGTGTGTGTGATGTGTGTCATGTTGTTGCGTGTTGTGTGTGGTGTGTGTGTGTGTGTGTGTGTGTTGTGTGTGTGTGTTGTGTGATGTGTAGTCATCTAGAATTGTGTGTGTGTGTGTGAGTGAGAGGAGTGAGTGGTGTAGATGGGCTGATGTAGTGGGTGAAGTGTGAGTGCTGTCTGTGTGTGTGTGTGTGTGTTGTGTGTGTGTGTGTGTGTGTGTGTGTGTGTGTGTGTTGTATCTGTGTTTGTGTGTGTCCTTGTGCGTTGTGAGTGAGCTGATGTGACGTGAGTGGGTTGACGTGACGTGCGGTGAGTGACGTTGGTGAGTGTGAGTGTTGATGTGATGTGTGTGTGCTGTGTTGTGTGTTGTGGTTTGTGTGTGTGTGTAGTGTGTAGTGTGTGTGTGTGTGTGCTGTGTGTTGCGAGTCTCAATTATCTTAGTGCGTGTGCGTGGCGTGTGACGTGTGCGATGTGCGTGTGTGTGTGTCTGTAACGAACAAATGGGGGGAATAATAAAAGAACACATAACAAAAATAGTAACAATACCGAAAAAAACTAAAAGAAAAGATGATGAAAAAAAAAAATCCGACCTATACACCGCAAAAAAACAACAACAACAAAACCCATCCTCAAATAACGAACAAACCAAAAAATAAAAGCCAAAAAAAATAAAAAAAGTACGTGGAAAACCTCAGCCATATAATTCCCTTTTCCTTCTTTCCCTTTCCTTCTTTTCCTTCTTTCCTTCTTTTCCTTTTCCTTCTTTTCCTTTCCTTCTTTTTCTTTTCCTTCTTTTCCTTTTTCCTTTCTTTTCCTTTCTTCTTTTCCTTTCCCTTCTTCTTCCTTTCCTTCTTTCCTTTTCCTTCTTTTCTTTCCCTTCTTCCCTCTTTTCCTTTCTTTTCCCTTTTCCTTCTTTTCCTTTTCCTCTCTTTCCTCTTTTCCTTTTTCCTTCTTTTCCTTGTTTCCTTTCTTTTCCTCTTTCCTCTCTTTTCTCTCTTCCTTCTTTTCCTTTTCCCTTCTCTTTCCCTTTTCCTTCTCTATTCCTTTTCTTCTTTTCCTTTTCCTTGCTTTCCCTTTTCCTTCTTTCCCTTTTCCTTCTTTTTCCTTTCCTTCTTTTCCTCTTTTCCTCTTCTTTTGCCTCTTCCTTCTTTTCCTTTTCCTCTCTTTTCCTTTTCCTTATCTTTTCCTTTTCCTTCTTTTCCTTTTCCTTCTTTTCCTTTTCCTTCTTTTCCTTTTCCTTCTTTTCCTTTTCCTTCTCGCCACAACACGGGGCTTCCCCTCAATAGCTTATGACGATAAGGTTTACTTACAACAACATACTCTGCACGTCCGTATTAAATATGTGTGTGTGTTGTGTGTGTGTGTGTGTGTGTGTGTGTGTGTGTGTGTGTGTGTGTGTGTGTGTGTGTGTGTGTGTGTGTGTGTGTGTGTGTGTGTGTGTGTGTGTGTGTGTGTGTGTGTGTGTGTGTGTGTGTGTGTGTGTGTGTGTGTGTGTGTGTTGCATAACGAAAATGAATAATAAAACAACATTGAAAAGTAGAATAAAGAAAGCAAAAAAAAAAAAAAAAAAAAAACACACACACACACACATAACAAAAATAGTAACAATACCGAAAAAAAAAAAGAAAAGAAATGAAAAAAAAATCCCGACCTATACACCGCAAAAAAACAACAACAACAAAACCCATCTCAAATAACGAACAACGAAAGAAAATGAAAGCAAAAAAAAAAGTGGGGGGAAAACCTCAGCCTATAATCCCTTTTCCTTCTTTTCCTTTTCCTTCTTTTCCTTTTCCTTCTTTTCCTTTTCCTTCTTTTCTTTTCCTT
>NW_020868719.1:404641-409641 GCF_003789085.1 Penaeus vannamei
TTCAGTATGTTGCAACACATATACTTGAATATTTTTAATAGATGTTCCCTCATACACAGTAAGAAGACATTCTGAAGACTTTCCTGTCATCAATTTCTTTTTTTAGGTCCCTGAATCAAACAATGATAAAGTGGTATAAAGGATTTTACTATAAAACAAGTAATAATATATTCAGCTTTCCCTATATTAATTAGAGTAGCACTCGACACAAATTTTCACACTAAAGTGTCTTCATTTCTAATATATTCACCAATATCAGCTTGGTGGAAACATATAATATCCATTGGGTTGGCATGTCTGCATTCTGACGTTGATTTTGCTGCAACACCAAATCCCTGTAAGAGAAGAGAATATAAAAGCAATTATATCTGAATATAAATAAGCTTACTTAAAATTACATACATGCATATACATAAAAATACATAGCTACACACGCACGCGCACGCACGCACGCACGCACGCACGCACGCACGCACGCACGCACGCACGCACTCACACACATACACACAACACACACACACACACACACACACACACACACACACACAACACACATACACACAACATACATACATACATACATAGATACACACACACACACACACACACACACACACACACACCACACACACACACACACACACACACAACACACACACACACACACTTTAATCATATCAAGTAAGACATGATTCCTGCACTACAAAAAAAAAAAAAAAAAAAAAAAAAAAAAAAAAAAAAATTTAACTGATAACTGTAATCTGTGTATACCATATATGGTCAGTACTTACCATAGGAATATCATTATGAGTATAAACAACAACACCAGCATATTTGGGTGTGTTGTCAGATATACGGAAAAGTCCTGATTTGTAGATGTGGTTGCCATACATGAAGTTCTGTTCTGAGGCTTCTTTCACCCAAACTTTGTGCTGAAAGGTAAAAACAAAATCAGACAAGTTTATTCTTAGTATTATTCTTAGTATTATTACTATTATTACTATTTTTATTATTATATTTTATTGGTATTATGTGTATGGTATGTATGTCTGTCTGTGTGTGTGTGTGTGTGTGTGTGTGTGTGGTGTGTGTGTGTGTGTGTGTGTGTGTGTGTGTGTGTGTGTGTGTGTGTGTGTGTGTGTGTGGTGTGTGTGTGTGTGTGTTGTGGTGTGTGTGTGTGTGTGTGTGTGTGTGTGTGTGTGTGTGTGTGTGTGTGTGTGTGTGTGTGTGTGTGTGTGTGTGTGTGTGTGTGTGTGTGTGTGTGTGTGTGTGTGTGTGTGTGTGTGTGTGTGTGTGTGTGTGTGTGCGCATGCGTGTGTGTGTGCTTGTGCATGTGCATATCATGTGTGTGTGTGGGTGTACAGGTATGTGTGTTACCTGCCCATCATATTCAAACAAGAATTTTACTTAAAATTGTAAAATAACCATATTACAAAAATCTATTTCCAAAACATTTGTCAGAAAAAAAATATTTTCAGATGAAAATACCTGGCAGTATGGACTAAGGAATTCCAAAGCTGTAATGTTCAGAAGAAATTTTTTTCCTTTGGTTATCTTGCCAAAGCACACCCCCATGGAAACAAGATTTTCTCGAGGCAAGAGGGCAGCAACCTTCATGACGTCCTCTTTGACATAATACACACGACCTTTGTGTAAACGGAAACAGTAGAGGCCATCTGACCGATCAAGTAGGGATTTGATGTTGGAACCAATGCTGTGAAAAAATCATAATAATAAATAATAATAACATATATATAAACATAAAATCACCTAATTATGTGGTACAAGCTCAATTCAAGTAGGATAATTTTGGATACTTTTAAACAAATAACCACTAAAGAACAAGACATCTGAATTCATGTTATGATGATGTTTGACATCAGTGACATGAATAGGGGGGGGGGGGGATCAATTCCCCAAGACTCTGATTGCCCCCCTCAAAGTCTGGCTTACCCCGCCTCCTAAGGGCCACACCCTCAAGGTTTATTCCCCTAAATCATATTTTCATAGCTCTGTTTATTGCTTAAAATGCTCCTGGAATAGGACATTTTTCATTGCTTAAAAATCTTTCTAAATTTTCTAAATTTTCTACATGGGCTTGCAGTTCCCCAGAAACTGATTGTGCTCCCTTAACTCACCATCCTCGCCCCCCCAAGGATAGGCTTATATGATGCCCCTGCTAGATACAAGTATTAATATCAGGAAACTGATCTATTCCGTGATTCAAAAAAATCTTATAAACATCAGTAACATATATCTAATTTTTTCTAGTAATGTCTAAATATAAATGCTTGGAAAAAAATGTTAAACAGCCCTAAGAGAACAGGATCCTATCACCAATTCCAAAGAACATATAACCAGCTAGCTCCACAACCATTTAGTCTGTTGAATCCAAAAATGAAATAAGCATTTTCCTAAGTTTATTCTGACAACTGTTAAAGTTAATGAACTCTGTTATCATAAAGAAAAAAAAAACATTCCCAATTTCAAAACCTATCCAACAGTTTAAAAAAATAATCTTAAATAATCTTAAAAACAATTCAACCCTACGTTCAAAATTCAGTGTTATACAAACATTTACAATACCATATTGTAGCAACTTTGGCCAATAAAGGAGGCATGGAATAAGAATGTGTATTTTGATAAGACAAACCAACAATACTGGAATGGCAAAAAATTGTTATAATAATGACAATAAAATTTGTGCTATGTTAATTGTGATTTTAGTTTGCTTATGCATAGATGGGCCCGCACCAATCACTAACACATCCTACCAGCCTTGTGTTCACTTGAGTGCTACAGAATCTTTGGAGTGTTACTTCTGCTGAATGGTAGTTGTGCAGATACTGTAACATCTGTAGCCACTACTACTAACAACAATAAAAATAATATAGTAACAATAAGAATATTAATTACTTGGTAACTAAATGCTTGTTGAGCCATCTATGTGTTAACAAATTTCACAAAACAAGACTATAGCAGCCAGTGCATTTACTTGGTTCTAATAAGAAAACTATACCTAACCAAATTCATACCAATAGCTGGCAATGATGTAAGACAATTGAAAGTAATATGTGTCAAACTAAAAGCAATTAACTGATGATTCTGTTTTTTGCCTATTAATGATAAAATGTCCTTACAGGACTGGTTTCTGAATGCCCCTATTCTAAAAAATATATAAATAAATAAATAAAAATAAAAATAATGTCAAATTCTCAAAAGAACTGAAATATATATATATATAATGGTACTTTCAATATGTTTCCCATAAATGCAAAACAAATGATAAGGCCTAGGTTATACTTTACACCAGAATTACAGGTACAAATTACTTAAAAAGGGCAGTCGCATTAGTCTATTCAGTCCAGGGATCCCATTACAGAGTGACAGACTTCCCAAGCGTGAAGGGAAGCAATATGAAAATCCCTGCAAAAGCTGCAGTCATTCTTTAGACCCAGCTAGAGAGGGAAGGATGATGCCAAAACAAAAACTGTAGTATAATTACTAGGAAGCTTATTACTTGTCTAAATGGTGATTATTGTATCATGTAAGGTATACTTGTACTATAAAAATAAGTAATATATATTATAACTAACAATGATGCCTTCCTAAATTTTTAAAAGATTATCCAGAAAATCTTTAATTTGATCAAGAAATGCGAACACCCTTCCACGCCAGCACACCCTGGTGGACAATGTGAGAGCCAGAGAACAATTATGAAATACCATCCACAAATATCATGAGGTATTGTCATGGAAAAACTTGAGTTGAGGGGTGGGTGACATAAACATCGGGCAAATTGGCTGTGGCCTGGGTGACACGAACTTGCTGTCATGAGCAAAGGCCATAATGACAGAAAAGACTCGCCATGAGTGCACAAACCTCTTGGAGTGTAATTTGACTCATTTGGAGCTTATATGGGGCCTTTACCATTATTCCCATAAAAAAATTCTAGCTTTTGTCAGTCCATCATTATGTCTCTTGTACATTACTGATTACACTAGTGGTATATACTACTGGAAAGAATATTGTCAGATTTTCGATTTCTGTTGAAATATATGGTATTGGGGTAGCTGGCACAGATGTATGATGTATGTTTGCCTTTTCTGTTTGTGTTTCTTTCTTGAATTTTTTCAATTGACATGTGACAATATTCATAGAATCCACAACTATTTTCAATGCACAATTCATCCAGTTTATTATTGACTGCTGTGATGTTTTTCTATAGAGGACACTGTGTGGTGTGGCCTGGACAAACAAGACTAGTGTGACTGTTGCTTAACCCACTAGCAGCAGTATATTTTGAAGCCAAAGATAATGGTTTCTAGGTGGCTTCAAAATTGGCGCGTGGGGTTGGCGTGGAATCTGCCCACACGCCAGTCGCGGCCCACGATGGAATCAGAGAGCAAGCTCTGATCCAGCGCCACACCGGTGGGATGCCCGGCAATGTTTATTTTTCTGGGTGTCACCTATGTGTGACACCCGGCGTAAGTCAATTAACATGATCTCTAACTGCTTGTATCATTTCTCATGACTCAGTATATACCACTTTAACTATGACTTAAATACAGGAATCAACAAAAGTGAACACAACATTGAATGTGCATTCAATAAACTGTATTACATGTATACTAAATAATCACATTTGTCTTTACTTAAGTAAACTAAGTGTAACCCTTATACTGGCAGTCATTATAACATTCACCACTGCTTTTACCCCAACAGGCCCTCTAAATAACAAACAAACTTTTCTCTATATATTCTGAGAAGCTTTTAGTAAGGAAGACTATTCTAATATTACTCCTTCTTTCTCATGTGTACTTTATAATCAAAAGTATATGGCATATGAATCAATTCTTGTTTCTTGGGCCTACATACGCTACCATTTCAGAAAATCATAAGGAACGGATACCGGTAGCACGAAAAGAATATCAATTTGTTATTTATTACAACTGGGCTTATTACCATTACATTATATCATACATCAGACATAAACTACT
>NW_020868721.1:0-15000 GCF_003789085.1 Penaeus vannamei
TGTGCTGTAATGATGCATAGTTGAAATGGTGATGACCGGTTGTTACTAGTGGTGTTGATAGTTTTGGATGATTGATGTAGTATATGCGTTGAGGAAAGGGTCAAAGGGAAGGCGTGTTGTTATACACCAGCTGGGGGTCGGCAACCTTTTGAACATAAGTGTTGCCAACAGTTAGATTAATTACAGTGTTTTCTTTCAGACTGTACTACCCAGATTGTATTCCCTACACTTGCATAACACAAAATGTAATATTTTCGTACAGCATTTATTCAGGAACACAAAAAATAGATATGTTTTTTTCAATTTTAAGATTTATATTCACCATTTTATCTTTGTATAATTTATTATTTCTTTGTAACAAAAAGAATTATCATGTTTTATAAACATTTTAGATTTATATTCACCATATCATCATAATAGTGTTAGAATTTATTATTAAAAAAAAATAGATTTGTTTTATAATTTTAGGTTTATATTCACCATATTATCTTTTGTTGAATTTATATTATTATTTGTAACAAAAAATAGACATGCTTTATGATTTTAGATTTATATTCACCATATTATCTTTGTATAATTTATTATTCTTTGTAACAAAAATAGATATGTTTTTTAATTTTAGATTTATATTCACCATTATTATCTATTGTATAGAATTTATTTATTTTGTTGAAACAAAAAATAGCAACATATGCTTATAATTTTTGATTGTATACTCACCATAATATCTTGTTTAGAATTTATTTATTCTTCTTGCTAAACAAGAAATAAATATGTTTTCTATAAATTTTGTAATGAAAAAATAGATATGTTTTCATAACTTTTTTAATTAAAAAAAATAGGATATGTTTCTATAATATTTTAGATTATATTCTCACCAATTATCTTCGCCATTTAATGCTTTCCTCTCTTGTTCCTAGGCTCTGAACACATGGAGTGCCATCAGATAAGCGTTCTGAGTGCCAAGTCTGGTGCTCGCTGTGCCATAGGCGTACTGACTTCTGGTTTAGACCTTTGTGTTTTTTTTTCAGTCATGATGTGGGTGTTTTGCTTGAAGGGCATCTTTTTTTTTTTCTTATCTTTCTCTCTTCTTTGGTATCTATTCTATCTGCCATTCTTCTGATAAACGGCTATTTCTGTCTGTCCCCTTGGTTATCTATTTATCTGCCATTCTCTGTGTGGCTATTATGTCTGTCTCTCGTCTTCTTTGGTTATCTATTTATCTGCTATTCTCTGTGTGGCTATTTCTGTCTGTCTCTCTCTTCTCTCATTCTTCCCTCCCCTCCCTCCGCTCCCGTCTCTCCCTACCTCCTTCCCTCCTTCCCCCCTCCCCCTCTTCATTCCCCATCCCTCCCCATCCTCTTATTTTCTCTTCTCTCTCTCTCTACTCTCTCTCTCTCTCTCTCTCTCTCTCCTCTCTCTCTCTCTCTCTCTCTCTCTCTCTCTCTCTCTCTCTCTCTCTTCTCTCGCCCTTCTTGCCTCCCATTACATTTAAAAATTTACCCTTTCTCTTTATTTAAATCTCGAAGTTAGGCCACAAGGACACCATATCCCTGAAAATGAAGGAGAAAAAAAAATGAAGAGCATTGCGTCACTGCGTTCCCGCCGCAGATGGAACGCAGATGGAACGCAGATGGTGTGTGGGAAAAGGAAGTTGTGAATTGAGTGCCTGTGTGTGTGATTGGAGGCCCCGCACGTGCATGGACGTTGCGGTGCGTGTACCCTGCATGTGTGTGCGTGGACTTGTGAGAAAAGGGGAGGTGGGAGAGAATTTTTTTAGGGGGGTGAGGAGATGGGGGAAAAAGGGAGGGAGGGGAAGGGAGAAAGGGGGAAAGAGGGTGGAAAAGAGGGAGGGAGGAGGGAGGGAAAGGGAAGGGAGAAAGATGAGAGGAGGAGGGCGAAGGGAGAGGGAGAAAGAGTGGAAAGAGGGAGGGAGGGGGAAGGAGAAAGAGTGGAAAGAGGGAAGGAGTGAGGAAGGGAGAACAGATTGGAAACAGGGAGGGAGCGGAGAGGGAAAGGAGAAAGAGGTCTAAAAGAGGGAGGGAGGGAGGGAAGTCGGGAAAGGGAGAAAGAGTGCGAAAGAGCGGAGAAAGAGTGGAAAGAGGGAGGAAGAGGAAAGAAAAATGGAAAGAGGGAGGCGGACGGAAGGGAGAGGGAAGGAATAAAGAGTGGAAAGAGTATGGGAGGGAGAGGGATAGGGAGAAAAAGCTGAAAGAAGCAGGGAGGCGAGAGCGGATAGGCCGAGAAAGAGTTGAAAGAGCGGAGGGAGAGAGGGGGAAAGCGGAGAAAAGAGTGGAAGACGAGTGATTGATGAGCGTATAATGAAAAAATGATATATACTGTATTATCTACACATGAAAATAAAAACCAGAAGAGAAAGAGACGGAGACAGACACAAAAGACAGACAGACAGACACTCAAGAAAGAAAGAAGACAAAGACACAAAAAGAAAGAAAGGAAGACAGACACAGAAAATAAAGAAAGGAAGACAGACACAGAAACAAAGAAGACAGACAGACCAACCCATAGAAAGACCGACAAACAGACAGACACAACAGAAAAGAAAGAAGACAGACAGACACACAGAAAGACAGACAGAACAGACACAAGAAAAAAGGAGAAATATACTAAAATCCAGACCGAGAAGAGGAGAGGGCCCTGGACACCCCCTTCCTCCCCCCCCCCCCCTCTCTCTCTTCTCTCTCTCTCTCTCTCTCTCTCTCTCTCTCTTCTCTCTCTCTCTCTCTCTCTCTCTCTCTCTCTCTCTCTCTCTCTCTCTCTCTCTCTCTCTCTCTCTCTCTCTCTCTCTCTCTCTCTCTCTCTCTCTCTCTCTCTCTCTCTCTCTCTCTCTCTCTCTCTCTCTCTCCTCTCTTCTCTCTCTCTCTCTCTTCCCTCCCTCCCTCCCTCCCTCCCTCCCTCCCCTCCCTCCCTTCGCCCCCCTTTCCCCCCCTTTCCCTCCCTCGCCCCCCTCCCTCCCTCCCCCCCCCCGTCCCAGAGCCAAATATGCGCGGACATGAGGTGGGTATTACGTCATCGCATCGACACATATATCGCCGCCACGTCGTCATTATGGGCGATTATCCCCCGACACCGCCCGCGACACCCATGGGGGGGGGGAGGGGGGGGGAGGGAGTGGGTGCGGATGTCGGATATATTGCAGGGGGATAAGTGGCGGGTGCGGATTGGGGATGAGGTTGTGTGTTTTGTGATTCGCATACGCCTACGGACACGCGCAGACTTGCATACGCTGTGATACACGTTCGGACACAGTCATTCACTCTCACTCTCGCTTACTCACTCTCATTCTCACTTACTTGCTCACTCTCACTCATTCACTCACTCACTCACTCACTCATTCACACACAAGACATACATACGGTATACGGACACACACACAGACATACACACACTCAGACACGCTCAGACACACTCACTTACTCGCTCATTCACTCACTCACACGCACACGCACACGCACACGCACACACACGCACACCCTAACAAACAAACTCACACACACACACACCCTTACACACCCTTACACACACACCTTTACACACCGTCACACACCCTCACACACACACACGCACATACCCACCCTTACACACCCTTACACACACACACGCACACACACACACACACACACACACACACACACACACACACACACACACACACACACACACACACACACACACACACACACACACACACACAACACACACAACATTATCACACACCCTTACACACCCTCACACAAACACACACACACCCTTACACACACACACTCACACTCACACACACCCTTACACACCCACACCGTTACACACCGTTACACACACCTCACACACACCACACACACACCACACATTCCACGCAGACACGCCCAGACACGCACTTCTTACCCCGGACACGAACGCACGCAGACACGCCGAAAAGGTGACACAGAAAAACGATAATAAAGACAGTGAGCTTGCATGTCTTCTTGCACTGTTGCCAATTCAGTGATAGAGGAGGCAGCGTATCAACTCTTGTTTGAAATCCTACGCTTTTGATATCCTCTGTTCTTTCTTTCCTCCTCGTCTCTCTCTCTCTTCCCTTGTTCGCTCGTTTTCTCTTTGCCTCTCTCCTCTTTCGCTTTGTTTTTTTCTTCTCCTTATTCTCTTCTCTTTGGTTTTCTCTTCTCTTTGATTTTTTCTACTTCTCCTCTTTCTTTGTTTTTCTACTTCTCCTTCTCTTTCTTTGTTTTTCTCCTCTTTCATTTTCTCTTTGTTTTTCTACTTCTTCTCTTTCTTTTATTTTTTTTTCTTTCTTCTCTTTCTCTTTGTTTTTCTCTTTCTCCTTCTATTCTCCCTCTCTCCTTTTCCTTCTTCTCTCTCTCCTCTATTGTCCGCCTTCCTTTCTTTTCCTATTCTTCTCCCTTTCTCTCTCTCTCCTCCTCTTCATTCTCTCCCCCGTCTCCTTCTTCTTCTTCTCTTTCCCTCTTTTCCTTCTTCTTCTTCTCTTTCTTTTCCCCTTTCTAATAATGTTGGAACTAGGTGGGGGTGGTAGGACAGTGGGGGGGGGTCATAGGCAGATGTGGGCGGGTAGTGGGCGGCGTTGGGCGGGGGGGGGGGGTCTTAAGGGAGAGGCACCGCAGATCACACACTTTGGGCGTAGCGAGTGGGTTGGGTATGTCGAGGGGGTATGTTTTGGAGTATATTGTAGTTGATATGTTGATGGGTATGTCGAGGGGGTATGTTTTGGGGAGTATATTGTTTTGGATATGTTGATGGGTATGTCGAGGGGGTATGTTTAGGGGAGTATGTTGAGACTATGTTTTGGGGAGTAGTAAGTTTTGGGGAGTATGTTGCTGATGGGTATGTCGAGGGGGTATGTTTTAGGGAATATGTTGTTATAAGTATGTTTTGGGGAATATATTGTTGTGGGTATGTTTTGGGGAGTATGTTGTTGTGGATATGTTGGGGGAGGACTGTTGTTTTGAGGGTATATTGTAGTGGGTATGTTGTGTGAAGGATATGTTGCAGTGGGTATGTTGTTTGAAGGGGTATGTTGTGATGGTTTGGGATCCCTACCTCTTGTTTGTGTCTCATTGCTTCTGGGTTGTTTGTGCTCTCTTTCTCTCTCTCTCTCTCTCTCTCTCTCTCTCTCTCTCTCCTCTTCTCTCTCTTTCTCTCTCTCTCTCTCTCTTCTCTCTCTCTCTCTCTCTCTCTCTCTCTCTCTCTCTCTCTCTCTCTCTCTCTCTCTCTCTCATCTCTCTCTCTCTCTCTCTCTCTCTCTCTCTCTCTCTCTCTCTCTCTCTCTCTCTCTCTCTCTCTCTCTTCTCTCTCTCTCTCTCTCTCTCTCTCTCTCTCTCTCTCTCTCTCTCTCACCTTTCCAATCTCTTCCTCTTTTTCCTCCATCCCTCTCTCTTCCTCTCTTCTTCCCTCTCTCTCTCCTTTCCCTGTATCTCTATAGCACTATTTCTCTCGCAGACTTGGACTCAGTATTTTAGAGAAAAAAAAATACTATTATGAAAGACTTTATTTTTTTTCACAAACAAAAAGTATTAAAAAGTCAACGTTTTTTACCGTTTTTTTTTTCAATTTCTAGGTTTGTTTTGCCTGCGAAACGTTTCACACAATTTCCATTTGGTATTTTTTGAAAGTCGATTTTTTTCCCCTGTTGTTTACATGATAAAAAAAAATACTCGGTGAAATGGTATTAGAACGAGTCCGTGTGTTGACTGTAAACAATGGAAAAAAAGGCAGGAGTGTGTGCATAGGCCTATAAACCCCTGTTCAGAAATTTCGATACTAAAAAATTCACGTAGCTTTTTTTTTCATTTTTTTTTTTTGGGGGTGGGGTGGGGGTGGGGGGAGGAAAGTAAGTATCATGTACATTGTAACTTGTCGTTATCATGGCCTTTACCAGTGTAGTTATCATCATCAATCATCTCTGTCATTCTAGATAACGTTATTATCATTGACATTGTTATCAGTCTCACCTTTATCTTTCAAGTATCTTTTCTTTATCTTCCAAGTATCTTTTCTTTATCTTTCAAGTATCTTTTCTTTATCTTCCAAGTATCTTTTTTCGTTGTTATCATAATCAATAGCATTTTAAAGCTTGTTTTTATGTATTATTATTAACCATTGTTATTGCTCTCTGTTATTTTTTTTCTCTTTATTATTGTTATTATTATTGTTATAACTTAAATAATTGGCAGATACTGATTTGATTAAACGTTTTTTGACACGAGTAAAAGAGGGAAAGGAATAGCGAGAGAAAGAAAGAAGGAAGGCGAGTAATAAATAAGGAAGAAAGATAAATGGAAGAAAGAAGGAAGGAGAGTAAGAAATAAGGAAAAGAGGTAAAAGGAAGAAAGAAAGAGAAAGAAAGGAAAAAGGTAGAAAGAAATAATGAAAAAGTAAAGAAAGAAAGCAAAGAAAGAAAGATAAAGAAAGGAAAATAAGCATTATGTATATAGGGAACAAGAGAATGAATGAAAGAAAGAAAGAAAGAGAGAAAGGAAAACAGATAAAAAGAAGGGAATTAAACAAAATAGAGAAAACAAAAAAAATAGAAAGAAATGAATAAAAAAAGATCAAGAAAAAAAAAAGCAAGAAATGAATAAAAAAAAATCGAGAAAGCAAAAAAAAAAAAAAAAAAAAAAAAAAAAAAAAAAAAAAAAAAAAACAGATAATGAAAGAAAGAAAGAAACAGATAATGAAAGAAAGAAAGAAACAGATAAATAATAAAGAGAGAAAGCGCGAGAGAATCCCCGAACGAAACCCCACGAAACACGCCGGTTTAAGCCCCTGAATGAGACGACGACTCGTGGTGTTGGAGCGGCCGGTGAATCGTGTCTCAAATTGCAGTGTTATTGTTGTCTTTTTACTTCGTCTCTCTTGTAACGCCCTTCCTTGGCCTGTGTCTCTTCTCTTCTCTTCTTTTGCTTTTGTTTCTCTTCGTTTCTTTTCTGTGTCTCTTTCTTCTTTTTTTTCGTTTTTTCTGTTCTTTCCTTTTTTGTTATTGTGTTTCTCTTTCTCTGTTGCAAACGCCCTTCCTTGGCCTGTGTCTCTTCTCTTCTTTGTTTTTTGTTTCTTCTCTCTTCGTTTCTTTCTGTTGTTTATTGTCTTCTCTTTTGCTTTTGTTTTTGTTATTGTCTTTTTACTTCGTCTCTGTTGTAACGCCCTTCCTTGGCCTGTGTCTCTTCTCTTCTTTGGTTTTTGTTTCTTTCTCTCTCGTTTCTTTCTTTTTGTTTTCTTTATTGTTTCTTTTGTTTTTGTTATTGTCTTTTTCTTTCGTCTCTGTTGTAACGCCCTTCCTTGGCCTGTGTCTTTCTCTTCTTTGTTTTTGTTCTTTCTTCGTTTCTTTCTGTGTCTCTTGTTTTGTTTTTGTTTCTCTTCGTTTCTTTCTGTTTTTATTATTGTCTTTTTCTTTCGTCTCTGTTGTAACGCCCTTTCTTGGCCTGTGTCTCTTCTCTTCTGCTGCTTTTGTTTCTTTTCTTCGTTTCTTTCTGTGTCTCTTTTCTTTTTGTTTTGTTTTTGTTTCTCTTCTGTTTTTATTGTTTTTTTACTTCGTGTCTTGTAAGCCCTTCCTTGGCTGTGTCTCTTCTCTTCTTTGGCTTTTGTTTCTCTTCGTTTCTTTCTGTTTTTGTTATTGTTTCTCTACGTTTCTTTCTGTTTTTGTTATTGTTTCTCTACGTTTCTTTCTGTTTTTGTTATTGTCTTCTCTTTTGCTTTTGTTTCTCTCTCTTTTTCTTTTTCGTCTCTGTTGTAACGCCCTTCCTTGGCCTGTGTCTCTTCTCTTCTTTGGCTTTTGTTTCTCTTCGTTTCTTTCTGTGTCTCTTTTCTTTTGTTTTTGTTTCTCTTCTGTTTTTGTTATTGTCTTTTTCTTTCGTCTCTCTTGTAACGCCCTTCCTTAGCCTGTCTCTCTTCTCTGTTGCTTTTGTTTTTGTTTCCCTGCGTTTCTTTCTGTCTCTTCTCTTCTTTTGTTTTTGTTTCTCTTCGTTTCTTTCTGTTTTTGTTATTGTCTTTTTCTTTCGTCTCTCTTGCAACGCCCTTCCTTGGCCTGTTTCTCTTCTCTTCCTTTTTTCTCTCTCTCTTCGTTTTTGTTTTTGCTTTTGTTTCTCTACGTTTCTTTCTGTTTTGGTTATTGTCTTCTCTTTTGCTTTTGTTTCTCTCTCTTGTTCTTTCGTCTCTGTTGTAACGCCCTTACTT
This sequence comes from Penaeus vannamei, assembly GCF_003789085.1. Classification (NCBI taxonomy): domain Eukaryota; kingdom Metazoa; phylum Arthropoda; class Malacostraca; order Decapoda; family Penaeidae; genus Penaeus; species Penaeus vannamei. The sequence goes on from NW_020868721.1 coordinate 8,203, forward strand.
GGCCTGTGTCTTTTCTCTTCTTTTTTTCTCTCTCTCTTCGTTTCTTTCTGTTTTTTGTTATTGTCTTCTCTTTTGCTTTTGTTTCTCTCTGTTTTTGTTATTGTCTTTCTCTTTCGTCTCTATTGCAACGCCCTTCCTTGGCCTGTGTCTCTTCTCTTCTTTGGCTTTTGTTTCTTTGTGTGTCTCTTCTCTTCTTTTGTTTTTGTTTCTCTTCGTTTCTTTTCTGATTTTGTTATTGTCTTTTTCTTTCGTCTCTGTTGTAACGCCCTTCCTTGGCCTTTGTCTCTTCTCTTTTGCTTTTGTATCTTTTCGTTTCTTTCTGTTTCTGTCATTGTCTTCTCTCTTGCTTTTGTTTCTCTCTGCTTTTGTTATTGTATTTTTCTTTCGTCTCTGTTGCAACGCCCTTCCTTGGCCTGTGTCTCTTCTCTTTTTTTTTCTCTCTCTCCGTTTCTTTCTGTTTCTGTTATTGTCTTCTTTGCTTTTGTTTCTCTCTGTTTTTGTTATTGTCTTTTTACTTCGTCTCTGTTGCAACGCCCTTCCTTGGCCTGTGTCTCTTCTCTTCTTTGGCTTTTGTTTCTTTTCGTTTCTTTCTGTTTTTGTTTCGTGGTGTTTCGTTGAGGGTTGCAGAGGGGTGAGAGTCGTTACTTTTGTTTGTTGTTGTTGATGTATGATAATAACATCATTGCTTTTGTTATTGTTATTTTGTTATTGTTTTATTGTTAATGTTTTATTGTTATTATTATTAGTAGTAGTAGTAGTGATGTTATTATTTTTATTATCATTATTACTTCTACTACTCTTACTACTATTGTTATTAATAATAATAATAATGATATTATTTTTATTATTATTGTTGTTGTTGTTATTATCATTATCATCATCATCATCATCATCGTTGTTATTATTGTTATTACTGTTATTATTTTTATTATTATTATTAAAATTATTATCATTATACTAGAAACTAGAACCGCATCCAATGCATGACACAAGTAGAAGAATATGAGAATGCTAGATAGAGGAGAGGAGCCGAGAGAATAGGAAGAGGAAAAGGAGAAGGGAGTGCCAAGGGTGCCAGGGTGCCAGACGTCCGTGGCACTTGTCTCTCGATGTTTACTCTCAGATGACGTCTAAGTTTGCTTTTATTATTGTGTGAGGCAATTGTGGTTAAGGGATGTTCTTGCATGCAGGCTGGGTGGCGAGGGGAAAGGGAGAGAGAGGGAAAGAGGGGGGGGAGTAGGAGGGAGGGAGGAGAGGGAAAGGGAGAAAGAGAGAGAGGGGAGAGAGAGTAGGGAGGGAGGAGAGGGGAGAAGGAAAAGAGAGGAGAGGGAAAGAGAGAGAGAGGGGGGGGAAGAGGGAAGAGAGAGAAGGAAGAGAGCAGGGGGAGGGGAGAGAGGGAAAGAGGGAAAGAGAGAGGGGGAGAGTGAAAGAGGGGGGAGAGAGGTAGGGAGAGAGGGAGGAGAAGAGAGTTAGGGAGAGGGTGAGAGAAAGGAAAGAGAGAGAGAGAGAGGGAAAGAGACAGAGAGAGAGTAGGTGGGAGAGGGAGGGAGATGGTGAGAGAGGAGGAAGGAGAGGGTGAGAGGGCAAGAGAGAAGGGGAAGACAGAGAGAGGGAAGAGAGAAGGGAAGAGAGAGAGAGAGGGAAAGAGAGAGAGAGGGAAAGAGAGAAGGAGAGAGGGAAAGAGAGTAGGGGGAGAGGAAGAGAGGAATAAGAGGATGAGAGAGGGAAAAAGAGAATTGGGAGAGGGAGGAGGGAGGGAAATGGTGAGAGAAAGAAAAAGGGGGAGAGGGAGGGAGGGAAACAGAGAAGGGGTGAGGGAGAGAGATGGCGAGAGAAAGACATAAGGGGGAAATGGTGATAGATAAGAGGAGGGAGGGAGAGAAGGACAGTGGGAGGGAAGGAAAGAAAGAAAAAGAGAAACAGAAAGATGGGAGGGAAAATGGGAGTTAGAGGAAAGTTGTTAAGTAAATGCACTAATAGATAGATAATTTGATTTTGATAAAGAATAGATTGGTAGATGATTATATAAAAATAACAAGAAGACAGTTAGAGTGAAAAAGAATGTTAGCTAAAAGATAGATGAAAAAATAGGTTGATAGATATCTAAAAAGAAATGGATAGATTAATTAAGATATATTTTTTTTTTATTCCTGCGATCCTGTAGGCCTAGATAAGCAGGCCTATTCTTATCTCCCTCCTTCATGGATCTCAAGATCTTTAAAATAAAAAAAAATGCCGAATAAAATTTTTAATTATTATGGAACGTCCCATAGATAGGCCTATGGGTGGCTGTTAAAAAGGCTGAATCGATATTTTAATTATTAAATAGATAGGCCTATGGAAGACTGTCATATTTCCCTTAATTTTGAGTCGTTGCTTCATTAAATTGCCCTTTTAAGTGATTCGGGGTTTTGAATTTCCCGCCGTGGGTAGGCCTACCGAAGCCTGTTACTCTTTCCCACGTAGATCTCTTGGCCTCGGGGTGGGGGGGGGGGGGTGTCACCAGATGCAGGCAATTGCAATCTGCCTTTCTCAGGTTCTCGCGCTTGTTCTTGTTCTTTCTTTCTTTCTTTTTTATGTTTTGTTTTTGTTTTTCTTTCATTTTTCCTTCTTTCTCCTCCTTTTTATTTATTCTTCTTCCTCTCCGTCGCCTCCTCCTCTTCTCCCTCTCCTCTTCTTTCTCTTCTCCTTTCCTCTTCTCCTTTCTTCTCTCTTCTCTTCTCTCTTCTCTTCTCTCTCTTCTCTTCTCTCTCTCCTCTCCTCTCCTCTCCTTCTCCTCTCCTCTCCTCTCCTCTCCTCTCCTCTCCTCCTCTCTCTCTCCTCTCCTCTTCTCTCCTTCCTCTCCTCTCCTCTCCTCTCCTCTCCTCTCCTCCTCCTCCCCCCTCCTCCTTCTCCTCCTCCTCTCTCCCCCCCTCCTCCTCCTCCTCCCCCTCCTCTCCTCTCTCCACCCCTCCTCCTCCTTCTCCTCCATCTCCTCCTCTTCCTTCTTTTCCTTCTCTTCACCACCTCTCTTTCTTCTTTGTATTATCTTTAACATTTAGTATTTATGCATCTGATTTTCTCAGATCGTGCCTCACTTGTCCTTAGATGTTTATTTGCGTGCAAACTTATGCAAACTTATATGTCCGTCATTTTTTTTTTTTTATTCGTAAATCTTTTATTCTTATGTTTATTCATTATTTACATGTTTATTTAGTTGATTTGTTGTGACATTTGATTGAAGTAGTTCAGAGAGGCGGAGACACACAGACAGACACAGACATACATACACACAGACACAGACACACATACACACAGACATACAGACACAGACACACTACAGACGACAGACATACAGACAGACACAGACATACATAAATACAGACAGACAGAAACAGACATATAAATACAGACAGACAGAAACAGAAACAGAATGAACAAGAGAAACCGAAAAACCGAAAAAACGAGAGAACGAGCGATCAAAAGCCCCCTTCCCACCCACCCCACCCCAACCCCACCCCACCACCTCACTCCCACCCACCCCACCCACACTCCACCTCAACTCCACCCCACCCAACCCAACCAACCCAACCCCCCCCCCCCCGCTCCACCCCACCCCACCCCACCCCACCCCACCCCCCCACATGGCCAGTGACAGGCTGTAGATGAGAAAGCTGATGCGTCACGCCCGGAGACAGAGCCCTAACGAGGCGACGGGGAGCCGATTGGTCAGTCTGGCCCGGTAAAGGTGTCCGCTCTCATGCACTGGCACTGGCTCTGGCTCTGTCATGCACTCCGGTGGCACTCGCGATGGGGGACTGTCGCCTGGTTTGGGATTTTAGGATATGCTGATGTAAACGCATGTCTGAGAGTGTGGGCGTGCATGTCCGTTTGATAGGGAGGTGGATGAATGTATATCTGCTGAGAGTGTGGGCGTGCATGTCCGTTTGATAGGGAGGTGGATGAATGTATATCTACTGAGAGTGTGGGCGTGCATGTCCGTTTGATAGGGAGGTGGGATAAATGTATATCTGCTGAGAGTGTGGGCGTGCGTGTCCGTTTGATAGGGAGGTGGATGAATGTATATCTGCTGAGAGTGTGGGCGTGCATGTCCGTTTGATAGGGAGGTGGATAGATGTATATCTATCGGCTGGTTTAAGATTTTGGGATGCGAGGCTCAGTGCATGTACGTAGAAATAAAGGCATATCTGTGAGTGTAGATGTGCATATCTACGAGATAGGTAGATAGGTAGATAGGTAAATTTATATCTTATCAGATTGGCAGATTTATAAATGTATATATGTCAGGTAGTTAGATGTATAAATTGTATCTGCCAGATAGGTAGAGAGGAAAATGTATATTCACCAGATAGATAGATAGGTAGATGCATATTCACCAGGTAGATAGATAGGTAAATGTGTATTTATCAGATAGGTAGATAGATAAATGTATATCTATCAGATTAATAGATAGATTTGCGTTTATTTCTGTGTATATGTATGTCTGTATGATTATTATTATTATTACTGAAAGCTATATAAAGAGCCACACTGAAAAAATCGAGATTTATACCATCAAAGATGTCAGTGCAGGTCAAGATACAGCTAAGAAAGAATAAGATAGAAAGTTAGCTATTTACGTAAGAGAAACATGTTGGCTGATCTTTTAAACTTGTCAAGAGTCGGAGAAGTTACAGACTCAGAAGGCAATCTATTCCAAAGCCTGCAAATGGCAGTAAAAAAACATCTAGAAAACTGACTTGTAGACGATCGACTTAAATCAAATGTCATTGAATTGAGAACTTCTGGTAACTCTTGCAGGTTGATAAAAGTCAGGGAAAAACTGATTAGAGAGGATGTGAATTATCGGCTACAATCTTGTATAAGACTGAAAGAGCCCCAATAACCCTACGAAGCCCAATGTCCAAGTTTAAGTCAGACAGGAAAAAATTGATGGAATTAAAAGAACGATCAAGCAGTCTTAAGTGTGAGTCTGCAGCAGATAACCACACAGGAGAACAATACTCATAATGAGGCAGAATAAAAGAAAAGAATCTACGAGTAATACTGTCATCTTCATAGATCCTCTTGCACTTGCGAATGATGCCTAACTTAGATGAAATTGCCCGGGCCATATTCCTAACATGCAATTCAAATGTAAGCTTTGAATCGATACACCTAAGAGCTTCAGGTCATCCACTGAAGTGATTGAAGACTCCGTGAATCAGCAGACGTGGATGCTGAGGCAACTGCGTTCGAGACCGACTCACAATCATTTCCATAGACTTAAGAGGATTTGATTCCATGCCCCACCGAGAGCACCGCGATTGAATCATCATCAGGTTTATAGTGAGACTGTCAGCAATTATTTGCGAAGTTGCCGGAGAAGGAATGAATATATATATGAATGCTCACTGGGTCGGCCTCGAAAATTTAATAAGCTGTATATCTATCATGCTCTAGTCTTGGATTTCTTGTACATGTTTTTTTTTTGTTTTTTTTTTTTTTACATAGCTGCTGCAGACACACACAAACACGCGAGAGGAGGGAGGGAGGGAGGAGAGGGAGAGAGGGGAGAGAGAGGGAGGGAGGAGGGAGAGGAGAGAGGGAGGAAGGGAGGAGGAGGAGGGAGGGAGGGAGGAAGAGAGAGAGAGGGATAGAGAGAGAGAGAGAGAGAGGGAGGGAGGGCGGGGGGGAGAGAAAGGGAGGGAGAGAGAAAAAAAAAAGGAAGAGGAGAGAGCGAGAGAGAGAGAGAGAGAGAGAGAGAGAGGGAGGAAAGGGAGAGAGAGAAAAGAGAGATAATTAAAAAGAGTGATTTGTCCTTTTTTCTTTATTTGGTATTTATTTCGATGAATAGATTTTTAGAAATATATGACGGAGCCTATGTCATGTGTTATATATACCATGTGTTTAATACAAGATATACGAAAGGTGAGCAGGTTCGGGTTCATAAATAATTGGATTTTGACGATTTTGATGTTAGATCTAAACACGCATTTTCTTTTGTTTTCGTTTTGATTTTATTTTGTTGTGTTTTTTTGTTTTTGTTGTTTATGTTTGTTTTGTTGTTTTTTATTTTGTTTTTTTTTTCGTTGATTTTGATTTTGTTTTCTTGTTTTCGTTGTTTTTTTTTTTGGTTTTGTTGTTGATGTTTTTCGTCTTGTTTTTTGTTTTTTATTTTGTTTAATTTTTTTGCTTTTGTTGTTCTTTTGGGTGAGTCCCCTTCCCCTCCAAATTGATTTTGTTGATGTTTTTGTTTTTGTTTATTATTTTGATTTTGATTTTGTTTTAATTTTTGCTTCCGAAAATAATTCTTTGCGTATGTAACCCCCAAAATGGGATATATCGAGTGATAAAAGAGTAAATAACGTGTGAAGAGATAGATGGGAGTAAATGATGTATGGATAGATAGATGACGGGGTATTTCCTAGGCTGGTGGTGTGGCGTCTGGAAATATTTTTTGAACAAGGGGGGATGTTGTTCAGGAAATTGTTCGTTCGTTAGTTCACATCCGGGAACTTGTGTTGAACAGATGTTTTTTTTTTCTTCTTTCTTTCTTTCTTTCTTTTTCTTTCTCTTCTTTTCTTTCTTTCATTTCTTTCTTTCTTTCTTTCTTTCTTGTTCTCTCTCTCTTTCTCTCTCTCTCTCTCTTCTCTCTCTCTCTCTCTCTCTCTCTCTCTCTCTCTCTCTCTCTCTCTCTCTCTTCTCTCTCTCTCTCTCTCTCTATCTCTCTATCTCTCTCTCTATCCCTTTCTTTCTCTCTCTCTCTCTTTATCTCTCTTTCTCTCTCTCATCCTCGCCGTTTATTTTTTTCTTATT
>NW_020868721.1:22500-45000 GCF_003789085.1 Penaeus vannamei
TTGTGAGAATTAAAGCTATTAAAGTAAGTGGGAGGGACTATTTTTTAAGTTTTTATTTTTTTGTTTATTTTATTATTTGCTTGTGTGTGAATGTATGTAATTGGGCTTGAAAATAGATAAAGGTGTATTTATGAAAGTGTATTAAAATATGAAGAGGATTATTTTGTTATCTATTTTCTATGTTTTACTTAACCCATTGGAGCTAGGACACAGATGGCTCTTTAACCCACTAACGCCAGTATATTTTGAAGTTGAAAATAAAAGTTTCCGGGCGGCTACAAAATTGGTGCGTGGGACTGGCCCGGACTCTGCCTGCACACTGGCCATGCAGGCAGAACTTAGCTCATGTGGAGCCATCTGTGTGTAAGCAAAATCAATTAGATAGGATTGGAGTGGACAGTAAGTTAGATGACATCAGTGGGTCAAAGGAAATTATATTTAGCAAACAACTTGGATTAATTTCTTTTATCTTTTTACAGGGTGTCACTAGCATTTTAGCCAACTACTGGCTCATGATCCCATCAAACGTCATAAAGACAGTGTTCCAGAAGCTTCTGTCAGATTTGCTCTACGATGCCTCGTCAGCAGAAGTCAGAACCCAAGTGCTTAAGGCAAGTACAACACTGTCAGTATGTTTATTTCCCATTAGCATTAAAAAGGGTGATTTTCTGAGTGCCCCTCAGTCAGCATGTGGTTCAAAATCTTGCTGTCAGGCATGACAGGTAGGCCTGGACCACAAGATAACTTGAATAAGATGTCAAAACTCCTTGCCTCCTCTTTGCAATGTTATTATCTTTGTTCTGCAACAGCTGTAACAATAACACTGAGTAACATTTAATTATCTGTGTAATTTTTTCATTTTAGTAATTTTCAGTTTTTTGTAATACACCCCATGCCATTAGTCATGGCAGGCAGGAAGAGTATCCTAAGCATAGAAATAGTGTCCTCCCAGGAGCTGGCATTCTTTCTGTCATGACTTGTGGATTCTACACTTGTTAACCAATGGAAATAGTCCAAGAGCTCCTTGAATACCCACTGAGGCTAATCACCCTTCAAGAGCTTTATGCATTCATGGCTATTCCTTCCTTTTCATGCCATGAGGGTCAACTCACCAGATCCAATAAGTTGATTTTTAATAGATCCTTTCATAAGTCATTGTAAGTGTAATTTTATTTATTATGTAAGTGATAGATGCCAAACTGCATAAATATTTTGAGCACACTTCTAGAAATTGTAGCTAGAATTAAAGGGAAGGTTCTTTCTTTATAATGTCTTTTTTTTTTCATTATCTTGAAATTTCTACAGTCAAAAGAGTGAGAGCGTAATACTCATATAATATTGATTCTTTTTTCATTAGAAAGATCATATTGATGTTTTTTTTCTCGCTTTTTCAGGGTATTATCCTCATGTTAGATTCCAATGATGCTGTACCATTTTTGAAAGAAGTCTTACCTCGTATTGGAGATGCCTTTGACGATATCAATGGAAATGTTCGTTCTACCTTTGTGAAGTTGTTGTTGAAGGTTAAATCATTAAAGATTATCAGGTAGGGAAAATGGGATGTTTTATGTATATAATGGATGATATAATGGAAAATATGATATTATGATGGTAATGATAATAAGGAAATAATCTCTTATAATAATAGTGATCATGTAAACCTAGGTATTGGGACATAGTGCCGATGAACCACATCCTGCATCGTTTGGAGGAAGATACACCTGTCATATGCAAACTCATAACTCAGTTGTTGTTGAATACATTCCATCCCATTCAGAGAGAAGACCAGGTTTGTATTGGAATTTTATGTGTTGATTTTATATTTGACTTATGTTATGTAGATGCTTATTGCTTTTTTTGTGTTCCCCCTCTTCAAAGTTTCAAAGAATGCTAAATTTGAAAATGTCTATACTCTGTAGTCTTTCTGACTTGAAAATATAGTTGTAACTTATGAGAAGCTGATAATAAATGCTATATCTTTCTAAGGAACTCTTGCACCGAACCTTGGCCTTACTTGAGGAAAATCGAGCTGCAGCACGTAGATTTTACCAGTATACAAGCCGGAAGCTGGATCTGCCGAGCAATGTTCACTTCATGCTCCTGATACTGCGATGTCTCCGAAATTACTTACTAAACCAACAGGCTCAAGAGGGTCAGCAAGAAACAGGTTAGTTAAATGGATATCTACTATGCTTGGATAATTTTGTGCTTGAGACCAGTTTGAATTGATCACTAATGAATGAAATGCAGTGCTGGAGGAATGTGTATTTGACGTATCAATACAAAAGGTTTATGGTTGGAAGTATACCTTGTGTTATATTCTCTGGAGTTAGATGTAGAATATGAGGAAAGAAAGGTTTTTGTGTTTGTAAGGAAATGCCAAGATTTTATCAACTGCATGGAACTGATGTGAGAGCAAGGGAAGATATCCTGATTTAGACTTAAATCATGGAATTGATTCTGAACACTTTTGTTTTAGATCATGAAACTAGTAACACCAGTCCTGAAGAAAGAACAAGTCCCAGTGTAGGAAGTCAAAAGAACTTGAAGCTAGGGTTAGGAGTGGCACCTGATAACAAAGAAAATAGAGGTAAGGATCTTCCCCATGGTGATTTGCACTGTAAAGGCATGGAAGTAGAATATGTCCGTTTGGCATGGGATTGCTATTAATGCTTATAGCCTATGCCTATATGTTTGAAAGGACTGCTTAACCCTCTATTGCAAAGTCAGAAAAAAATGGTGATAGGTGCATTTGAGGGGGGGACTTCACAACTTGGCTCATTTTTGTCTTGTACAAACCCTGTAGCTTTAGTAGGATAGAGACCGTTCCTTTTTGCTTGTAGATAACTCTTTTGTGTATTCAAAGCCATGTTTGTGTTATTCCTTTGCTTTGCTTTGCTTTATGATATATTATTAGAATTGTTGTCTGAATCCCCTTATCCTCCTGTTTCTTAGTCTCCTTTTATCCTAAATATGATTTTATTATTCAGATTGGTGTGAATGACATAAGAATTATAATTTCTTTCCTTCCTATTATCAAGTTCTTTTCTCTGTCAGGCAATATGATTTCAAAGCAAAGTAATGGTTCTCTTTTTTGTATGGAAAATTGTAGTAGAAGCTAGAATTAGATAGGTTAGAATAGTCTTATATTTATAGCATATACAGCTCTAATTTCATGATTTCTTTTGAAATAAGAATCATTCCTCCAGATTAATTCATTTAGATTATTCTCTGATTTTGTCAGTTGCATGCTTTAAAAGTATAAAAGCATTTTGCATGTGATAAGCTGAAAATGAAGTCTGACATTTTTAGCATAACATCAGGATAAGACATATTAAGAGCTGCTTGTGTGTTTATTTTTTATATATTTTTTTGACTCAGTTTATAAAGGAAAAAAACACACATCTTGTTTCTACAACAATAGCTTACAGAATATGTAAAGATAAAAATAGAATAGTGCTTCTCTGTGGTTTGCTTGATTCATGCTTAAATCATGCTAGTCATTTCAAAAATCCCATACAGCTGTTTGGATGAGAACCCATACAGTTATCTGGAATGATTTAGTGTTGAAAATTTTTATTTTCTGGGGTAATAAATAGGGTAATTGTTATTGTTATTACTAATTTTATTTTTCATTGATTTGTTTATTCATTTTCTTTCATACGTATAAGATTGCAGGAGTTTCATTTAAATGATATTGAATTTGATGATGGTAGATTTAAACAGGGATATAAAGAAATGTAAAGCTATTCCCTTTTCATATCCCTTGGAAACTGTCCTGATATAGTGTGCATACAATAGCTGAAGATGTATCTTGGTTTTGCCATGCGCAAGGAAGCCTTGGGTAACAGTTGCTTCGGCTGTTAAGTAGTATGTTGCTAAGTAAGGTTGTGGATAACAAGGTGTATACTAACATCAGTGTGTTCCAGTTCCAAGCCAGAGGAAAGCCGTTTCTGCTGCTGCCAAGGAAAGTGAGGAGAGGAAAGGTGAGAATAGGGTAGCATCCCTTGATATACATTGGATTTGGTTTTCGTGGTAAAGGAAGTGATGTTATGAACATTGTATGTGTATAGATATTTTTATATATTTTCTTTTTGCTTCTTTCCTCCTTTCTTTCTTTTTCAACAGTAATTGATATTACAGGATTTTTTCTCTTTCTTCTCTCTTAGCTACTTAAGGTTTTCTATGCCATTGCAAATATATCCCATGCTGCACTTGCATTTGTAGAATTTGAATGACTGTTATGAATTAGTGAGCATTTGTAGTATGATGCATGTTGACATTGCATACATTCCCAGTTATAGCCAGAGACTAAGGAATTTTGTAATGTCTTAACAGATGTGAGTGATGATGAACAAACTGCTGATGATAGTGCATCTCCACTCGACAACCCTGCAGTTATAGGTGGACTCTTTGATACCATTGTCATTATTTGGACAACTAATGCTCACAGGTTGGCACAGCCAGAAAATGAGAAGTACATTGAAGCAATACGAACTAGGGTGTCCAAAAGCATGCCCCTTTTCTTCAAAGCCTTCAAGGTGAGAGATTTTGTTTACATTTACAGTTTACATTAGATGAAAAAGTCGGACGTTTGTTTGAAGTTATTTTTTTTTTATTACTGTAAGGTTTAAAGAATTGCTATGAATGATTAAGGAAACTGTTTGTTTGTTTGGTGTTTTTTAGAGTTTCTTTGATTAATGCTTCTTCATATACTTTGATTGTGAGATATGTAATATATTTAAGAAGGTTCAATACATGGAAAGCAGACAATGTTTGTTTAAATTCTAGGAAATTTGTTTTGGAATGATGGTTAATCGTATTCGTTTGTGTCTATATACTTTCTATAGTAAATTTTTTTATTTACTTTTCATTGTCCAGGAAAACGATGAGGTATCCCAGACTCTTCTGTATCTGTCCAGCTTCCTTCCCAAAGCCTTAGTGCCTACCATTGTCAGTCACTGTATGTCACGGCTAAGAGGACTGCAGCAAGACCAGGTGAGTTGTGTATGTTGTGGCTTGTACACACACACACACACTCTCTCTCTCTCTCTCTCTCTCTCTCTCTCTCTCTCTCTCTCTCTCTCTCTCTCTCTCTCTCTCTCTCTCTCTCTCTCTCTCTCTCTCTCTCTCTCTCTCTCTCTCTCTCTCTCTCTCTCTCCTTTTCTTCCTTTTCTTTTCCTACAGTTTCTCATTGTCTTCTTACATGCATTCTACCATTCAGATGATTTTCTTTTTGCACTTCATATGATTACTATTATTTATGTATCTTCTAACCTCCAAAGATTTGGCTATTTTATAGTGCTCTTTTTCAATTAGTTTTTGTCATGATTATTTTATTATTTTTATCAATTATTATCATTAATTATTACTATAGTATTATTTATCTGTCCCATGTGCTTTTTCCAGTTTGATGTCAGTTTTTCTTTTATGTTGATTCTATGATGTACACAGTATATGTATCATAAATCATGCTCAGTTATCATGCTTTTTTTCCCTAGTCTTGGGATGGATGATAATTTTTGGCTTGAGCCTGTTTTTCACCATCAACTTCCTCTGTATCTTCTCTCTGTGTATTGCATTATGCACCTTCTTAGCATTCAAGGCCCTAATGACGTATGTGCCCCTCCACCACCTCTATCTCCTCAACCCTTCAAGATGGACCCTTTTCCTCTAGATTCATGACGTATCCTAATCAGCTGGCTACTTCTCTCCACTAATTCCATGAAGCTGCAACAACTGCTCTGCTTGCTTTCTTGATACCTGTCTTGGTGGCCAACATTAGTCACTCTCTTAGCTCAAGTCGGCCAGACTCTATTGGCATTATTGGTTACACTTTTCATGAAACTGAATTTTCTTTTACTCTCTTTACTCTCCCTCATCATCCTCTTGACCATCCTCTTAAATTTTCCCTATAACCAATGGGCACAGGGCCTGTTCTGTATCCTCATTTCTGATCAAAAGACCAGTAGCACAGATTCCTCTCTTCTGTCTTGCATTTGCCACATGTTGAAAATATATAAGTTTTTATAGGATATGGATGTGTGATATACAGAGGATAATAATTCCTTATGTTCTTTTATTTATTTTAGGACAAGGAAGAATCTTATGTCACATATGTAAATGCTCTGTGCAACTGGAATCGTGTAGATGACATCTTGGAACTGGCAACAGAATGGCTGAATGAAGGTTTTAGTGCTGGTGTAACTACAAGTAGTAAGGTGAGTCCTTTGCACAGAAATATCTTCTCACTTTTTCTTTAGGGGAGAGCACTGTGCTCAAGTCCCTTGAATGTTCTATTTGGCCCATAAAACTTGATATTTTATACTAAGGTGTGTGTTTGCGTTATAGCTGTTTATTATTTAAAAAATGGGGGGAGGAGGCAAATGGTAAAAAGAAATACCTTTAATATAACTGCTTGTCTTTGTCTAACCACATAGGCATGCTGGGTAGCACTTAGACCGTCGGCATTGGTAACATGCGCTGTGCATTTTGTTTTTGTTTTATCTATTGGTTAACATTTAGATTATGATAATTAATTTTTTAATACTTAAATAGATGGCTCCACAAGTGCATAGTTACCAAGGAGTCAGTGACTAGACCTGCCTCACCTCACCTGTTTACCCCATTCCTTGATATTTTTGGATTTTTCTTTTATTATAATAATCATTTTTTTTAGATAGACATGTAATTCTGCCTTCGGTTCTTCCCACATACAAAGTAGTCCACTTACTAGTTATTGTTTACATTGTTTTGGTTTGATAGTCATTCACTGCTTCAGGTTTCAGGGACATTCCTTGCATTTTGCAGTGCAATGTAGTCTCTCTCTCTCTCTCTCTCTCTCTCTCTCTCTCTCTCTCTCTCTCTCTCTCTCTCATCTCATCTCTCTCTCTCTCTCTCTCTCTCTCTCTCTCTCTCTCTCTCTCTCTCTCTCTCTCTCTCTCTCTCTCTCTCTCTCTCTCTCTCTCTCTCTCTCTCTCTCTCTCTCTCTCTCTCTCTCTCTCTCTCTCTCTCTCTCTCTCTCTCTCTCTCTCTCTCTCTCTCTCTCTCTCTCTCTCTCTCTCTCTCTCTCTCTCTCTCTCTCTCTCTCTCTTCTCTCTCTCTCTCTCTCTCTATTCATATTTTAATGCAACTTTTCTAACTCATTCTCCAGATTTCTAAATATTTTGCATGTAAACCAGCTGCATTAGGTATTTAGCATATTCTTTCTCTTGTTTCCAGTCATTATCAGAATAACTATTTTCTATTGGATGGCCTATTTGAAAGTTGAATCTTATAGGATAACATACTTGGCTTTCAAAGGAAATTTCTGCTTCATTTTATGTGTACGATTTATGGTACACTGACACGTCTCTTTATATTGTGTGGACACATTTTGTACATTGTGCTTGCTACTATGTGGAATATGTATTCATCATGTTCTTCACACAATCTACATTTCTCTTGCATGTCCTTGTAACTTATTTTTCTTCTTCAGTTTGTTCGAAAGAGTTTGGTCTTGGGCAGAAAACATAAACCCTTTATTTTCCTTCTATCATATTTATTATCTTCATTATCATTGGTTTAGTTTGCTCTTACTTTTGTTTTTACTTTTTATGTATATTTTGCAGGTATTTCAATATTGTGATTATCATCATTGTTACGATTAATATAGCGTGAAGTGATTGAGTTGTGTTCATATATTTTTAATGATATGTTTTTGTATGCACTGATAAACTGAACTTCAGATAAGAGAGAAACAAGAAGAGGAAAAAGTATTATCGCTTCTGTAATTGCCGACAGGAACGCAGGAAAAGCCGCAAAGGTGTGCGATTCCAAGAGGAACTTTCACCACAACCTCTGTTGGCTCTACGTCTTGTTGGTCACATCCTACAGCATCCATTAAATAAACTTGCAGCTCTTGGAAGAAACAGACATCTTTTAGTACAAATGTCAGAGAACATGGCGAATGTGAAGGTATAGTGACTGCAATGAAGGCTATAAGCTTTCTTTATTTTTCTGTATGTTTTTTTTTTATCGCTATTTCTTTTTATAATTAAAATTGTAATTATTTTATTATTAATATGCATGTCCTTATTAATATAGTTATTGTTATTTAGTGAAGTAGTATAAATGAGAAATGTTTGCCTATGTTAAATTTCTGCAAATGTGTAGAGAAATCATACTAAGTATAACCCTTACCCACAAATATAGATATTGACAAAACAAACTACTTTTTCAGGGTCTTTTAGGTGATCGTTTGAACCAAACAGAAGAGCTCTCAGCACTATGCTCCGACAGATTCCTGTGTGAGTGTTGGGCTCAGTACTTGAGTTTGGTTGCAGTTCTTCATAACCCACCTCACATATCCGAAGAACCTCGCGAGAAGAGGAGAGGAGCAGTATGTGAAAAAGAGATTCCAGTGGATGATATATATGACAGCACTGCCACTGTAGTTACCTGTATAGATTGGTGCAGAAGGTTTGTGTTGTTTACTGGCTGTATTAGTTAACTCACACTTTTTCTTCTTATCTTTTTTGTAATTATTTGTTTTAGTAATTGCTGCTTTGTAAATGCTGTGTATAGTAAGGAGTTGTCATTTGTCTGACTTTCCCATTAACTCTTTCAGAGTCTTGATACCAACATTGGGGGAGGAGCAGAGTGGCAAGAGAAAATTAAGAGCAGGAGAAGATGCTCCAGTGCTTGCTGTAAGTGCCTTGAGTGACCTTCTTGCTTGCATCACCAATTTACTCATTGTTGGAGCTGGAGGTCCTTCCTTTGCCTATAAAGCCTGTGGATTCACTGAAGAACTTTTAAAAACTGGTAAGTAGCGCTCTCTTCCTAAGTCTGAGAGAGATGGAAAAGGTGTCTGCAAAAATTGTTGGTCTTTTGTTTACATTACAACATACAAAATCTCTATGTATAAGAAGTAAAAAGTTTATTATTTACTAAAGATAAAAGTGAATCAAAATATTGCATGTATACATTTTGATATTTTCCTTGTAGATGCCTCGGACAAGTTTTGGCAGAAAAGTCTGGTACTGGCACAAGAAGCGTACGGGTTCCTTGAAGTGTATGGGACCCAAAGTGATGACCTTGAAGAGTTTGGAGGGGTCAGTCCAGAGCAGTTGATAAATACTTGTTTGACTTCAATATCAGATTTCTGCAAACAACAAGAAAAATTGCCTCAGGTATGATTTATCGTGAAGTGTATGACCTCGTCTCATATCTAAAGCTTTTGCACAGTCTTGATTCAGTGGGGGTTATAACAACACTACTATTTTTCACTACTTTTTTTTTTTATATGTTTGAGGGTTTCTGATATGTAAGGATTTTATGGTGAAAGTCATGTAATAAAATAATTAATAAATGTAGATATCGAGTGTTTAGGAGGATAAATGTAGAAATATATACGCAGTATGTTCTATGCCTTATGCTCTAGGGGTAACGTCGATTTTTGCTTTTGGAGTATAGATTATTTTGGTATGCATTATGGTTAGGGCATTTAGATACTGAGGATTGGATCAGTGCTACAACCTGTTTAAATTTCGAGAGTGGGAGTAATTTGCTATGTTGAGGCTTGCTTGTGTCCTTAACATAAATGCTGTTGTGCATGCTAAACAGTTGTGGACTTGCCTGGTCCTGGCTGCTTTCATGACGGAGAAATACCCCCAAGGAAGTAGGCTTAAAATCTCTTTTTAGTCTCATTACATTAAAGATTGTTTAAGCCTGGGCCAAGAGGTGAGAGGGTAGGGTAATTTATCTTTTCAATGCTTTTGATATTTTCCTCAAACTGCTGACTCCACATGTACCCTGATGTGTTTGATATTGTACTGGGGGCTCCTGCTTTGACTGGGTTAAGAGATATGTTCTCCTTTTCTTTACTATGAGGAAGATTTTTTTTTTTATGCCTTGCAGGAAATGCCAGCAGCACTTTTACAGGCATAGAGGTTAATTATATATGTTTCACAGGATGGAGACCTTGCTAACATGCTGGCCCTGGTATTGACATCTTTTGGTAATTCATCAAATTCATGTGCAATGAAATATCTGGTGTCTTCTGTGATAGATCATCTCAGTTGGCATATTGATAAGGTGAGTGTGACTCCTGTGTCTGGAAATATAACTTTGTAGAATTTAAAAATGCAAAATCCCAAATTATTTATTGAGCATCTTTTAACAACTTACAATGATATATTTGTATTATGCCATATCTTAGATTTTATGTTGTATGTTATGTAGTTCACTTAATAAGGCTTGCCAGTGGGCCTAGATAGGTTTGTAATATTTAGTCTTTTTATAATATTTCTGCACTTTTTTTACATCAGGTGAAAGGTGTGGACACAGATGTGAACTCAGTCAAAGAAATTGGTGGATTTGTTGCCTTAACAGTAGGAGTGTGTCAGAGCCGTGCAAAACTTTCAGCAGCCTTTATCACATCCTTTATGAAGCTGACCTTAGCGGTACAAGTAAGTTTTTCTTTTTGTGTGTGTCATGGATAGCAGAATGAGAAGTGCACATTTATTTTGTGGGTTTGGTGATTCTTAGTAGCTGTCATGTTACTATTTATAGAAATATCTGTTTCTCCCTTAGAGATATATGGTTATTTCCGTGTATATGTATTAGTTGGGTCAGGCTCCGCACAAATTTTATAAAAGTACCCATACATAGAGAAGAGATAACCCCCAATACTTTCTCTTTTTAGAATCTCCTACTTAATCGCTTGGATCTGGCATGCATGAACATTCATGTACAGTAGTAAGACTCCTTGCCATCCCTTTGCAATGTTATAATGTCTGCATAAGCATTTAATGGGTCTATGTTTGTCATTTGTTATGTTATATCAGTATTGTAGTAAACTATTTACATTAAACGGACTCCATATTACCACTCTTATTCTACATCTCTGCATTAGCATTAGCAATTATGTTATTTATGTCATTTATTTTGTTTTTTTGCATTATTCAGTTGCTGTGTGTCAGGGGAGGCAGGAATGGATAGTAGTAAATAGATGTTTCTACTGCATGACTGGGGGTTAATCTCCTTGAGGAGTAATTAAGTGTGGGTGTGATGGCTGGGTGCTGTAGGTGAAGTGGAATTCTAAGGGGGGGCCAGGGAGAATCACTAGTTAGAGAAGGGCAGGGCTGTCCTGTGGTGCTGCTGCTCAGATGAAGTGTGTCTGGGACTTTAAGTAGACTAGGAAATTAGGAAAGGGGAGCCTGTTTGAGCAAGCCTGCTGGCGACGAATGAAGACAAGGCCGTTGGTCCTGGAATGAAACAGCCTGGGAAGTATTTGGAACATGAGTTGTATGTGTTGCAGGTTGTGGCTGCTACAGGATCCTGTGCATGGAGATATTGCCCTCCCTGTAGCCTGCATTTTATAGTCTTTCGCATTGTATGATTTAAAATTGTCACAAATTCAGCAAGAACAGCCAGAAGGAACAGAGATTATGCTGATGCAAACATGCAAGACATTTTTGTTGCTTATTTTTAACATTTTAAATTTTCCCTGTGACAGGAGAAGGGATAAAAAGCACACATAGTCTGAGTGTTTTCTTTTTGTATGTGTGTATTTTTTTCCAAGTTTTATTAATCAGAACAAGATGGGCAACAGCCAGGATGGTCCCCATTTATTCCTACTCAGAATGCTTCTTTTTTTTCTCTGCAGGACATAACATCACTCCTGGCTTGTACACATTTGCTCAAGGTCTTGATAAGAGACAGTGGCAAGATTTCCCCATCTAGTCTCAAGCAAGCCGTGGTTAGAGTCGATTCTGTAATGTCAAGAATTGTATTCCCTACCTGTCCTGAGGAAGAAGATCCTGATAAAAAGTCAGCCTATGGAGTGTACGAGTGAGTTACTGATACTTATTGAGTTTTGTTATTCATCATCATCATCTTTACTATTTGGATTTAGGTGGTTAAGTCTGTAGCAGTTTCATATTTACCATTCCATTTCTTCTTTTCTTGTTCTTGTTCTTCTTTTCTTGTTGTTGTTGTTGTTGTTGTTTGTTCTCTTCTTCTTTCTTCTTCTTCCTTCTTCTTCTTCTTCTTCTTCTTCTTCTTCTTCTTCTTTCTTTTTCTTCTCTTCTTCTTCTTCTTCTTTCTTCTTTCTCCTCTCCTCCTTCTCCTCCTCCTCTCCTCCCTCCTCCTCCTCCTCTCTCCTCTTTTTAGTGTTAAATATAATTGTATAAAACTTATAGTCAACTGGGATCTGAGGGAAGTAAATCAGTGAAAGGAATCATCCTTTTCTCCATATTTTATTTGTGTTGTTATTAATAGGGGCATTAATTGCTCTGTATAATTACAATAAAAATAAAAATGATTACTTTCTTGTTTCAGGAGATATACAGCAGCTTCGAGGGACATAATCCAAGATATGAAGGATACGCTTGGAGTGATATAGACTAATAAATTCAACATAGGCAAATTTACGAAACTATTGTTTATTTAACAATTTTGTGTATTTGTATTTGCATTACAAAGGATCATGTTTTTTGTAATCATTGATAAACTAGGTGTCTTATATTCTCTTTTGCCTTCGATCAAATAAATTTATCTATTTTCATTATATCATGCATATGTCATCTTTCTTGATTCTAAGATTATTGTATAGATATCTTTGCAAAATGCACTTTCATTTTTTATACCATTGTTTATATATTAAAGACTTAATAGACTGTTTCTTTCATTAAACTACATTTCTTTTTCAATGCCAAGAGATAGGTGTTAGTAATAAAATGAAATAAGAACAGTTACAGAAAAGTATATTGCCTATTTCATTTCCTAATGCTGACTGGGATGGCATGTACATACATGCCATGGTGTATAGTATATAAGAACAACTTTTATGGTGGAAGGAAAGTAGAAAGTTTGTAGGTGGAGAAAAATATTAGATAAGAAAACCTAGCATTTGGTGAGCAACAGAAGAAACTTCTGATATGTAAATTAAACCAATAGGAGAAAATATTGGTTATGAGGGCAGCAGTCTCCAGGTAGTATTCTCCCCTGGACTCCTTTAGGAAGACCCACTGCAAGAATTAAAGCTACTTATAGATACCTGAAACTTGTTCACAGGTGAAGTTGGTTAGTGGACATGCATGACTGGCAATAGTCAGTTTATTCAATACAGTATGACCATTGTCTGGCAATTCATTTATGGGTATGGGCACTTAAAAGGATTTTCTGTCAAAGGTGCAAGGTAGGGCAGAGGTAAGGTGAGAGCTAAACTAAAACAACTGTGATCCAGCAGGTATGCATTCTCATGGTTGAGGAATGAACTTGGTGAATAACTCAGAATGAACCGAATTGAAAGCAAGCATCAAGGATGGGGTAGTGGTAACAGTGGTCAAAGCCGGGACTAAAGAAGAGCTGGTTAACATCAAGGGGGCTAGTTAGTATGTAGACAACCCTCAATGACCCTAACAAGAGTGCATGATAGGTAGGGGTAAATGACTAACCAGGGGATTACCATGCCCATGGATCTCTGAGGCCATTCCGGACTGACCCAAAAGCCATTCTTTCACCTGTTTAACATGGCTCACACATTAGGAAGGAGATGGAGAAAAGAATGAGAAGAAATAACTGCAAAATTGGTTGAGGCACAATGCAGGGTAAATCAACATTATGCCACAGCCCACAGCAAAAAAAGTTTTACATCTAGAACTTCATAAAACTGAATTTACCATTTGCTCAGTTTGTATAGTAACCAATGTTTAAAGTTATCAACAACATACTCTAAGTAAAGGTTAAAGGAAACAAATTATTTTTAAATAACAAATATATATTTCTTAGTTTAACCCAATAGATCCAGGTGGCTAGTGGTCTGCACATGGACCAAAATCTAAGCTTGAATATTGACTCCTGGGTGTGTGGCTTGTAAGCCTAGCCCACACAAACACTCATGCCTGTTATCAAGAATCCTTGGATTTTGTAATATGTATGTTGTATTTTTATTTTTTATTTTATTTTTTTTTTTTTTTTACATATTTTGCAGTTTGACTGTTTTCTATAGTCTGATTTAGCATAAAGACAAATATTAATGTGATAACAATGTGTTTTCCCTGATCAGGCTTCAATTTATCTCTGTTGGTTGCCTACAACTCTGCAATAACAATTACAATAGGTAACTGTCATTTGAAAATATTTTTGTAACATTCAATTTTCTTTTACACACCCTGCAAAGCCAACCATGGTGGGCAGGAATAGGGTCATTGGTGGTACATTTCCCCTTTGTTTAACTGGTGGAAATGTAAGAGGAGCTTTCTAAATGCCCACGGTCAAATCACCTTCCAAGATCTTTGTGCAATCCTGATCAGACATTCCTGTCACTCTGACCCTCAGTCAAATTTAAAGGAGGCATTCTCATCAACCTGGCCCACAACCAAAATTTTTCATGATGTGATTGTCAAGTCACCCGGATCCAGTGGGTTACTGTGCAACAATAAATACTCATAATACTGGAAGCTACAATGTGGGAGATATCGAGATGAGCTTGCAGTCCTTCACCTCTTCAGCAGAATTATCTATAATTAGTGTCATAAGTCTGTCTGAATTCTTTTGTTCTGTGGCTTTAACTAGAAGAAGCTAAGACAGTTTGAAGGAAAAAATGTCATTATTTACTCATCTTTATATCAAGATTTTATCTTTATATTAAGATTTTGTGCTCCTTACTACACAAAAGGTTGAACTAGGCCAATTAAGATGAAAATACAACACAAGTAAATGATATGAAAATGATGTAAAAAAAACTGATAGTAACAATGAAACATTAAAAGTATCATACCCCATAACCACAGTATTCAAACTAAAGATGAATTAAAAAATGAACAGCCAGTTCCTACAAATGATTTCTCACATCATTTGAAGACAAAATTTTACAATCACATTAAGTAGTAGTATGCCTCTGCTTTGGTACTATTCTGCCTATTACACACATTGTTAAGCCATTTATCCTCCTGGCATATCTGGATTAGGGCCTAAACATTTTTGTTTTTGTTCTAATCAAGTTTTATCACTTAGTGAAGGTCTTGTAAATAAATACTATGGTTGTGTATTTTCTCAATGGTTGCATAATAATGAACCTGAATTATGGCTATATAAAAGCGCATTTTCAATGTTAACAATTAGGGGTAATTTGCATACAATTTACATTCACTGGTAATTCATAATAAGCTGATTACTTGCACAATCTTCACTTTTGGCTCTTTGGCTCCTTTTCTGTATCATCTTTCTGTCTACTTTTATATGAGATTTGAAATAAATAAATGCAAATCTGATTTTTAAATATGATAAAAAAGATATTCCAAAAAAACAGGGTCAAGTCAAGAAAATAGTTTGCCATATATAATACATAAAACCAATTACCCACCTCTTCTATATTGTTCTACATATTTTGCATTAATCTTTTAGTATGCAATTCCTCTATCTTTAATTCTTTCTTCTCTTTTTTAATAAACCTTAAAACTTTTTGGTGGTATATCTAAACCACTTCTTGGAAGCATAACACGATGGGTTTACACACAAAGGACAATTGTGGAGGAACTGTTCCGAGCACCTATGACCTTCTTGTAGGTGCTTGCTGACCACATCAACAAGGGCATCAATGAAGAAGGGATGGTCGTTAGGTGATGCACATCGGCGTATGCACTCAGCTCCAACCTGTATAAGGGAATACATTTATGGCTCGTAATATATTTCATCATACTCTTAAATGGCATAAATGTACTGGATATAAAGCATTACAGCCACTATTCTAAACTCTGCTATGCTGACTAGCACCCATTTAATTTATCATCATAGGAAAATTTTCTGATGTGTAACATAAACACTATAGACTTCACAGATCACCTTTATCATTTATGAAATATCAATATCTTATAAAAGCCAAACTACAAACCTCTTTTCCAAGATCTTCAGCATACTCAATATCCATCTCATGCAGGGTTTCTATGTGCTCGTTCGTGAATGCTATTGGGACTAAGATCATGTTCTTCCTTCCTCTTTGCACAAGACCTAAATAAGAAATATTACAGAAAACACTGGTTATCAACACAATAACAGAACACTACAATTGCAGTCTACTGGGATAAAGACTAAGATGACTGAGTATTCAATGTTTTTCTGCTATCATCAAGACTTGCACATAAATATGGACTATGACAGGTCATGCACTCAAATTCACCTTTAATTGCATCATCTGTAGCTGGAGTCAGCCATGGAAGAGGCCCTACTTTACTTTGCCATACCAAACGATATGGATTTGTAAATCCAAGTTCCTGCATAACAAGCTGTACTGTAGCACCAACCTCAGCAGAATAGGGATCACCACGCCCAACTTGCTGTTAAAATTTCAGATGATCATTTATTAGCTAAAATATTCTCTGAATAACAAGGACAACACACAAATACTTACTTTGTAACTTAAAAACATATTTTTAGGTGAAGAGACCCTAATCTCTAACATAAATTGTAGAAACTTCTCTTATAGCAAAACTTTCAAACTTAGAAAAAAATAGTAAAAGAAGAAAAAATAATAAGAATAAAAACAATCATTATATTCTGCTTCTGCCACATATGCACCACTAAAGATATAAAGTTCTCTTTCCATAGGGAAAAACTGTTAACTTTTGAGATACTTCATCTTAGTCCACATGATATAGCATAATAGTAATACTTGAAGTACTAATAGGAGAAAGTTTCCAGCACCTATCTCCCCTCATTGTCAAGGTGGCGCGAAAACTTTTTTGTCGCACGCAGGAGGACAAGGTGGTGGAAAAATTACCCAAATTATTTCTCTTTTCTCTTCTTTCTCGTCTCTGGGAAACATGTTCCTCATTATCCTTTCTATTATGATTATCAAGAGGTCAAACATCTCTCACGAGGAGGCTGTGCGTTCGTACAACCAGTCGATTCAGATGACGTCCTCACATTTTTCTAATTCCCCGACTTTCCACAGATCTGGCAACTGACATACATAAGACACAAACAATAGAACCATACACTAGCAAATAACTATGTAATTTCCTGAACTCTCTTTTACTGTACATGGGCGCACTTTTATCTTTAAATATCTTCTTACGTTCTTATTCCCTTTACTAAGTAATATCGATTCTATTTATTCTCGGCATTCATTATACATATAACATATACATTACAGATACCGGAGGCAGATTGTCCTTGTTCTATTTACAAGGATTAGGCCAGACTGTTAGTAAGCGACTTTGTTCACCTGCCTTGTGCTATGTACAATACCAGTACACCTAGCTTACAATATCCCCTCCAGAGGTTGCCATTTAAGTCCACCAGTATATTTAGTTTTATTATATTCTTTGGCCAATGAGTCCTTGTATTTCCATAATTAGATTATCTATTAGTACGGAGGATTTTAAGTTAGTCCATATGCCTCTCTCCTATACAGATATTTATTTTACCCTAATCTTAGTGATTTTCTTATGTCCCCTTAGCCTTGTAGACTATGGTTATTTTTATTTACAAATGTTTACTTGCTTTGCCACTATTTTATGTTAATGGTATTTTATTATGCTCGTAGTGGGTATGTCCAATATGTTGAGTGGTCTTCCTCATTAATAGTTTATTTTTTTATTTTTTATAACAGTACTGCTTTTTTTTTAATTCTTTTGGTTTTTTTTGGTTAATTTTTATTCCCTTATTACTATTTACTCCTTACTATGGTTTTTAAACCTGAATTTTTGGCTTTGTCTTCATAGGGATTCAAAACTTTATGCTTTACATTCTTTTGCCTAATGCTTTAGTACTGTGATTTAATGAGCATACCTTTATTGATTGGATTTCTCTTGCTTCCGACTCCCATTATTGTCTTCAATTTATCCTTCTTGCTTTCCACCCCTATGCCCCTAATTCCTCGGGCTAATATAATTGTTTATATATTAATTTTCCTATATTAATGTTAATCTTCATCTTCTCCAGATCTTTCTTACATTCCCATTTGTCTACCTCCTCATCCCTCTAAACCAGTGCATAAATTCCTTTTACCTATATACTAATATCTTATTATTTACCTCAGGATTTTCTTTACTATCTTACATTCACCTTTAGTTAATGCCGACTTTTACGGTCCTTATGTGTTTTCTAATTATCCTTGTCAACTAAACCACAATCCTTAAATCATTTTACCACTTCCCTTCTTTATACCTTTATCCACACCCTTTCCTTGGTTACACCTACTCTCGCCCTATCCTCTCAATTAAACACATTGTCTCTTTTCAACTCCCTATCATATCTTCACCATTTCCGTACTCCCTATTAGCAAGTAATTATTATTCTTTTATATTACAGAAATAATTAGGTACATTATAATAACATTTTGTTATGACCAAACTCCCTTTGTTCTGTCACAATACTAAAATTGCCCTTAGCTATATTATCTCTCTCACCTTTGTATCTTCCTTGTTTATCATTCCCTAGTGTGTGTTCTTCCTTAACCTTTTTTTTATTATATCCTTCCTCTATGCATACACACCATATTATCCTATGATATTGCCTTTTACATAGATTATGCATAGCCAAACTATATATTTCGCTTAATATACATCAAATAAGCTTATCTTTTATACTAT
Source organism: Penaeus vannamei (assembly GCF_003789085.1). Classification (NCBI taxonomy): domain Eukaryota; kingdom Metazoa; phylum Arthropoda; class Malacostraca; order Decapoda; family Penaeidae; genus Penaeus; species Penaeus vannamei. The sequence goes on from NW_020868721.1 coordinate 41,079, forward strand.
ACATATGGTGGAATTAATATATCTCATACAGTATCATCCATTTATGATCACAGACTTGATATCCTTATATATCCATACACCATTCTTCTCTATATACTAATAACTAATATGATATTTATCTTTTATCATATAGTAATAATCATGAATATTTGCATTATCTCTTAAATTAACATACATAAATTTTCCTTCCATATTGTATATATATTAATTTGTGACCCTTTCTAACTATACAATTATATCTCCTACTTTTTTAGCAATTCCCTATTCCCTATATTATTATTGCCTCCATTTTATACTATCTATAAACCTCTCAGTTAACCTCTCTTATACGAGATTTCCATATTCAATTCTATGTATAATAATTATAGATATTATTATATTAATATTATAAAGTGTTTAGTAATTTTGTAATGTGCAGCATTTTAATTTATTTCATCCCCCCTCTCCTCTTTAACCCTTTTTTACTTACTATACTTCTTATTGGATATTCTTAATCAAATTTTATTGCTTTTATATTACATAATTATATTTGTTTGAGCTTCTTTCGAAGATGTATTATATAATAAGTCATTGTGTTTTGCGTTTGTATATTATTGATAATATATGAGCAGATTATTCCATATTATATACTTATTCTACCTTAATCTTACATTGTATGGTCAAAATAGCAATATAGATAAATTACTATATTATAGTGTGTATTATATATCATTATTTAAGCATAATATTATAATTATGATTTATATACTATAATATTATATATATATATATATCTTATTATATAATATAATATTGTATATAATAGTTAATAATAAACATTATATAATATAACTTATAATAAGGATAATATATGATATTCTTATAAAATAATACATTAATATTTGTTTATAATTATCATATTTTATAATTAGCTTACTTATTTATATATATATTTATATATATTTATTTAAATTATATATATATATATTTATTATATTTTAGTAATATATATATAATTTATATATTTTTATTTTATTATATTATATATATATAATATAAATTGTATCTTAGTATTAAATTTTAATAACTTATTATTTATACATATAATATTACATATTACACTAAATATTTTATCATTAAGTAATTAACAAAAAATTATACATAATTATCATATCATACATGTCATTTATTACACTATATTAATATGTTGTATTAATGATTACATCATTCATTAACTCATCATTTATATCATCAAAACTACTATATTATCTTATATATAACTATTATTCTAAAAGATAACTATAATATATAGGCTCACTCTCAATACTATTCCTATGATTAGTACACTATATATAAATAACTTAAAATGATAAATGTTAACCTAGTTAGCATACGAATTTATGGTATGCGTTCTGCTGGATTCCTGATCGTTACTTTCATGCTATGCTTACTGTGTGGAATGTGATGAGTAAGGCGAATTGTCCAGTCTCAAACTCATCCCTGTATGTGCAAGAAATTTTAATGTCACTTTATCAGTTTATTTCTTCAGATGTTTATCTCAATGTGTTGGTTGAATGTATATCTATGTAAAGTGTCGTGTGCCGTGTGTGTGTCTGTGCTCTCGTAAGTTTGTGTAGTGTGTGCGTGTTGATTTTGTAGAAATTACATACTATCTATATTAGTTACACATTCTTTAATAACCACTCCATTTATTAATGTGTAAATCTACTACTTAATATCTCATATCACTTATTTTGTCTGCTCTGTATGATATGTTATCTTATTGAAAATCACTAATGCTATATATATTATTTCCATTTCCATTTCCTTACTGCTGATGCATTTATACTATGTAGTCATATTGTGATAACACTCTCCACATTCCTATAATTCTACCATCTTACCCATTCTAGTCGTATTAGTCACAGATGTTCAAGATAATAATTTATCATTTATCGGGGTAATATATTAGTATTTATGTTATATACCTATTGGAATAATGTGATGTATTGGCAAAGTCATAAATATCAGGGGTGTCAATAAGTAGCAATCGTATATGGAATATCTTTAGATACTCACTTTCTATCCATAATTTTTTCTCAATTCTTTTCTCAAATGGTATTATTCTATTCATGATACAACTGATGTATTAGAGCATTAACGGAATATCATATCGTTAATGCTTTTTAGATAGTGTCAGTGACTCGGGATTGTCATTTCTCTCAAGTACGTTCACAGAGTAGTCTCCTCCCTTAATCAAACATAATACTCAAGGGTGTTTATCTTATTCTCTAAAAATATAAGGTGATCTTATGTTTTTATCTGTAATTATTATTGTATGCATTTTCAAACTTATAATATAGTGGTGAAATATATAATCATTTGCTTTTTTAATTAAAAAATATCATTTATACATAAATTGTTGACATCTTTAAATTTTTTATTGTGTATGGCCTGTTTATATGTTTATCCTCTTTCAAATTTAAATTTCCATATCTGTTTACATTTATCTTGATCTCTTATCACTTCCCTTTGTTCACTTTTAATTTAATAATAGAACAACATAAAATACCTAACATTTTTGTTTTTCAATCCTACCTGAGATCTTGTCTCATTTAAATATTGTAGAGAACTTTCATAATCATCTAACTGCCGATTTACTTTTTCTGAATATCAGGTGTTCTTTCTTCTTTTGTTCAAATCCATGTCCCATGTAACTGAAGATAATAGGCTCTCAAAAAGTTCCATGTCAGTTTATTTAGCATCAAAATCTTTCCTAATCTAGTGATTTTATAATAGTGATTAATTTATATATTGTTATTCTCTAACAAATAATTTCTATTCAATTCCTTTTTTCATATGTTCTGAGTGAAATTATTTGGTATTTTTCATTATTAAATAATGGAATAAGTATGTTTCCTTCATATTAATAATGATTTCTTAAGTGAATTGATACGCTGCTGTTCTATTACCATAACTTCACTATTTCTTTCTTTATTATTCAGATATCAAATTAGGTTTATTATCTTAATATTTTATCTCACAAATTGGATATGATTGTCTGCGGTGTGACTGCATACATATTAGATTTTCTTTTGCATATTTTATACCCAACATACTATCTTATATAAAGTGACTCACCATGCTCTCTCTTCTTCTAAAATACTAAATAAAAGCTAAAATTATACAGTATACATACATAACTGTGAAATGAACAGTATGTAGCACAGGGGGGGGAAAATAAAATCAAATAAAAATATAAAATGACCATTGCTCTTACTCTTGGAATGGCAGCTGAATAATGTCACGATCCTTGAAGAGGCGAAGCAAAAATTCGTGAACTTCATCTGTGGTCTGTGGACCTCCCATGTTCAACATGAGGATACCAGTCTTTGGTGAAGAGCTATCCTGTACATCATGCTTTGGCTGAGCTTGTGCCCCACCTCCTGTGGAGCTTGATGTCGTAAGGCGACATATACTCGGACGCAGCATACCATCTGTTTGAGAAAGGTTGAAATCTTTAATTAGTACATATACAGAGGCTTTAGAAAAAAATAAAAACTAAGAAACTGAAGTTCAGGCACTATTATAGTATGTGTTCTAACGGTTAAATAAACCAGCATGAAAATTAGAAAAACTGAAGATGGAGAACATTCTAAAATTATTTTACTGGGAATGCAGAGGCTGCTACCCCTTCCATGTGATAAACTGTACCCCCTTAACAGAGTGATATGATATACTAAAATATGTGAATAATTTAGGCAACAATGTAGGATATTTGTGATTACACTGGTTACCATATGTTATCAGAAATTATAAAAGCCTTTTTTTCACTTGAAATCTTGTTAATTCTTCTAAACCTTTCCTTTCCTCTGGCTGGTTCTACACCATAACAACCTGGAAGATTCCAAATTGGAGTTTAGGGGGTAGTAACTCCACCTGG
>NW_020868721.1:70037-72537 GCF_003789085.1 Penaeus vannamei
CTTACGTTTTCCTTTGTTCTTTCTTCTCTCCCATTTTTCGTTCCACGCTATCCTTCCATTTTTACCCTACGCCATACTTATCGTCCCACTCCTAGTCTCTTTCTTCTGATTGCTCCCCTCTCTCTCTCAGTACCTCTCCCTTACCTTCTCTCACTGCATCTCTATCTTTGTCTCCTGCCTCCCTCCCGCCCCTCTCTCTCGTTCCCCTTCCTCCTGCTCCCACTGAGGCCACTCGTTCTCCGTCTCCTTCTTTTCTCCTCCTCCTTTTCTTCTTCCTCTACTTTCTCCACCTCCTCCTCTTCTTCCTTTTCCTCCCCTTCCCCCTCGTCATTCTTCTCCTTTGTCTTCTCCTCCCTCCTTATCACTAAATATCCTGGGAACCTTTGTGCTCAAACGATTTCCTTGTGCACGGTTTTCTGGCTCGACCTTCGTGTAGACCGCAACATGCACGGGTAGCATCCAATGCCGTTATACTATGTCGATCTCGGCATTCTGACTGACCTTTGTGGGAAGCGTGTGGCACTGTATGGCACTTCACCAGCTAGCCCTTATGGCATCAGGGGCGTCTTTTCGACGTTGTTATTGGATCCTTGGTTTCGACACGGGGCCTCTTCGCGCTGCTGATGAAGAGGGAATAATCAAGGTGTGGCTTGTTCTTCGTATTTCAGTTGCTATAAATGTGTGTGTGTGTGTGTGTGTGTGTGTGTGTTTGTGTGTGTGTGTGTGTGTGTGTGTGTGTGTGTGTGTAGCTTGATGGTAACAATGAGGATTTCAGATTTTTCTACAAGTAGGAATATTCCTGTTCGGTTGCAAGTATCGGTTGTTTATATATTCATTATTTAAATAAGATTAGTTTTCCCCTATTTGCTAATACAGCTCATTTCACGTCCATTTCCTAGTGCAGTTCATTTATCACGTACGTACATAAGCATCAGCCATTCGTGTTTGTGGGCAGTGCAGTCTCTTCATCTCATTATACTGGTGAAACCTGAGAGATGATTTATCACGCAGCAGGTACCCACGTTGCTCCTGTATATATGTATTATAGATGGAGCATTATTTTTTTCCATGTTTGCGTTTTAAGTGTATCCGAGTGGAAGATAGGGCTTAGGACACCTCCTGCGTAGCAAAAGGGCGGTGTCCTTCGCTCACATGTATTGATCCTGGAGAGGGAGGATAAGCAGGGCCCGAGTCCTTCCCTCTGGAGGTGCGTGGGGAGGAGGAGGAGAAGGAGGGGAGGGAGAGGGAGGGAGGCAGGAGGGCGGAGGGGAGGGCAGGAGGGAGGGGAGGGCAGGGAGGGTAGGGAGAGGAGGGGAGGGAAAGGGGAGGAAGAAGGAGAGGAAGGGAGGAGGGAGGGGGAGAGGGAGAGGGATAGCAGTGGGCAGTGGAGGGAGAGGAGGGAAGGGGGAGAAAGGAGGAGGAGGATGGGGGGGCGTGAGGAAGGAGGCGGGGTTAGTGAGGGATCTGGATGTGGTGGAGGAGAATACGAGAAGGCGACGGAGAGGGAAGGTAGATGTAAAGATGGAGATGTATAGTGATAGAAATGAGGTAGAAGAGGGAAAGGGAGAGGGAAGGGGAAAGGAGAGGTGAGGAGGAAGAGAGAGAGAGAGAGAGAGAGAGAAAGGAGAGAGAGAGAGAGAGAGGAGAGAGAGAGAGAGAGAGAGAGAGAGAGAGAGAGAGAGAGAGAGAGAAGAAGAAGATGAGGAGAGAGAGAGAGAGAAAAGAAATAGAAAAAAGAGAGAAGAGTGGAGAGAGGGAAAGAAGTAGAGATAGAGCGAAAGAGAGATGGAGAGAAGGAGAGGGAAAAGCTAAGGGATAAAAAAGACGTAGACTGAGAGAGAGAGAAGAGAGAGAGAGAGAGAGAGAGAGGAGAGAGAGAGAAGAGAGAGAGAGAGAGAGAGAAGAAGAAAATCAATAAAATCGGAAAAGAAGAAAACTATAGGTGGAGGGAAGATGGAGAAGGAAGTGAAGAAGAAAAAGGAAAAGATGAATGAGGAGGACGAGAAAGAGGAGAAAGAGCGCAGAGAAAGGATGGCAGGAGACGTAAGGAGACGGGGTGGAGTTTTGGTGGAAGTTACGAAATGGAATTCATTATCTAGCTTTAGAAGGTTCAGCTGTGGGTGTCCCTCGCGCTGTATGTCATTAGCTGTTACCTGTTGTTCTACCCCCTCCCCCCCCCTTCGTGAGAAGTATTTTGAAACGGGGGAGGGGGGTTAAAGACGAGGTCGTGGCTTAATTAAACGAAGGAATTGCGTAGGCCACTCTCGTACGAAAAGGTTTAAACTGGAAGGAGGTTTACTTTCGCAAAGTCCTCGAAGTGGGCTGAAGTTGCTCTGCGTTCACACCTGACGATCTGTAAACAAGTGGACAACCTCATACCGAAAATGGTCGTAAATTATGGCTTGAATTAAGATGCGTGCTCTGCAATGTCCTTGCAAACACTAGCGCGCGAATGCAAGGAGAGAGGGCTGCCTCCATGTGATGATGCTTGACCGCGCTG
>NW_020868721.1:102062-107062 GCF_003789085.1 Penaeus vannamei
TATATACATTTACTTATTCTTATATATATATATATATATATATATATATATTATATATATTATATATATATACATATATTTATATGTGTATGATACATTTTTATATGTATGTATGTATACATATATATATACATATATATATTCATTCATTCAAATATAAACATATGTTCATGTGTGTGTATACATATATATAAGTGTATATACATACATGTAGATAGATATATATTTATTTATATACAATATATATATATATTAATTTACTCATTTATTCATATATATATACTTATATATCTATGTATATATATATATATATTACTTTATGTATATACATACATCCATATACACATATTGCTGTGAGCACACTCGCATACGAAGACACACGCACAACTATCTAACAATCTATCTAAAAACCCAACTATGTAACAATCCAACTATCCAACACATCAACTATCTAGCTATCTCTCTAACAATCTGGCAACCGAACTATCTATCTAACAACCTAAGTATCTAACAACCAAACTATCTAATTATACGGCAATCTAGCATATTGTCTAACAACCCAACTGTCTATCTAACAATCTAAGAATCTAACTATTTAATAATCGAACTATATAACTATCCAAGAATCTATCTAATCTAACAATCTGCCTAACAATCACACATACATATACGTGCGTGTGTGTTGTTTGTATGTGTAAATATGTATGTGTACATATATTTTTTTATGTATTTATTTATTTATCTATATGTTAGGTTTAATATGTCTATTAACTGCAGCTAAATAAACTGCTGACGATTCTTGCCTACGAAATTTCTATCACAAATGAGAATATTATATTATAACAAAGAAAAGGCTATAAATATTGGTCAACAAAATCCTGACTAAATTGATTATCTATTCACAGAATGCTATATATGAAAAAGATGAGTATAATATTGATAAGGAAAATAATGAATAGAACAAAACGAGCTTTGTTGGGTTTAACCTTCCATGAGGGTAGATGCTATTTTCCTAACATGTCTTGGCCATTCCCAGCGGGACACAGTGAATTAGTTCAATGATAAGCCTTTATGAAATGAACCAAAGATAAGGATTTTAATTACTGCACTGATTGCTGGGCTGGAGACAAACGGTAACAAAAAACAAAAAGAACACAGACCTCAAACAAAAGTTCACACAATCTACACCCTTTTCTTCGAGTCACACACAAAATAAACGATCACACACTCCCTTTTCTTTCATCTCTTTATTGTGGAGATGTCTCCTGTGACGAGCCCCCGACCCAACATTCTTCGTTTCCTCTCATTCGCCGGTTCAGGAGACAAGCAAAAATGGCGGGCCTTTGGACGGCATCACTCGGTCGGTTTCCGCCTTCCTTAGCCACAATCTGTCTCTGAAAAAAAAAAAAAAACACATCTCACATATTCTATAACCTACAGTGATTCTCGTAGCAGATATGATGTTACATCCGTCGTTGCTGAATCTTGACCCACCTCACTCCAAGGACAACCACTGAGACAAGGGACACATTCCGAGATAGACAAAGGCCGTTTTTTCCGCCGACAAGGAACTGTCGCGCTACACTTTCCTCTGACTCCGCCTTCATCTATGGTCATTGGTTATGGGGACGTGTGATGCAATATATATAAAACATTCTACAACTATGATTATGATATTATTCTAAGAAATATCTCTTACAGTTAGGCAATATGGGAAAATGTGGACATTTTTACTAGATGGTCCTGTTCTAGCAACAGAAATATAGAATTGAAAATCTACGCTACTACCATAGATAACAATATAGAGATTAAGCTTTAATATCGATATATTTTCATGCTGATAGGGCCACGGATAAGAAGAGCGAGGTTCAGGTTTATCTTTCGTATGTCTGCGCTTTTAATTAATTCATTTTGACATTCCAAGTAAGGCAACAATAGTTTCTGTTTTTCTTATATAATATTCAGGCCTCCAAAAGTGTTCCATGACGAATAATATACGCGAAAGTATCTCATGTTTTATTTACAGAATGTGTTCAAATGGTTAAAAGAATATTACGAAAATGTATATTAGGTTCTACATAATTTTATTTATTATGTATGAAAAATTGAGTATGCAGGCTTACACTTATATACCTTTTAAATGTAACCAATATCAATTAATAAACTGCCATTCTCAAATTGTTTAAAGAAGTGTGACCTTCGAAACCGGTGTCGATAGACGAAGGAAAAACTATGATGGGAGGCGTTTGGGGCACGCGCATTTTCTACTGATTTCGATATTTTAACTTATTATATGTTATTATATATTATATATATTATATAATATATAATATATCATATGTATATGTATATATATAATATATATATATATATAATAATATATATATATATAATATATATGTATGCATTATTATATATACATATATATGTATACATAATACATATATAATATATATATATATATATATATATATATATATATATATATATGTATATATATATATATATATATATATATATATTATATATAATATATGTATAATGTGTGTGTGTGTGTGTGTGTGTGTGTGTGTGTGTGTGTGTGTGTGTGTGTGTGTGTGTGTGATACATATATACATACGCACAAACACATATAAATATATATATATATATATATAATATATATATATATATATATATATATATATATGAAAGATAGAATGCACTACCGCATTGATATGATGAATAAATTACTTACCTATGAGATCAGGACTTGAACCTGTGTCTTGCAGGCGTCATGCTGTTTTGACGTCTCTTCCAGTTACCTGCCTGCAAGACACTGGTTCGAGTCCTGGTCGGGGAGGGTAAGCTATTTATTCATCATAAGTGCGGTAGTGTATATATATATCATATCTATATATATATATATGTATATATATATATATATATATGTGTGTGTATACCATATGTATGTGTGTGTGTGTGTGTGTGTGTGTGTGTGTGTGTGTGTGTGTGTGTGTGTGTGTGTGTGTGTGTGTGTGTGTGTGTATGTGTGTATGTGTGTGGTGTGTGTGTGTGTTTACATATAAGTGAAATAAACTGCGTCGTGAAGTGTTTGTAACCCCTTTTCTTGCCTCAGGTCACTGGGTAAGACTCGGTAATAAAACTGAACAAATAGCCTCTGAAAGATAATAATAGTAATATTGATAATAATAATGATAACAACGTTAATAATAGTAGTAATGATGATGATGATAATGAAAATAAAAGTAAGAAGAAAACACAGATGTTGCAACAAGGAAAGTCCAAAAACAAAAAGGAAACGAGAGCAGGGGAAGATTGTCGAAGCAATTGAGAAGTATTCATTATTTCTGTTAGTGATTGATATAATGATGATAAGTATCCAGTGATTATTGTTATTGCTTTATCATTTTACGTTCAAAGGGAGAGAGAGAGAGAGAGAGAGATAGAAGGGAAAGGAAAAATTAAGAGAGGGGTGGACAGACAGACTCACAGGTAGAAAGGAAAAGAGGGAGAGAGAAATAGACAAACATAGAGAATAAAAGACATTAAGAAAGATACAGATAAACAGACATCGAGAGGCAGAGGAGACTAATAGAAAGGGAAGAAGAAATTGAGAAAGAGACAGATGGACAGACAAACTCACAAAAAGAAATTAAAAGAGAGAGAGAGAAATAGAAAGACACATAGAAAGAAAAGGGGAGACGAATAAAAAAGAGAGACATACAGACAGACAAAAGCAGAGGGAGACAGAGAGAAAGAGTAAGAGATTCATCAAAGGAAATTTCTGTTTGTTCTTGTCGTCCATGCTTTGCCATGAAAGCTCAGCCAAAGCATAATCTTTCATTAAAAGATTTTACCGATAAACAGGTAGCTTTGATATTCCTTTTTACTGTTTTATTTTAGCACAATCATCATGCCTGCGTAATAATGTCTCTTATGAAAGGACATTGTCTTTACACATATGCTCCCAATGTTTTTATTATTATTACCATCCACCTTTTGTCTGATTAACGCTTGAAACTTATAATAAAGCATTTTATCTAAAACTGATCGATAGACCATCTAAGTATTCTTGTTTTGTTATTGACTGCTTTATCATCCTCAATTAAGTAATAATATCTAATATCAATAGAAATATAAGAAATACTTGATATCCCTTTTATATAATGGCTTATTGTAATACAGATATTCAACTGATCACATTAATTGTCAAAGAAATTTTCTGCACTATCATGATACACCGCAAACAATGGTGTTTATTATTAAACAGAGAACTGCTCCTTTACCCTCCTGTAGCTCTGGAATCAGCTGGAATTAATCATAAGTAAAGCAGACCTGGGAATCAGCTGTCTAGACGTGGACGAATCTGGAATCAAGTCTCGTTCTTGTTCTCAAAGTGAAACGTGGAAGCTTATCGACTTGATTCATGCTCGGTGGTGATATCACTTTCTCTTGTTATTCTCTTCTCGCTGTCTCTCTCTCTGTCTCAGTCTCTATCTATCTGTCTATCTGTCTATCTATCTATCTCTATGTTAATAACCGAACTAATGAAATGACTCTAAATGTAATGATTAGAAGGATGATGATGATAAGAAAAATAAGTATAGGATTAATGACAAGAATTAAAATAATGATAATGATAATAACGTTAATAATGATAATAGTAATAATAATGACAATAACAATAAAATTATATTATCGATAATAATAGTAATAATAATAATAACAATTATGATAATAATGATAATTATCATCATCATCATCATATTAATAACGATAATGACACTATGGATATTGACAATAATAACAATTATGAAAATGACAATAATATCTATAATGTTAATGGCAATAATGATAGCAATATCCCTAAGGAATTATTCTAATGATTACTTCCATTTACTCTATTGAAACAAAAAATTAAGGACTTTTTTTTTTAGATGACACTTATCTAAGGTATGGAACAGCTTAGTATCACGAATACAAGATGGATTTTTGTT
>NW_020868721.1:113610-116110 GCF_003789085.1 Penaeus vannamei
GGGGCGCAAAAAACAGAAACAAAACAAAAAAAAGAGGAAATTATATAAACGTAGAATTAGGGAGAGGACGGGGGGGGGGGGGGCGGAGGGGGGCGCCAAAAAAAAAAAAAAAAAAAAAAGAGGAAAATTATATAAACGTAGAATTAAGGAGAGGACGGGGCCGAGGGCGGGGCGCAAAAACATAAACAAAAACAAAAACAAAAAGGAAACTATATAATCCTACAATTAGGTAGGGGGCGAGGGCGGGGCGGGGGGGAGGGGGGGAGGGGGAGGGCGAACGTCAAAAAACAAAAGGCAATCTTGTAGCGAACAAGATCGTCTCCCGCTCACAAAGAGGATGAAGTGACAGGCCTTGAATAGAAAGCGAGATCTCACCCCCCCCCCCCCCCTTGACAGCGCGTTCGGGGCGAGATAGTGTCATGCCGAGTCGCGGAAACACCTGACTGAATCGCTGGCAATCATTGGGTTGATTTTAGATTTTCCTTTATTTTTTTATTTTTTTTTTGTTGGTTTCTTTTTTTTATTATTATTAGATGGCGCTTTTTCTTCGTCTTTGTTTATTATTTTTGTTGTTGTTTTCTGGCAATCATTGGGTTTATTTTAGATTTTCCTTTTTTTTTTTTTTTTTTTTTTTTTTTTTTTTTTTTAGATGGCGTTTTTTCTTCCTCTTTGTTTATTATTATTTTTTGTTGTTTTCTTTTTTATTATTAGATGGCGTTTTTTTTCGTTTTTTTATTATTTTTTGTGTTGTTTTCTTTTTTTTATTAGATGGCGTTTTTTCTTCCTCTTTGTTTATTATTTTTGTTGTTTTCTTTTTTTTTATTAGATGGTGTTTTTCCTCCTCTTTGTTTATTATTTTGTTGTTGTTTTCTTTTTATTATTATTATCGCTGGCAATCATTGGGTTTATTTTAGATTTTCCTCTTTTTTTTTTTTTTTAGTTTTTTTGTTGGTTTTCTTTTTTTATTATTAGATGGCGTTTTTTCTTCGTCTTTGTTTATTATTTTTGTTGTTGTTTTCTTTTTATTATTATTATCGCTGGCAATCATTGGGTTTATTTTAGATTTTCCTCTTTTTTTTAGTTTTTTTGTTGGTTTTCTTTTTTATTATTAGATGGCGTTTTTTTTCGTCTTTGTTTATTATTTTTGTTGTTTTTTCTTTTATTATTAGATGGCGTTTTTTCTTCGTCTTTGTTTATTATTTTTTGTTGTTTTTCTTTTATTATTAGATGGCGTTTTTTCTTCGTCTTTGTTTATTATTTTTGTTGTTGTTTTCTTTTTTTTATTATTAGATGGCGTTTTTTCTTCCTCTTTGTATATTATTTTTGTTGTTGTTTTCTTTTTTTATTATTAGATGGCGTTTTTTTCCTCCTCTTCTCTTCCTATTCTTTCTTCCTCTTCCTTTCTTTTTCCTGTTCTTCTTCTTCCTCCTCTCCTTCTTTCTTCCCTTCTCTTTCTCTCTTTCTATCGATTTATGGAGATTTATGTAATGAGTTTTAATATGATTTAATACGATCATGTAATACATTTTTATGATAATAATGCAATGTTTTTTTTTATAATAATGTAATATTTCTTGATAAAGTAATAAGTTTTTAATATATTTTTTCTTAAATTTAATTCTTAACTTTGGGAAAGAGATGATATTTTGCTGCTCCCCCCCCCCCCCATCACTCCCCCTCCCCCTCCCCGACCCTACCCCCTTCCCCTGTCGCCTCCCCGTCCTTCACTCCCCCCCACCCACCCCCCCTCACCCCCCCTCCCCCCTTCCCCTGTCACCTCATGAGGTTTAATTTGCATGAATGACAATACGGGATGTCATGCAGAGAGAAGCACAGAAGTTTTGAGTTGATTTTACGAGAGCTGCGACCCCGCTGAGAATCGCCCCGTGAAGTTCGGTTTTGCGAGAGACCTTTCAAAAACAGCTGAAGTTTTCCTTAAATGCAAAATTAAAAAAAAAAAAAAAAAAAAAAAAAAAAAAAAAAAACGCCCCCCCCCCAAAAAAAAAAAAAAAATGAAATAAAATTTATATATATATGCTCTTCATCTTCATCCATTTTTCTTTTTCCTTCCTCCGTCTCTCGCTTCGTTGCAGAGAGCGGCTTGCAGGACAATGAATTTGACTTTCATGATCAAGATTGTTGCAGCGGGGTTGCCAGATGTTGCAAGCATTGGCGAAGGAAGTCAGCATCGGGTTTGCGTGCGTGTGCGTGTGTGAGATGAAATAGAATGCAAGTTTTCTTCCCGATTTCCCCTTTGCCATTGCACGGCGCCGTTGCTCCTCGCCAGGCCCTTCGTTGCCAAAAAAAAAAAAAAAAAAAAAAAAAAAAAAAAAAAAACGCCCCCCCCCCAAAAAAAAAATGCTTGCTTCTCTTGTCACGAAACGTGCTTGCGTCGCCGGCCCTTCCTGGGTGTGCTTGCATTTGCATCTCTTGAGCTCTCCGTGATTCGATCCCTTTTTTTTCTATTTTTTTTTCTTTTTTTTTTTTTTTTTATTCAGCA
>NW_020868721.1:121110-133610 GCF_003789085.1 Penaeus vannamei
AAAAAAAAAAAACTAAGAAAAAACACTAATATTAATTCCAAGAAAAAAACGAAAACCAACAAATCAACCTCATTTTCAAACTCGTGAACTTGAAGCTCTTGCGCATTTTGGCGAGCAACCCCAAAGCAAGATTTCTCGCTCTCTGGGATCTGAGAAGCGGCTGTTGCATAAATTTCCTTCGCAAGATTTACTGCATTTCTTTAAGCTTAGATGCTTGGGGGGGATTGGCTTTTGGCTTGGCTTGCTTTGTGTGGGCTTGCTTGGCTTTGCTTTGTGTCGGGGCTTGGCTTGCTTGTGTCGGGGCTTTGGCTTGGCTGTGTGGCCTTGCTTGTGTCGGGCTTGGCTTGGCTTGGCTTGCTTTGTGTCGGGGCTTGGCTTGGCTTTGCTTTGGCTTGGCTTGCTTGGCTTGGCTTGGCTTTGTGTCGGGGCTTGGCTTGGCTTGCTTTGTGTCGGGGCTTGGCTTGGCTTGGCTTGGCTGGCTTGCTTGGCTTGGCTTGCTTTGTGCGGGGCTTGGCTTGGCTTGGGCTTCGGGGCTTGCTTGGCTTGGCTTGCTTTGTGTCGGGGCTTGTTGGCTTGGGCTCGGCTTGGCTTGCTTGGGGAAGCTGATGCTGTGAGATCTGGAAGGGGAGGGAGATAGGGAGGAAGGGGGGGGGGGGTACGATGATAATAATGGTATTGATTATAGTGATGATGATGATAATGTTTAATAATAATGTCTAATAATATTAATAATGATAATGATAGTTATAATAATAATAATATTAATGCTAATGCTAATGCTAATGCTAATAATAATAATAATAATATAATAATAATAATAATAATAATAATAATAATAATAATAATAATAATAATAATAATAATAATAATATAATAATAATAATAATAATAAATAATAATAATAATAATAATAATACTAATAATAATAATAATAATAATAATAATGATAATAACAATGATAATAAAAATAACAACAATAATAATAATAATAATAATAACAATGATAATGATACTACTACTACTACTATTACTAGTAACAGTAATAATAATATGATAATGACGATCATAATTATCATCATTAAAGTTATAATGATAGTAATATACTAATACTGATACTAACAGTGGTGGCAATATTGATAATGATAGCAGTATCAATAACACAATTAATGATGATGATATAAGTAATAATCACGACACTAATGATGATTTGTATTATCATTATTATATTTTTTAATCAGTCTTATTATCATTACCATAATTATTGTTGTTATTTTTGTCATCATGCTATCATTGTTGTAATTATTATGATTATTGTAATTTTTATTATTGTAATCATCATCATCATCATCATCATCATCATCATCATTATATTAATTATTGTTATTATTATCATTATTATTATCATTATTATTATTATGATTATCATATTATAATAATCATTATTATCATTATTATTATTCATTATTAATATCATTATCATTATTATTATCATTATCATTATTATTATCATTATTATCATCATTATCTTTATCATTAATATCATTATCATTATCATTATCACGACACGAAGACGAAGACGAAGACGAAGACGAAGACGAAGGCAGAAAAGAGCCAAGACGGAGCTTCCCTTTAAGCAGCCTATTCCTATAAAATATCTTCCGAGACATAAATTCAGCCTCGTAATATATACCGGTTTTCCTTTTTTTCCTTCGCTTCGGTAAATATTTCGCGCCCCTGTTCGCTTTTAGAAAGATTCGTTGTTGGGGAGTTCTGGGCCGGCTTTTAATTTTTTTTTTTTTTAATTTTATTCATTGAGGTATCTGTTTATTTGTTTATTATTGTTATCGTTATTATTATTATTATTGTTGTTGTTGTTATCATTATTATTATCATCATTACTACTCTAGTAGTAGTAGTAGTAGTAGTAGTAGTAGTAGTAGTTGCAGTAGAAGGAGCAGTTGCAGTAGTAGTAATAGTAGTAGTAGTAGTAGTAGTAGTAGTAGTATCATTATTATTATTTTATTCTATATATATATATATTTTTTTTTTGGGGGGGGGAGGGTGTGATCTATGTTTTTTTATATACATACTTACATAAATATCTACGTATTTGATGTAGACATACTTAAGGCATGTACATACAATACATATATACATACAAACATACATAAAAGCCTAAATACATACTTAAACATATTCATATATACATAAAAAAATACATATATACCTACATACACAGTCAGGTATATATACACTCACGGATGTATACATATACACACATGGATAAGAGAATGCTTACTTGGATATATACAATACATGCATAAATACATATTTACAAACACAAAAATCCCTTATCTACACAATTTTATCTCCTTCTTATCTTTTATTTCTCTAATCATCCTATCCACTTCTATCAAACAAACAAACTGATAACAAAAAAAAAAAAAAAATGAAATAAAAAAAAACAAAAAAAAAAAATCCTTATTTACACCATTTTATCTCCTTCTTATCTTTTATTTCTCTAATCATCCTATCCACTTCTATCAACAGACAGATTAATAACAAAACAAACAACAACAAAATAAAAAATCTTACTTACACCCTTTTATTTCCCTCCTATCTTTTAGTTCTCTAATCATCGTATCCACATTTATCAACGAACCAATTTATAACAAAACATACACACACACATAAAAATCCTTATCTACACCCTTTTATCTCCTTATCTTTTATTTTCCTAATCATCGTATCCACTTTTATCAACAAACAAATTGATAACAAAAAAATAAAAATAAAAAAAACACAAAAAAATCTTTATCTACATCCATTTATCTCTTTCTAATCTTTTATTTCTCTAATCATCCTATCCACTTCTATCAACAGACAGATTAATAACAAAACAAACACAAAAAAAAATCTTATTTACAACCATTTTATCTCCTTCCTATTTTTTCTATTCTCTTAATAATCGTATCCACTTTTATCAACAAACAAACAAATAATAATAATAAAAAAATCCTTATCTGCACCCTTTTATCTCCTTCTTATCTTTTATTTTCCTAATCATCGTATCCACTTTTATCAACAAACAAATTGATTAAAAGGTTCTTATTTACACCCTTTTTATCTCTTTCTATGTTTATTTCTCTAATCATCCTATCCACTTCTATCAACGGACAGATTAATAACAAAACAAACACAAAAAAATCTTATTTACACCCTTTCATTTCCCTCCTATTTTTATTTCTCTAATCATCGTATCCACTTTTATCAACAAACAAATTGATAAAAAAAAGTCCTTATTTACACCCTTTTATCTCCTTCCTCTGTTTTATCTCTCTAATCACCCTATCCACTTCTATCAACAGACAGATTAATAACAAAACAAACACAAAAAAAATCTTATTTACACCCTTTCATTTCCTCCTATTTTTTTATTTCTCTAATCATCGTATCCACTTTTATCAAAAAAAAAAAAAAAAAAAAAAAAAAAAAAAAAATCCTTATCTACACCTTTTATCTCCTTCTTATCTTTTATTTTCCTAATCATCGTATCCACTTTTATCAACAAACAAATTGATAAAAAAAGTCCTTATTTACACCCTTTTATCTCCTTCCTCTGTTTTATCTCTCTAATCACCCTATCCACTTCTACCAACAGAGATTAATAACAAAACAAACACAAAAAAAATCTTATTTACACCCTTTTATTTCCCCCCTCCTATCTTTTATTTTCTCTAATCATCGTATCCACTTTTATTTCTCTAATCTCGTATCCACTTTTTCAACAAACAAATTTATAACAAAAAAACAAAAAAAACAAAAAGAAAACAAACACAAAAAAATCCTTATCTACACCCTTTTGTCTCCTTCTTATCTTTTATTTTCCTAATCATCGTATCCACTTTTATCAACAAACAAATTGATAAAAAAAGTCCTTATTTACACCCTTTTATCTCCTTCCTCTGTTTTATCTCTCTAATCACCCTATCCACTTCTATCAACAGACAGATTAATAACAAAACAAACACAAAAAAAATCTTATTTACACCCTTTCATTTCCTCCTATTTTTTTTATTTCTCTAATAATCGTATCCACTTTTATCAAAAAAAAAAAAAAAAAAAAAAAAAAAAAAAAAATCTCATCTTCCTATTTTTTCTATTTCTCTAATCATCCAATCCACTTTATTTCTCTAATCACTTCTATCAACAGACAGATTAATAACAATCCTCAGTTCAGTTTTATCAGTAATTTATTCGAAAAGCAAGTCACACCAAAGCGAATTCCGGCAACGTTTATAAGCAATACTTTAATCTCAAAGGCATTTCATTAGTTCCTCTAAGTTTTCTTTGTAACCTTTTAAAGTTTTGGTTTCTTAAAGCTTTTTTTTTTTCCGCCCGACCAAGTTCGACTGTCAAGCGCAAGTGGCTGGGACGGTCGCTAAGGTCGAAAATCCTATGGGGTTGGTATTGTAGGTTGGACCTTCGGGGATTTTTATTTTTTTTCGTTCCTTATTTTAACGGTGGGATGGGGGTGGGGTGGGGAGGAGGAGGATGGGGTTGGTAAGGGGATGTGGTTGGGGGTGGGGATAGGGAGGTGGGGAGGGGAGGGATGGGGAGGGGAGGGATAGGGAGGTGGGGAGGGGGAGATGAGGAGGGGGGAGAGGGAGGGAAGAGGAGTAGGGGAGGGGGAGAAGGAGGGGTGGGGAAGGGAAGGGTAATGGGAGATGAAATTTCTTCTTTCCCACCACCCCCAACCTAAGTTTCTACGAGGGGAAGGGGGACGGGGGGTGGAGAGAGGAGGATGGTGGGGGTGAGAGCAATTTTTATCAACACCACCCATTTCTCCCCCAAGAGGGTTGGTGGGGGAAGGGGTGAGAGACAATCTTTTGAAGTGGGGGGGGGGGGGACTGAAAGGGGGTGTTAGGGGAGGGTATAATTCCCCCCCCCCCCGCCCCATCACCCTCCAAGGAGATGGGGAGGAGAAGTGGGGAAGGAGGATGGGTAGGGGGTGGTGGGGGTGGGGAAAGGAAGATAAGGTAGGAAGGGGTTGTCTCCCCTCCCTTGGCGCTCTCGAAGGGGAGGGAGGTTAAAGGGGAGAATATTCCCTCTCATTCCTGTCCCCCCCCCCTCACATTCCAATTTCCTCACCCGCCCATTCCCAACTTCCTCCCTCTCTCCCTCCCATTCCAGCTTTCCCCTTCCCCCCGGATTCCAGCTTCCTCGCCCCCCCTCCCATTCCAACTTCCTCCTCCCCCCACTCCCATTCCAGCCTCCTCCCCTCTTCCCATTCCAACTTCCTCCCTCCCTTCCATTCCAGCTTCCTCCCTCCCTCCTCCATTCCAGCCTCCTCCTCCCTCCCTCCCATTCCAACTTCCTCCCTACCTCCTCCGTTCCAGGCTCCTCCTCCCTCCCTTCTCCATTCAACTTCCTCCTCCCCCCCTCCCATTCCAGCCTCCTCCCCGTCCTTATCGCTACAACAGAGGCTCTCAAACCGAGTGTTTTTGTTTCGTTGTTTTCAGACCAAGAAAGGGAGAAAAGATGGACGGTTGGAGGTCACTTCATCCGTCTGTATTTTCGTCTGAACAGCTGATCATTAATTTTATTTCTTTGTGGCGTCTTCCTCCTTATAAGGGAGATATATACTCACTTGCGTGGAAAGATACATACACAATATATATATATATATATATATATATATATATTATAATATAATATATATATATATATATATATATATATATATATATGTGTGTGTGTGTGTGTATGTACAATTATCTATTGATATATCTGCACACAGACACACACACACACACACACACACACACACACACACACACACACACACACACACACACACACACACACACAACACACACACACACACACACACACACACACACCACACCACACAACAAACACTCTATTCATAGTAAATCTACCATACGCTATACAATTGTCTTCCAAACAACGCTTTATGTGTTTGTTTGATTCACCACACACAACACACACACACACCTACACAAATATGCACTCGACACACATTAAATCCACACACACACACACACATACACACTCGACACACTTTAAGTCTACACAAACACACACACACACACACCGTCGACACACATTAAATCAACACCACAACACACACACACACACACACACACACCACACACCCACACCACCACCACCCACACACACACACACACCACGCATACACACACATCACACAAATCTTCCATTCCCTACCCTAAATGCCTCCACCAAACCGGCCGATCCCCTTGACCCAATAACCTCCCACTCTCGCTCTAATAAAACGAAGACGAAAAATGCACTCCCGAACGAAACTTCGAGAAGCAATACCCTCGGCTGATTCGCCCACGGAAGAACAGTTTCTTATGAACAAAAATATCGGGGAAAGTTTGTTATAAATAGACGGGGTTGCCGAGTAGGAGGATCGCGTGGGTGGACGCGGCAGGGACAAGGGAGTATTGTACCAGAAGAACGGAGTATTGTACCAGAAGAACGGAGTATTGTAACCAGAAGAACGGAGTATTGTAAAGAGTATTGTGTATTGTACCAGAAGAACGGAGTATTGTACCAGAAGAACGGAGTATTGTAGAAGAACGGAGTAGTAGTATTGTACCAGAAGAACGGAGTATTGTACCAGAAGAACGGAGTATTGTACCAGAAGAACGAGTATTGTACAGAAATTGTAACGGAGTATTGTACCATTGTACCAGAAGAACGAGTATTGTGTAGTACCAGAAACGTAGCGATTGTGTACCAGTGAACGGGTGTGGGTGGACGATGGAACAATGGGGCTGAATTTGATGGTTTTGAACTCTTTGAACGGTTTGAACTTTTGAAGTTTTGAGCTTTGGGCTCTAGATATTATTATTATTATCATTATCATTATCATTATCATTACTATTACTATTTTGAATTTTGAACAGCTTGATCTTTTTGGAGTTTTGGATTTTGAATTCGTCATTTTGAACGGCCTGAACTTTTTGAAATTTTGAACTTGAATTCTGTGCTTTTAAACGTCTTGCCATTAGCAAATTTGAACTTTGACTCAGGATGTCTTGAAGTTTGGAACTTTGAACTGATATTTTTGAACATCTTAATCTTTTGATGTTTAGAGCTTTGAACTTTCGAGCATTTTGGCCTTTTCGAGCTTTGAGTAGATTTTTGAACTTAGAAGATAGCAAACTAAGGAAACTTATAGAACATAAAATAAGAACAGGACGAGAGAAATCAGGCATAGAAGAGCGAAAAAACAACATAAAAAACAGATAAGGAAGTCTGATTAATGCCAGAAAAAATATGACACAATACAATATATATATATATATATATATATATATGTGTGTGTGTGTGTGTGTGTGTGTGTGTGTAGTATGTGTGTGTTGTGTGTGTGTGTGTCTGTGTGTGTGTGTGTGTGTGTGTGTGTGTGTGTGTGTGTGTGTGTGTGTGTGTGTGTGTGTGTGTGTGTGTGTGTGGTCTGTGTATGTGTGTGTGTGTGTGTGTGTGTGTGTGTCTGTGTGTGTGTGTGTCTGTGTGTGTGTGTGTGTGAAAGGAAGTCTGATCAATGATAGAAAAAAACATAACGAAAACAAACAACAACAAACAAACACAGAGACGGCAATTTGATTAGTCACAGAGAATAGAAAATTAGAAGAAGCAAATACAGAAAAACGAAGAAATCTGATCAAAATAAACAGAACAGAAGAAAACAAGCACATGTAAAGAAAACAGCCGAAATAAAAAAGAGATAAAAATACAAAAACAAGGATAATCGATCAGATGAAGTACAATCAGATACAGAGGAACTAAGAAAAAAAAAAAAAAAATTGTCTAAAACGACCGACAACCAAGCGACCGGAGGGGGGGGGGTGATTTATGACAAGGGGGGGGGTCAGGTAAGGTGTGGGGGTGATCAGGAGAGAAAGGAGGAGGAGGTGGGGATCAGGTGACAAGGGGGGGGGGGGTCAGATGATGATGATCGGGGGGGGGGGCTGATCAAGTAATTAAAACAGCTGCCACCACAGGATAATATATTCTAACATTTTTTATTTAATTTTATTCAAAACGTAAGATTTTTTATTTTTTCTTGTTTACTATTAACCTTAATCTTAAGTCTACTTTGTATCTCTTAGCCATTATTCTTTTTCAAATAAACATTTGAATCTAAATTTTATGTTAACATTCACGTTAATGCTAATATATAATTTTATTTTTCAAATGATTTTTCAAGGACTGTCATAGCAATTAGACCCAGAGAGCTTTTAGCATTTCAGTATCCATAGGATTAAATAAATTCCCGTGCCCTGATTCCTCTTAATAATCTGCTCTTCATTAGTACTATTTTTCTTATTAAAATTTTAAGAGGTTTTTGAAAGGTATTAGAAAAAAATTCTGTTAATTCTTATATTAGATACTAAACCACACACACATAGATGCATGGTTAGTACAGCAAAGCGAAGCACATAAGATGATATACACACATGAAGCAAAATAACACATGAAGCATCATGAATGCAATACACACATGAGGCAAAATACACATACATGAAGCATACACAGCATGATGCAACATAACACACATGAAGCAAAATACCACACACATGAAATACACATGATCAAAATACACACATGAAGCATGCATGATGCAAATACACACATGAAGCATACACACATGATGCAAAATACACACAATGTGCTATACACAAACAATGCACACACACATGAAGCAAAATACACATACATACATGATGCAAAACACACACACACATGATGAAGCAAAACACACACACATATGAAGCAAAACACACACACACATACACACACATGAAGCAACACACACACACATGAAGCAAAACACACACACACATGAAGCAAAACACACACACACATGAAGCAAAACACACACACACACATGAAGCAAACACACACCACACATGAAGCCAAAACACACACCACCCATGAAGCAAAACCACACACACACATGAAGCAAAACACACACACAGCACATGAAGCAAAACACACACAACACGCACACACACACATGCAGCAAAAACACACACACGTAAACACCACACCCACCCATGAAACAAAACACACACAACATGAAGCAAAACACAAATTCCCACATGAGCAACACACACACAAACATGAAGCAAAACACACACACAATAAGCAAAACACACACAAACACATGAAACAAAAAAAACACACACACAGGAAGCAAAACACAACAACACACATGAAGCAAAATACACACACATGAAGCAAAACACACAGCCACACACTGCAGAACACACACAAACACAGGAAGCAAAACACACACAAACCACTGAATGAACAAAACACAACACACATGAGCAAAACACACACACACATGAAGCAAAAACACAAACACAATATGAAGCAAACACACACACACATGAAGGACACAACACCATGAGGCAAAACACATAGCCACATGAAGCAAACACACCACAACATGAAGCAAACACACACACAATGAAGCAAAAACACACACACACACGAAGCAAACCACCACACATGAAGCAAAAACACAACACAACACATGAAGCAAAACACACACACCACATGAAGCAAACACACACCATGAGCAAACAAGTAAACCACTACATTAACAAAACACATCACACACATGAAGCAAAAAACACACACACACATGAACAACATGACACAAAGCACACACACACACAGAGACATGAAGCAAACACACACAAAAGGAAGCAAAACAACACCGACACATGAGCAAAACACACACACCATGAAGCAAACACACACACACACGAAGCACAACACAGCACACACACACATGGAAGCAACAACTCACACACACATGAAGCAAAACACACACACATGGCACCACCTGAAGCAAAACACACACACACACAGAAGCAAAACGACACACACATGAAGCAAAACACACACACACAGAAGCAAAACACCACAACATGAAGCAAAACACACACACACATGAGAAAAAACACACACACACATGAAGCAAAACACACACACACATGAAGCAAAAACACACACACATGAAAGCAAAACACACACACAATGAAGCAAAAACACACACACATGAAGCAAAACACACCACACACCACATGAATGCAATAAACACTTTTCATGTCACCTGTTTATTGCCGGTCGCACTCACACACGCGGAAGTGCCACGGAAAATCTATGGGCGTTTTCGTTTTGGCACTGTGCGGCACTCGTGTTCGTTTTCGGCTCTCGGGAGTGTTCTTACAGGCACTTAGGATACATGGCCTTATTAAAATTATCCTTTTTATCATCATTTTCATTATTGTTATCATCATACTACTATTATCGTATAATTCTTAATATCATTATTATTACTATTATATAATTTCATTTTATATATACCATCATTATTATTATTATGATCATTATTTTCGTTATTATTATTATTATGATTATTATTTTCGTTATTATTATTATTATTATCATCATTCTTGGTGTCTAAACAATTCATATACGATAACATATACGTAATATACAAAACATACACCTACACAAAATGCGTTATGCACTGTAATATAGTGACAATATTTAAGCGTTTCGAACTATCATGTAATTCGCCCAACTGGATAGATTTATTCATTAAGGAGTTAAATATTAATAAAAATAGAAATATTCCTTTGCGCTCTAAAAGTTTTTTTTTTTTTTTTTTTTTTTTTTTTTTTTTTTGTTAATCAATTAATTTATTATTTATTTATTTTTTTTTTTTTTTTTTAGATATTTTATTATTTCATTTGATGGGCTTATCATTTTTTGTTCGTTTGTTTGTTGTCTTTTGCTTCGGTCATTAACATTTAGCATCATTTCCTTCCTCATCTTTCCCTCATTCTCTCGCATGTTACACTCATCTCTCTCTCTCTCTCTCTCTCTCTCTCTCTTCTCTTCTCTCTCTCTTCCTCTCTCTCTCTCTCTCTCTCTCTCTCTTCTCTTCTTTCTCTCTCTCTCTCTCTTCTCTTTCCTCTTATCTCCTCTTTTACGCTTTCACTCACACACTTTCGTAAATTACTGTTATCTCTATCATTCACTTCATTCATTCTATCTTCACATTATTCATCTTTATCACCTTTATTAGTTATCAACTCTCTTACTTGATTGCACAAACTTCACTTTATGATTTGAAGAGAATTGCAACTAATGTGAATATTAATTGAATTATGCACTGTGCAACTTGCTCTGCTGCCCGTGGAGAAAAACGTTGAAAAGGCTTCAAAACAGACGGCACATTATTTTTAAAGGAATATTGGTGATTACGTAATTGCATGAAACATTATTACTAAAGAAGAAGAAGAAAAAGAAGAAAAGAAGAAAACAAAAAGAAGAAAAAGAAAAGAAAAAAGAAAAAAAGAAAAAAAAATATGTATATAATATAGATATAAGAAATAAATTAAATAAAAACGAAAAAACTCTTCGATACACAGAAATACTCATAAACGAATTTTACATTTTATTCTTCAATATACATGAATTACGAAATTTACAAATTTACTCTTAAAAAAAAACATGCATATAGTAAGATAATTCAACAACGTAAGACACAAAAAGAAACTTAGAATGCGTAATAACAACAACAACAAACCACAACCACAACAACAAGCAACTACAACAACAACAAAAATACATCAACACGTGGCTGTGACAATAACAAAACCGACACTCGAAATACATCATCCTTACAAACCACACGTGTATATAGTGATTAAGGTTGTATCTAGTATAATAAAAAATCTGACAATACAATCAGAAGACAAGACTATCAGATGAATAGCCGTCGACACGATCTATAAATGCGGAAAAGATATGAATGAGAATGAATATCTTCACAATACGAGACATGTATTTAAACCTGTTTCGATACATCTCGATTCACGAATGTACGAGACAAATTGTTTCGTATTTAACTTGTTTCGATTACATCTCCGTCAAATATTTCCAAAATCGATCATTACAACTCTTGCACTGAGAAGACAGACGCGGAAAAGATACGAATGGCAATAAATAATCTTACACAATACGAGACATGTATTGAACCTGTTTCGATTCCATCTCCATCAGATATTTCCAAAAGCGGCCAATTCCACCTCTCTTGTGAAGAT
The DNA here is from genome assembly GCF_003789085.1 of Penaeus vannamei. Taxonomy (NCBI): domain Eukaryota; kingdom Metazoa; phylum Arthropoda; class Malacostraca; order Decapoda; family Penaeidae; genus Penaeus; species Penaeus vannamei. The sequence continues at coordinate 133,296 of NW_020868721.1, forward strand.
ATTCATTCTCATTCATACCTTTTCTCCGCAAGCAACACGGTCCCCGATTAATAAAACCACGAATTCGAGCTTGTTCCGTATCACGCTTTGGGGTTATCGTTCTTGCAAGCACTAACCCTCAAGCGTCCAAATGAATTGAGAAAATTTGTGTTAAAAATGTATAGACACCACCGCGAATTTCACCAGTTTATGTTGTCCTGTTGTAGCGAATTCCCGAGCTCACTTGGCTATTTTGAGGGGAAACAAACAGGCCAAATAGACAAAATAAAAGGAAACAAACAGACAGACATAAAAAGGAAACAAACAGATAAAAAA
>NW_020868721.1:152478-157478 GCF_003789085.1 Penaeus vannamei
GGCGCGGTTCCGATCGCCTGTAAGGAAAAAGTGTCCTGAATTTAGTTGAAAAAGAAAAGAGCAGAGAGAGAGAGAGAGAGAGAGAGAGAAGAGAAGAGAGAGAGAGAGAGAGAGAGAGAGAAGAGAGAGAGAGAGAGAGAGAGAGAGAGACAGACAGACAGAGAGAGAGACACAGACAGACAATGACAGACAAAGAAACAGACAGACAGACAACGCCTTCGAACCCCCTTCCTTTGCACGCGCGGGTTCCGATCGCTTTGGGCGCACTGGAGAGGAAGTCAAATCGGCATAACGACCTTATGACGATGCGCTGACGACGACGACGTGGCCTGATACGATATCGTTCGATGCTTTGAAAAGTCGAAACCGAAGCACAATTCTAGTCAGATTAAAGATAGGAAAATACATTATGGAACGACGAATGATTGGTACAGAGGAGCTGGTAAAAGTAAAATAAAGGAAATAGTGTCTGATTAGTCTAAAAGAGAGAGAGGAGAAGAGAAGAGAAGAAAGAGACAGACAGAAAGACAGCAGACAGAGGAGCAGACAGACGACAGACCCAGACAGAGACAGACAGACAGACAGAGACAAACAGATCACCCTGAAGAGGAAGATCAATCGCATGACAATCCCCTATGACGAGCACCTGAAGACGACGACGTGCCTGATGACGAATGTGTATTGCTTATGACAAACGTCGAACGAAGCACGAATTCTATCAGATTAGCGAATAAAAAATGACATTTACGGAACGACGAATGATTTTGTTCACAAGAGGAGCAGTTAAAGTAAGAACTTATGGTAAGGAAAATAAGGTGTTCTGTACTGGAAATTAGGTTCAAAAAGAAAGAGAGAGAAGAAGAGAGAGGGGAGAGAGAGAGACAGAGAGAGAAGAAGAGAGAGAGAGAGGAGAAGAAGAGAGAGAGAGAGAGACGAACAGACAGACAGAGAGAGACACAGACAAGACCAGACAGACAAAAGAAACAGACAGACAAGACAGACGCTTCGAACCTCCTTTCCCTTTTGCACGCCGCGGGTTCCGACGCTTTTGGGCGCCTGGAAAAAGTCAATCTGAGCATACGATCCTTAATGACGATGCGCTGACGACGACGACGTGGCCTGATGACGAATTGTGTCGATGCTTTAGAAAAGTCTGAACCGAAGCACAATCTAGGTCTAATTAAAATAGGAAATACATTTAACTGGGAACGACGAATGATTTGATACAAGAGAGCCCTTGGTAAAAGTAATAATTAAGGAAATAGGTGTTCTGATTAGTTAAAAAGAGAGAGAGAGAGAGAGAAGAGAGCAGAGAAAGAGACAGAACCCCAGAAAAAAAAACAGACAGACAGACAGAGACAGACAGACAGACAGAGACAACAGACACTGGAGAGAAAGTCAATACGCAATACAAATCCCTTATGACCGATGCCGCTGACACGACGACGTGCCTGATGACGAAATTTTGTGTCGATGCTATAAACGTCGAACGAAGCACCACTTTCTAGTCAGAGTTAAAAGAATAGGAAAATACATTTAATGGGAACGAAGAATGATTTGGACAAGAGGAGCTGGTAAGAGTAAGAATGGAAGGAAATAGGTGTCTGGATTTAGTTAAAAGAGAGAGAGAGAGGGAGAGAGAGAGAGAGAGAGAGAGGAGAGAGAGAAGAGAAGAAGGAAAGAGAGAGAGAGAAGAAAGGAGAAGAGAGAGAGAGAAGAAAGAGAGAGAGAGAAAGAAAGAAAGAGAGAGAAGAGAGAGAAGAGAGAAAGAAGAAAGAAAGAAGAGAAGAGAAAGAGAAGAAAGAGAGAGAGAGAAAGAAGAGAGAGAGAGAGAGAAGAAAGAAGAAAGAACAGAGAGAGAGAGAGGGACAGACAAAGACAGAGAGAAAGACAGAGGACAGAACAAAGACAAACAGACAGACACAGACAAACAAACAGAACAGACAGACAGATACAGAGAAAGCGAGACAGAAAAAAAAAATGAGGGCACTCGACCAAACAGAAGGAATAAAAGTTATAAAAAACCCGCCGACGGGAGAAACCCCGCGTCAGCCCGGACGTTCGCCGATCGGGAACAAGAAACAAACGCTTCGAACCTCCTTTCCCTTTTGCACGCGCGGGTTCCGATCGCTTGTAAGGAAATAGGTGTCTGAATTTAGTTGAAAAAGAAAGAGAGAGAGAGAGAGAGAGAGAGAGAGAGAGAGAGAGAGAGAGAGAGAGAGAGAGAGAGAGAGAGAGAGAGAGAGAGAGAGAGAGAGAGAGAGACAGAGACAGAGACAGAGACAGACAGAAACAGAGACAAACAGACAGACAGAGACAGACAAACGCTTCGAACCTCCTTTCCCTTTTGCACGCGCGGGTTCCGATCGCTTTTGGGCGCCTGGAGAGGAAGTCAATCGCATGACAATCCCTTATGACGATGCGCTGACGACGACGACGTGGCCTGATGACGAATTGTGTCGATTGCTTATGAAAGCGTCGCACCGAAGCACAATTTCTAGTCAGATTAAAGAATAAGAAAATACATTTACTGGGAACGACGAATGATTTGTACAAGAGGAGCAGGTAAGAGTAAGAATGGAAGGAAATAGGTGTCTGGATTTAGTTAAAAAAGAAAGAGAGAGAGAGAGAAAAAAATCGGAAAAGGAAAGAACGAAAATGAACTTATTTATACAAATCAAAATTAAATTGATTTTACTATAAATATTAAATCTATACAAAAATTATATATAATTAGATTTATGCAAAAAAAAAAAATAATAATAATTTTAAAAATAAAATGAACTGACAATCAGATAAAGAAAATAGTTTCTCTCTCTCTCTCTCTCTCTCTCTCTCTCTCTCTCTCTCTCTCTCTCTCTCTCTCTCTCTCTCTCTCTCTCTCTCTCTCTCTCTCTCTCTCTCTCTCTCTCTCTCTCTCTCTCCCTATCACCCTTTTCTACCGCTCTCTCCGCCATCGCTAGACCGTCACGTGTCAGAAACATTAGTCTACGACTCAATAGTCCTGTCGCGACCTCTTCTCTCGCTTGCCCTTCGAAGGAGCATCGAACCTTTTTCCCTCCGGAGAAAATTTAGAGAAACCACATTTTTTTCCATTTTTTTCGATTTTTCAACTCTCTCTCTCTCTCTCTCTCTCTCTCTCTCTCTCTCTCTCTCTCTCTCTCTCTCTCTCTCTCTCTCTCTCTCTCTCTCTCTCTCTCTCTCTCTCTCTCTCTCTTCCTTCTCCCCTCTCCCCCCTCCCCCTCTCCCCTCCTCCCTCCCCTCCCCCGCCCCCTCTCCCTCCCTCTTTCCTTCCCTCTCTATCCTTCTCTATCCTTCTCTATCCCTTCCTTTACTCCATAGAGCTCAAAACCGCTTAGCTCGTCCCCTTTTTGCCTCTCCTGACAGCGACATTGCATTTGTCCAAATCAAGGGTACTTTTTTCTCCGTTTTCTATCTCTGTGGAATTTTCGGTTCGAGGGGAGACTATGGGAAAGATTTAGAGGGAAAAAAGATTGGGTTTAAGTCGATCGCTGTTGGAATATCCTTGTGCTTTGAGTGGTGGTGGTAACGATGGTGAAATTATAGAAAAGAAAAAAATAATAATACTGGTGATGAAAAAGTTGATGAAGATGGGGATGAGGATGTTATCAATAACAGTAGGATGGTAATAGTGATGATATATAATGATAATGATGATGATGGTGATGATGATAAAAATGATAAGGATAATAATAGCAGAAATGATGCTAATGCTATAATGATAATCATTAATTATACCATTGCATCATTTCTGCTATTATTATAATCATTATTATTATGATAATAATGATAATTATTATGTTATTACTTTTATTAGTACTGATATAATAATGATATTTACAAAACATTAATTTTAATAATCAGGATTATATCAACAATGATAGTAAATATTTTAACAATAATTATAATAATAATAATAATAATAATAATAATAATAATAATAATAATAATAATAATAATAATAATAATAATAATAATAGAAACAATAATGATACCAACAGTGATAATAATAATAACAAATATAATGATAATGACAATAATAATACAAAAAAGTAACAATGATAACTGTTCAACGATAAAGACGATGATAGTAATAATGATAGTTATTATAGTAATAATAACAATAAAAATTATAACAATAACAAAATTATAATAATCATCATAATGATATTAGTGATAATGATACTACTGCTACTACTACTAAGAATAACATTAATAATGATAATAACAATAGTGGTACTAATAATTATAATCATAATGACAACGATAATAAATAGAATGATAATAATAACAGTGATAATGAGAATAGATATTACGACTGTTTATTGAATTGATATCTATGGTTATGATCCTAATGATGAAAATGATAATAAAGGTCATAATTTTTTATTATTATTACTGATATCTTTATAATAAGAATAACGATGAAAATAATGATAGTAGTAATATCAATAATCATGATAACTATAACTGATAATAATTATGATCATAATGATAATAAAAAACAATAATGATAGTAAGAGAGTAATAATAGTAATGATAATAATAATTATCATTATCATTACTATTATTATCAATATCATTATAACAAAAACAAAACAATCTTGCTGCTGATGATGATGATGATAAATGATGATGAAATGATGATGATGATGATGAATGAATGATGATGATGATGATGATGATGATGATGATGATGATGATGATGATGATGATGAATGATGATGAGATGTGGTGAATGATGATGATGATGATGATGAGGATAATGAGGATGATGCTGATTATAATAATATGTGATAATGATAACTGTGATAATGATATTGATAATCTACACCTATTTCATTAACTATCAAAACAATTTTTCAATTCCGATATTCTCTCGAACAGAAAACAAACAAATAATCAATTATCCAAAAACGTTAGATTTTCCCCTTCAATCCTAATCCCTATTCTACCTGCGACCTCCCCTCGATAATTCA
>NW_020868721.1:162478-164978 GCF_003789085.1 Penaeus vannamei
TAGTTGTTTACGTAAGCTATCACCAATGACCTTTGACCTTAGCAAATAAGGTCGGACGCTCGCTGACCCAGGATATTCGGGCAGCGCGACCCGACCTCCCACCCGTACTCCTGATAAGCGAATGACCCTCAACGCGGGCGGGTGGGCGTGAGTGGCTCCATTAACTCCCGCCCGTTACCGTTACGGGCGTGTGGCAGGTGCAAGGGATGTGTGACCTCCACCCTTTGTTTGTGTTTAGACTGACCACTGTGGGCGTCACGTGTCTGTCTCTGTCGGTCTCTTAAACCGGGATGCTGGCACTCACACCTCAGGGGTCACAGGGGACTTCGGGTGTTGAAATGCTTGTGGAGGAGGAGGTGGGGGAGGGAGGGGGGATGATGAGGAGGAGGAGGAGGTGGGAGAGGGGGGGAGGAGGAGTGGGAGAGGGGGGAGGAGGAGGAGGAGGAGTAAAAAAAAAAAAAAAAAAAAGGCGGGGGGGGAGGGATCGACACGTTTAAGACACGTTTGGTTTTTGAAAGCGGTGAGGGTTTTGTTTGATTTGTGTGTGTGTGTTTGTAAGTTTGTATAAGTGTTTGTTTGTAAGCGTGAGCGTGGGTGTGTTTGTCTGTTTGTCTATCGGTCCGCATAACTTTCATCTCTTTTTTTTCTTTCATAATTGCAAAATATTTTCCAGTGATGCTAATTATGCCAACAATATATCAGACTAACGGTGTTATGTAACTTTTTTATATATTTATTTTCATTTCTTTTTTTCTTCCCTACATTTTTCACCTCCGGTCTTTTAAAATGTATAAGATTACGTAAGAGAATGTTATTCATTAAAACATGAACAGATATATCGAATACCTTTATGATAATGATTTCTGGTATCTTTTTGATTACAACAGATGAATAATAGGCTGACTGGCAGGTAGATGGATAGGTGCACAGACTGATAGATAAATTGTGAGAGAGAGATGGGAGAGAGATGGAAATGAATGAGAAGGGTATATGAAAGGTAGAGAGTAAGATATAGATAGAAAGATAGAAGCAGTGAATGAGAGGGAGGGAGGGAGGTAGAGAGGTAGAGAGAGAGAGAGAGAGAGAGAGAGAGAGAGAGAGAGAGAGAGAGAGAGAGAAGAGAGAGAGAGAGAGAGAGAGAGAGAGAGAGAGAGAAAGAGAGAGACAGACAGACAGACAGACAGACGGAAAGACAGAGAGACAGAGGGAGGGGGGCAAGGAGAGACAGACACAGACAAACGCAGAGAATTAAAGATAATAAGAGAGTACGAGAGTTAGTGAAGCCCAAAATATACACAGAAAAAGAGACACATAATTAGGAAGAACAAAAATAATAAATAAATAAATAAATAAAAAATGAATAAAAATGATTGTTCAGGGAAGGGACGTACCTTAATTTTCTATGTGTGGATTTATTAGTGCGAAAAAGGAAAGGAAAATATCACACGCAGCCAATTTATAGCTTAATTCATACAGGAGTGTATTTGGCTTTCTACAACATGCTGTTTGCTCTGCACCTTTCTGTATGTTCAGAGCAAAGTTCAAACTATTTACTTTTAAATTGTCTTCTGTATTTTAGAAGCAATTATTGTCATGAGCTAGATTTTCGTGTTTGATTTTACTACATCAGGGTTAATTAAGGGGATTAAATTTCATGCTGGATCGAGTGTTTTTGATTCAAGTTGATCCATTTTTTTTCTTCATTATTATCCGTTTTTAGAGTTCAAAGTGTATCATTGCTCATTGTTACTAAAATAATTATGGAAGTAGTAGTAGAAATAGTAGTGGCAGATGGTAGTAGTAATAGTAGCAATAGTGTAGTAGTAGTAGCAGCAGCAGTAGTAGTATAGTAGTAGTAATAGTATAGTAATAGTAATAGTAAGTAGCAGCAGCAGCAGTAGTAGTAGTAGTAGTAGTAGTAGTAGTAGTAGTAGTAGTAGTAGTAGTAGTAGTAGTAGTAGTAGTAGTAGTAGTAGTAGTAGTAGCAGCAGCAGCAGCAGCAGCAGCAGCAGCAGCAGCAGCAGCAGCAGTAGTAGTAGTGACAGTAGTAGCCGTTGTAATAGTATTAGTAATTGTAACAGTAGTAGTAGCAGTAGTCACTGTTATTGTAGTAGTTGTTGTTGTTGTTTATTGTAGAAGTAGAAATGTAGTTGTAGTAATAGTAGTAACAAGTGCAGTATTAGTAGTAAAATTAATAATAGAGTAGAAGCTGACGTTGCTGTAGTGGTAGTAGTAGTAGAAGAAAAAAAATCCTAGTAACATCAGTAGTAGGCCTAGTACTAGCACAAGGAATGAGGAAGTATATTGGTAATAGTAACAAACAAAATGAAATAGTAATAAGGGACTAAGCCAAGTCCTTTTACGTTAGTTATCATTGCTTCCATTATTCGATAAAATGATAGACATTAATCATGGTGAATCTAATACAATTAAGCCAAATTCAGTTTAACGGTCAGATTACATGACATTTGAAATATAAAATTCAAATTCCTATCGCAGT
>NW_020868721.1:174978-179978 GCF_003789085.1 Penaeus vannamei
ACACACACACACACACACACACACAACACACACACCACACACACACACACACACACACACGCACTAATATATATGTCAGCGCCAGACATACCGTTGTCTCGGCTGGTCGCAGCGTCATCCCCGAGGCCAGGGCGATTCCTCAGGACCTACCCGAGCTTCAGGAACAAGGGCCAGAGTTGATATTCACGACCTCTAAAGCTTTGTCCCGACTGTAATATATCTCCAGCTGGTTTTGGTATGCGTGAGCCGACTGAAATATTCAATAAACTGCTGAAGTTCGACTTTCTTTGGTCGCTGTGCCTCGGTTTCACTTTGCCATTACTCTTTGAGACAAACAGGGTGCACTGTTAGGTGTAAATAGAGTGAAATGGGTGTACTTTTAACAGTTATTAATGATTTCCTTTGTGAAAATGGGCTGTACATTTAACACACGTTGGTTATTAACTCTGAAAGGCCGTACATTTAAAAGTTATTAGCTATATATTACGTGCAAAGGCTGTATATGTTTTATAAACATTAACATGAATAATTTACTGTATGAAAAGGATGTTCATTCAATAATCATCAACGATTTATGCTGAGGATCGTTTGTGCATTTAACAATCCTTAACGATGTACTTAGGCCATTCCAAGCCTTGGGCGGAATAACTAAACGTTATAAAATGGAAACTTCAGATGCTTTCCCAGAACCCCTCCCTAACAGACGGGACAATTCTACAATTATTTCCATTGTATTTCATAATCCGCAAAAAATGGCAAACACAGCTGGATTTGATGCCAGCGAAAGGGGGATGGGATGAGATAATAAATTATATTCCCAGTTCCGAATGTTCAACGAAGATAAAACGCGAGATCCACCCCAAGGACGCAGGATGTCTATCTGTCTTTCTGCTCTTCTCTTTCCCTCTCCTCTCGCTTCTCTCTCTTTCTCTCCCTCTCGCTCTCTTTCTTTCTCTCCCTCTCGCTCTCTCTCATCCCCCATCTCTCTCCCTCTCATTCTTCCCTCTAACTCTCTCACTCTTACTATCTCTCTGTTCTCTCTCTCTCTCTTCACTTTCTTCTCTTCTCTTATTCTTCCCCCCCTCTCTTTCTCTCTCTCTCTCTCTCTCTCTCTCTCCCTCTCTCTCTCTCTCTCTTCTCGTATCTCTCTCTCCTCTCTCTTCTCTCTCTCTTCTCTCTCTTCTCTCTCTCTCTCTCTCTCTCTCTCTCTCTCTCTCTCTCTCTCTCTCTCTCATTCTTCCTCCTCTCTCTCTCTCTCATTTTTCCCTCCCCCTCTCTCTCTCTCTCTCTCTCTCTCTCTTCTCTCTCTCTCCTCTCTCTCTCTCTCTCTCTCTCTTCTCTCTCTCTCTCTCTCTCTCTCTCTCTCTCTCTCTCTCTCTCTCTCTCTCTCTCTCTCTCTCTCTCTCTCTCCTCTTCCTGAGCGTTGCCATTTACAGCATCATTAATCTTCCGTAACAAGCATTACTCTTCTCAAGTACGTTCGGAATGTTGAAGGAAGGAGAGACGAAAGTGAAAACGGGAGGAAATGGTGGTGTATTTTGCAACTGTCTATCTCCTGTTTCAGTCAACACGGAACTCCCCTCGAAGGATAAATTAGCGATGCCATGTTGTATAGTTTTGTTGCGGTATTCGAATTTTTCCAATATTTTTTTATCTTTATTTTATTTATCTATTTTGTATTTATTATTATCATTATTTTTTTTAGATTCTGGATAGTTGGGCATTATTGGAGAGTATTGTGTATGTTTTAATTACGTGTTAATGTGTTACATATATAAGGCTACATGCCGTGTGCATACGTTTGCGATTTCTACATAAATCCACATTTACGAGTTTTTACTCCGGGACAGTTTTATGACAGGAATAGCCATTTAAATACACGTATGATTGCTATTTGGTGGTGATAATCGTACGCTTTAAAAACAGGTGCATAGTGCAATGCAAGCTAATGAATGGGAAAAAATCCCAAGATGCTCAACCATACTATTGATATTGCTTAAATACTGTTTTTTGAATGCCCGCATTCGAATTAATGAGAACTATTGCCTATGGCAATGTGGTTGANGCGCCCGAGAAAGGCGGGATCGGGAATGAAGGATCAAATCAAAAAATTAAACATGAATTTAATATTCCAGTTTGTGTGTTGCGACGGATGTCCGTTTTGTGATGTCTCCAACGAAAAGGGAATAACAACCGCTTGGGGCCAGATGAATCCACCGGAGGACAAGGAGCAGGTGATGGTCTATCTGTGTCTTCCTCTCTCTCTCTCTTTTCTCTCCCCCCTCTTCCCGCCCTCTCTCTTTTCTCTCCTCCCCTCCCTCTTCTCGCTTCCTCTTTTCTTTTCTCTCCCTCCTCTTCGGCGCCCTACTCTCTTCAATTCTTCCCCCATCTCTCTCCCTCTCATTTTCTTTCCCTCTAAACTCTCCTCCACTCCTTACTATCTCCTTTGCTGATTGGGGTCGGTCTCTCCCTCTCCTCCTCTCACTCTCACTTTCTCACTCTCTCTCTTATTTCTTCCCCCCCTCTCTTCTCCCTCCTTCATGTTCCTCTCCTCTCCTCCTTCTCCTCTCTCTCTTCTCCCTCTCCTTCTTCTCTCTTCTTCCTCTCTCTCTTCCCTCCGATCGTGCCTCTCCTGCTCTCGTCCTCCTCTCTTCTCTCCTCTTCGCCACTCCTCATCGTTCGCTGCTCCATCTCTCCTCGGATCTCATTCCTCTTCTCTCTCTCTCTCTCTCTCTCTCTCTTCTCTCTCTGCTCTTCATTCTTCTCTTCTCTCCCTCTCTCTCTCTTCATTTTTCCTCCCCCCCCTCTCTCTCTCTCTCTCTCTCTCTCTCTCTCTCTCTCTCTCTCTCTCTCTTCTCTCTCTCTCTTCTCTCTCTCTCTCTCTCTCTCTCTCTCTCTCTCTCTCTCTCTCTCTCTCTCTCTCTCTCTCTCTCTCTCTCTCTCTCTTCTCTCTCTCTCTCCTGAGCGTTGCCATTTACAGCATCATTAATCTTCCGTAACAAGCATTACTCTTCTCAAGTACGTTCGGAATGTTGAAGGAAGGAGAGACGAAAGTGAAAACGGGAGGAAATGGTGGTGTATTTTGCAACTGTCTATCTCCTGTTTCAGTCAACACGGAACTCCCCTCGAAGGATAAATTAGCGATGCCATGTTGTATAGTTTTGTTGCGGTATTCGAATTTCCAATATTTTTTTATCTTTATTTTATTTATCTATTTTGTATTTATTATTATCATTATTTTTTTAGATTCTGGATAGTTGGGCATTATTGGGAGAGTATTGTGTATGTTTTAAGTTACGTGTTAATGTGTTACATATATAAGGCTACATGCGTGTGGCATACGTTTGCGATTTCTACATAAATCCACATTTACGAGTTTTTACTCCGGGGACAGTTTTATGACCAGGAAATAGCCATAAATACACAGATGATTGGCTATTTGGTGGTGATAATCGTACCTTTAAAACGCAATGGAAAAAATCCATCTAAACATCATTTGCTTAAACTGTTTTTTGAATCCTCGAATTAACTATTCCTATGGCATTGTTGATCGAGACGAGGTTCGAAACACGGAGAGAATTAGAAGAATTAAATTAAGCCTCCGGGTATGTATATATTTATAAAACCGAAAGATAATAATGTACTTTAAAGAGAAAGAGAAAGAGAAAGAGAGAGAGAGAGAGAGGAGAGAGAGGAGAGATGAGGACGAGAGAGAGAGAGAGAGAGAGAGAGAGAGAGAGAGAGAGAGAGAGAGAAGAGAGAAGAGAGGAGAAGAGAGAGAGAGAAAGAGAGAGAGAGAGAGAGAGAGAGAGAAAGAAAATCATGTACTTTTGTTTGTGGCTACAGGATCACAATTTCGTCGTTGTCTAGCTATGAATTTGTAAATAATAATAATGATGATAATAGTCATATGGAAAACAGAAATGAATGATTGTTGCTATATGATCAGAATGGAAAAATATCGAGCAAACAAGCCTTTGTCGACAGATATTAGAATGAATCTGGCAGCTGGACCGCACTTTCTACGCAGCGAGAACATCTCCATTTACCCAGAACGAATAACAACTCAGCCGCTTCCGGGAACCATCAACAAGGTTATGTTGCAGAAGGAAGAACATTCCCGCAGGCGAACATTACCGCAAATTGAATCAGACATTCCGCCTAGAAACACAAAATAACAGCTATCTGCAAGCTGTTTGAGGTCATGTTGCAATCGAAGTGTGAAAATAATTCATGAATGAATTCAAAGGCGTCGACGGGGATTGTAATAGATTAGGGAGGCTAATCAAGTTTCTTCGAGGCTTGGGTACAGTTATGTTGCCTGAAGGGACAGCAGGAACCATCTGCGCGTCGCTTTGTTGTTTTATATTCTGAAAATATTGTCGAAATACGTTCACGAAGGCTAATCCCTACCTCTCTCTCTCACTCACTCTCTCTCTCTCTCTCTCTCTCTCTCTCTCTCTCTCTCTCTCTCTCTCTCTCTCTCTCTCTCTCTCTCTCTCTCTCTCTCTCTCTCTCTCTCTCTCTCTCTCTCTCTCTCTCTGTCTCTCTCTCTCTCTGTCTATCTGACCTTCGAGGCTTTGAACACAGCTGCCTAACCTGAACAAATGACAATTTTCTACAAACCGTCTCTGTTTGTTTTATAATCCAAAATGCGTAAAAATACACGAAAAACCTTACCGTCAACAGGAACCAAAATAAACTCAGATTCTCAACCTTCTTTGAGGTTTGAACAACAGCTGATCGGACCCGAGTAGATAACAACCCTCTCCAAGCCGTCTCTGTGTTCACAACAATTTCAAATGAATTATACGCGAATAAACTTACCGCCGTCGACAGGAATCAAAATAAATAATGAGAGACCAATCCTTTCTATTCTTTGAGACGAACACAACTAACCAGAAACAGATAAGAAATAAAAACAATAGAACAGCCATAGAGGGCCATTTTGTCCGATCAAAATTAACGTCGACAAAAATCAAAATAAATCTGTCTAATCC
>NW_020868721.1:201518-276518 GCF_003789085.1 Penaeus vannamei
CTGCTCTATCTCTCTCTTTCTTTTCTTTCTCTTTTTCTTTCCTCCTCCCTTTCTTCCATCACTCATATTCTCCTCTTACCTCTTTCCCATCTCGCTCTCTCCCTAGTTTCTCTCTTCTCTCTCTCTCTATCTCTCTCCTCCTCGCTCTTCTCTCTCTCTCTTCTCTCTCTCTCTCTCTTTCTCTCTTCTCTTCTCTCCCTCCTCTCCCTCTCCCTCTCCCTCATCCCTCCCACCTCTCCCTCCCTCCCTCCCTCCCTTCCCTCCCTCCCTCCCTCCCTCCCTCCCTCCCCACTCCCTCTCTCTCTCTCTCTCTCTCTCTCTCCTCTCTCTCTTCTCTTCTCTCTCTCTCTCTTCTCTCTCTCTCTCTCTCTCTCTCTCTCTCTCTCTCGCTCTCTCTCTTCCCCTTCCTCCTCCCTCTCCACTCTCCTTCTCTCTCTTCTCCCCTGCTCTCTCTCCCTTCCCTCCTCCCCCCCCCTTCCATCCCTCTCTCTCTCTCTCTCTCTCTTTCTCTTTCCTCCCCATCCCCTCTCCTCTCTCTCTCTCTCTCTCTCTCTCTCTCTCTCTCTCTCCTCTCTCTCTCTCTCTCTCTCTCTCTCTCTCTCTCTCTCTCTCTCTCTCCTCCTCTCCCTCTCCCTCTCCCTCTCCCTCTCCCTCTCTCCTCTCTCCCCTCTCCCTCCCTCTTCCCTCTCTCCCTCTTCCCTCCCCCTCTCTTCCTCTCTCCCTCTCTCCCCTTCTCCCTCTCTCCTCTCTCTCCTCTCTCTCCTCTCTCTCTCTCTCTCTCTCTCTCTCTCTCTCTCTCTCTCTCCTCTCTCTCTCTCTCTCTCTCTCTCTCTCTCTCTTCTCTCTCCTCCTCTCTCCTCTCTCTCTCTTCCCCCCCTCCTTCCCTCCCTCCCTCCCTCCCTCCTCCCTCCCTCCCTCTCCTCTCTCCCCCTCCCTGTCTGGTGCAGCGGTCAGCGTGTTGGTCTAGCCATCCCTTGCACACAAGGGGAGGTTTGGAAGCAAAAAAAAACAGATGTTATGTCACAGCAAAGAATATTCATTGTAACAAATGGAATTAAAACTAAATCTTTAAATCTTTAATCAAAATCTCTCTCTCTCTCTCTCGTTCTCTCCCTCACCCCCTCCACTTTCCTCCATCTCCATTTTCCTCCTCCATCTCTCTCCGCTCGTTTTTCCGTCTCTCTCCCTGACCCCCTCTCTCCTTTCCTTACTTCTCCCAGATTCTTTTCTCCGGTCCCTTTTCTCGGGAGTTACATCCTCTTTCAGCTCTCCCCTTTGACTCCCTCGTCGCCCTCCCCTGTTTGTGCTGTGCCGCCGTGTCCTTTCTGGCCGCTTGTCACGTCCTTGCCTCTCTTTCGACGCTTTCAGTATGCATGTGTGTTTCCTTTTACTCTCCTAGCCTGCAAGTTTTTTTCCCGTAACATGCCCTCACTCACTCACTCGCTCTCTCTTCTTTTCTTTTCTCTTCTCCTCTCTCTCTCTCTCTCTACCCCTCTCCTCTCCTCTCCTCTCTTTTTCTCTTTCAAGTTACAAGTTATTTTGTCACTGCTGGCCATGACAAACTCTCAGCGACAGACACAAGGCAGTCAGGCACATAAAACGAAGTAGTAAAGATTTTTGGTTTCCGGAATAAACTAAGGCGCTTTTGACGAGGAGCAAAATTCGGCAAGATTTCCGGTCCTCCGCGTGCATTGGGAAATATACTTTTGGATTTCTCGCCAATACACACAATGGGTTTTGTGATTGGCTTTTGTAATCTTTTATGTGAAAATGGCAGGGTTACAGTAGTCTAGGACACTTACTCGTATGCCAGGAGGTGGTGTCTTTCCTTTCAATATATATCGTATATTCTAATTTGTATATTTGTTTCGAACAAGGTTTATATACATCTTGGTGTGTGTGCGGTCTATCTCTTGTTTATGCAAATAAGATCGATAGTGATGTTTTTTTTTTTCAAACTGAACGCAGAGAGTGGCCCGCGGCCGGCCTCAGCTGCGGTGCCTGTGTCAGCAGCGGTTGGCCGATAAGGGGAGCCCCGCTGTGCGAACGGGCGGCGGGCGGCAGGTGCGAGGCCGGCCGCGACAAGGCAATCGCTTCCCCAAGGCCGATATCTGTGGAGGCCCCTCTGCTCTGATGCGGGGCCTTTGCGAGGGCCTCGCTGGGCTGACAAAGGGTTGCCGTCGAAGGAGCGGGGGAAGACGTTTTAGAAAGATTCATTCCTGTCTTTTCCCTCCGCTCCCGCCCCTCCCGCCCCTCCGCCCCATCCAGTGCGGCGCAGACACCAAATGGATCTTCCTTACGCGCAATGGAATCGGTTTGAGGGGGCGGGAGTAAAAGGGTGGCCCCGTTTCTGTGAAATAAATGGGCGGCCCGCCAGCGCCAAAATTGAAATTGACTTTACTGCCACGAGCCGCGACGAGGGGCCACATCTTATGAAGTACTGGCGATGCATGGCGAGGGAACTATCCGGGATTTGGGCGATGGTCGAGGCGGAGCTCTAGAGTGGGGTCTCTGTCTGTCTGTCTGCATCTCTCTCTCTGTTCTGTCTGTCTGCCCCTCTGTCTCTCTTTCTCTGCCCCCCCCCCCCCTCCCTCTCTCTCTGTCTCTCTCTGTCCTCTCTCTCTCTCTCTCTCTCTCTCTCTCTCTCTCTCTCTCTCTCTCTCTCTCTCTCTCTATCTCTCTCTCTCTATCTCTCCCTCTCCCTCTCTCCCTCCCCCTCCCCCTCTCTCTTTCCCTCCCCCCCCTCTCTTTCCCTCCCTCTCCCCCTCTCTCTTTTCCTACCCCCTCTCTCTCTCCCTTCCTCCCTTCCCCCTCCTTCTCCCTCCTCCCTCCCCTTTCCCACTTTCCTTCTCCCTCTCTCCCTCCCTTCCCACTTTCCTTCTCCCTCTCTCCCTCCCCTTCCCACTTTCCTTCTCCCTCTCTCCCTCCCTTCCCACTTCCTTCTCCCTCTCTCCCTCCCCTCCCCTTCCCACTTTCCTTCTCCCTCTCTCCCTCCCCTTCCCACTTTCCTTCTCCCTCTCTCCTTCCCCTTCCCACTTTCCCTCTCCCTCTCCCTCTTCCCCATTAGCTCTTCCTTCTCATCTTTTCCGGAAGATCGGTATATATGGTAATGCTTGTATTGAAAATGTAAATGTCTTACACATGTTTTTATTTACCTTTTTACCCCACTTCAAGTGCATGGAGGCCTTTTGAATTTTTCTCCCCTATTTCTTTTCCTTCCTTCTTTCACTTCCCCTGTTAAAAAGTTATAAGATGCAAGTATCCCCTCAAGCAAGAAAGTTAGATAGGATCCTCCTCCTTGAACAAAACACCGGCTCGGGAACAAGATTTTGTCCTAAACTTGTCCGATGCGGTCTCGCTCGAGGATTGCCCGACGAAAGAAAGCATCGCCTGACGGAAGAAAGAGGCACCTGACGAAAGAAAGCGACGGCGCCTGACGGAAGAATGTGGCGCCTGACGAAAGAAAGTGGCACCTGACGAAAGAAAGCATCGCCTGACGAAAGAAAGCGGCGCCTGGCGAAAGAAGCGGAGCCTGATGGAAGAATGTGGCACCTGACGAAAGAAAGCATCGCTTGACGGAAGAGAGAGGCATCTGACGGAAGAAAGCGGCGCCTGACGAAAGAAGCGGCGCCCGACGGAAGAAAGCGGCGCGTGACGGAAGGAAGAGGCATCTGACGAAAGAAAGCGGCGCCTGACGAAAGAAAGAGGTATCTGACGGGAGAAAGAGGCATCTGACGGAAGAAAGCGGCGCCTGACGGAAGAATATGGCGCCTGACGGAAGAAAGCGGCGCCTGACGGAAGAATATGGCACCTGACGGAAGAAAGAGGTATCTGACGGGAGAAAGAGGCATCTGACGGAAGAAAGCGGCGCCTGACGGAAGAATATGGCGCCTGACGGAAGAAAGCGGCGCCTGACGGAAGAAAGCGACGGAGAATATCTGACGCATCTGACGGAAGAAAGCGGCGCCTGACGCTGACGGAAAAATGACGAAAGAAAGAGGCGCGGAAGAAAGCGGCGCCTGACGGAAGGAAAGAGGTATCTGACGGAGACGACGGATGACGGAAAGAAAGCTGACGGGAAAGAGGCATCTGACTGACGGAAGAAAGAGTGAGAAAAGAGGCATCTGACGGAAGAAAATGGCGCCTGACGGAAGAAAGCGGCGCCTGACGGAAGAAAGAGGTATCTGACGGAAGAAAGCGGCGCCTGACGGAAGAAAGTGGTGGGGGCGGGCAAGGTGAAGGCAGGCAAGCAAACAAGCAAGGGCACTGAGCTTGTAATGGCCATGTCATAAGACTTGCATATGAGCAGCAAGGGGGATGAATGAGAGGGCGAGCGAGAATGATGGATGTGAGGAAGGAGAAGAAAGGGTGATGGGAAGGAAGGGAGGGAGGGGAGGAAAGGGGAGCGAGGGCCACGAATTCAGACGCGTATTAGCGTGTGATCATAGCCATTCATCTATCTCTCGATCTGCCAATTTAGGTATATGCACATATGTTTTTTATGTAATTTCTCTCTCTCTGTACCTATGTGTCTTCTCGCTCTCTCTCTCTCTCTCTCTCTCTCCTCTCTCTCTCTCTCTCTCTCTCTCTCTCTCTCTCTCTCTCTCTCACACACACACACACACACCACACACACCACACACACACACACACACACACACACACACACACACACACACAACACACCACACACACACACACAAACTTGCCAGAAGATTCCATGAGAGACCAGGGAAATAGAGATGGATGAAACAGACAGACATACCGAGATACAGAGACACAGATACAGACACAGACAGGCGGACAGACAGAAAGAGACCTAGACAGAGCGCGCACAAGAGACTCTGATTGCTTCCCCCCCCCCCCTCCCCCGCGCCGGCGGTGCAAAGGCAGCTGTCATCACAGTGTATTTATTCAGCGTAGTGCTCACCGAGTCATTATCAGTGGAATGCATTGCCAGCCTTTGTCCTGCCGACAGCAGCCACATTCCTTTCGGACATGCCGCCCAATGCCTTTTTTTTCTCCTTTGTTTTCCTCTATCCTTCTTGTTATTAATTTAATTAGTTACGTGTCGACCATCTGCCGCGGCCCAAGGTGTCACCCAAATATTTGTGAAGGTAATAAGCAGAGGCGGCGGCGCGGGGGGCGAGGCGCGGCAGCCACGTCTGCCTCCTGACCGAGCCAGGCGACGCGGCGCGAGGTCCGGCCGTGGGAACGCATTTCGGGGTCGGATGCCCTTTGCTCTCGCTGGCGGAGGCCCCTCGCTCGTTTCGCCCTGGGACTCTGGACGTGGGTCTGTAGGTATAGCCTTTCGAGCAGAAGGATGGGCTTCGAGAGGTATCGGATTTTCTCGGAATGTAGTCGAGTAGAAGCGGTATTTAATGATTATTTTTAAAATTTCGAACGTAGCAGCTTGTAGTGCTTCTGACTTGATCTGATCTAGTGTATAAGTAGCTCGCAATGCATTGGATTATTACGTATACACTCTAATCCTTGCCTGGATTAAGATCAACCTCGGCGTAATGTACAAATCAAGTGGTCTGCCGCCTGGCCTGTGAAACCGCGTCAGAAGTCGCCGCGGTGAGAAAGCCTGCTCCCTCGCTTCCAGAAAGCAGACGTTTAGTTTTATGTTTTTACTTCTATTTATATTTTTATTAATTTTGTTATCTAGTTTAGATCGTTTTTGTCTCAATGCTTTGTTTCAGATATGGTTATAGAGACCATATCTCTTTATGGGGAAAGTCGGGGAATTAGGAATGGAAAACAGCTGTAGTCGCTTTAGAATAATTCATATAGATTCTGAGATTATAGTAAAAAAAAAAAACGCGCAGTAAAGACTTAGATACAGAAAAGTGAACATTTCGTTTTTTTTCAACATTGCACTGTATTTTCTCTTTCTCTTTCCTTCCGTTCCTCTGTTTTACGTCACGGAGTTCAAGCGAGGATCGGGAGTCATTAAGGCCGGAAACTGATACACTAAACAGAGTTAAGGTTATTAGGCAATTAAGGTACGTAGCATGCACTAAAGCAATATCATTAGCGAGGCGAAATTCGCGAGCTCCTGCGCGGCGCGGTCTTGAGAAAATTATATTCATACGACGGTACAATGAGGTTGAAAACGATTCTCTTTTTTCTCTCTCTCTCTTTTTCGCTCTCATTATCTCATTCTTTTCCTCTCGGCCCGCCCTCTTTCCCTGCCTTTGAGGAGGTGACATTAAGAATGCAGATAAACTTTCCAGATGAAGCTCATCCCGAATGCAGTTGGTACACGGGCATCTGTCTTCTTTATTGTCTCGGCTCCAAAGCAGCGATTCCACAAGTTTCCGGAATAGTTGCTCCATTATGAAGGGAAAAACGGGAAGAGTGCGGGAGAAATGAGAGAGAGGGAGAGGGGTAAGAGAGGGGGAGAGAGAGAGATATTGAGGGAGGGAGGGAGAAGGAGAGAGAGAAATATTGAGGTAAGGGAGAGGAGAGAGAGAGATATTGACGGGGTAGAGAGAGAGATGTGGTAGACAGACAAAGAGAGAGAGAGAGAGTGAGTGAGTGAGTGAGTGAGAGAGAGAAAGGGAGATGGAGAGAGACTGGAGGGGAGGAGGAGAGAGGGAGGAAGGAAGGAAGGAGGAGAGAGAGAGGGAGAGCGAAAAAATGAAATTGCGCCCCACCAGAAAAGTTTTTGGAACTATCAGTTGAAATAATATCAAGCAAATTAATTTCTCGGAAGAGGAAAAAGCGAAGTGTCGTGTCTGTTTCTGTCTGCCTGTCTGCAAAAGCCTGTCTGCCGGAAGCTTTAAGTCCTTCCGCATGAAGACGTCAGCTGAAAAAAGATCTTGATGGCGTGTGGGTTTTCTGGTCGTCCGCATTTACATCCCGAACGGCCGCGAGATATTGCAGCCGCGGAAGCATCAGTGCAACAAGAATGCCATGCAGTGCCATGTGATGCGCATGATGCGGCAGCATCTCCTCCTAAAATGTATGGGATGTAGTCGTCTTGACATAAAACAAGGGGGGTTAGGACGGGGGGAGGGGAAGGGGGATTGTGGTCCAGGGAGGGACGGGGAGGGAGGGGGGAGGGGGCGGCGGTGTGTCAGTAATGCCGCGGAGGCTCTGGCTTGGGAAGGAGGGAGGACACTTCTCCTTTTAATGTTTATTTTCTTTTGTCGTATCTGTCTTTTGCTTCAGCACCATTTGTCTCAGACTTCACTTTCACCTCTTTCATCTTCACCACTACCATGACCTCCACCACCTCCTTTCCAGCACTACCACCTCCAGCATTACCATCTCCGCCACCGCTGCCACCACTACCACCTCTGCCAATTCCATCACCTTCTTTACCTTTACCATTAGTGATATCCTTTTCCAAAGGTGGATTTTTTCGCCCAAGTTCTCATCTTGATACTTCGCTGTTAGATTAAGGGGATTACAAAGGAAGGCGCGGGTTTTCTTGTGAAGAGAGATGAGAAAATTCTAAAGGGAAAGGGGAGGAGGAAAAAAATTAATAGAGAGAGAGAGAGAGAGAGAGAGAGAGAGAGAGAGAGAGAGAGAGAGAGAGAGGAGAGAGAGAGAGAGAGAGAGAGAGAGAGAGAGAGAGAGAGAGAGAGAAAATAAAGATGGAGAAAGATTGAAAGAATGCTTAAAGAAATCGTGCAACGCAAATCAGTTCTTAACACAACTTTCTTATGCTAGAATCTTCCCGAATGTAGGAAGTCTTAACGCAACCTTAGAACAGTTAGTTCCGAAAATACAATGTTCTCCTCTTGCGTTATTTTTGTATATATACCAGTTGATATTTTTTATGGTATTCTTCATTAGTAGAGGATTGTGGGCTTCGTTAAGCATACGACCGTAAGACGTAGACAGAAGAAAGACAGAGTAACAAAAAGGGGAATAAAGGGAAGGGGAGGGCAGGGGGAAGAGGGAGGGGGCGGCCACATCGATCCTGCGAAGAGGCCGAGTGTGAGCGAGAGTGATGGAGTCCTTGGCCACGGTAACACGGTGTTGTAAGCCCCGGGCGGGAGGGCGCGGGGAGGGAAGCGGTGGGCGAGGGCGAGAGGGCGGAGGGCGGAGGGCGGAGGATGTGGGGGAGGGAAGAGGGTGTGGGGGAGGGTTGGGCGAGGGTGAGAGGGCGGAGGGCGGAGCGTGTGGGGGAGGGAAGGGGTGGGCGAGGGCGGAGCGATGAAGGCAGGGAGGGAAATCATTAGCTAAATCTCCTGGAAAGTCGGGTAATTAGGAATGCAAAACAGCTGTAGTCGCTTTAATTAACAAGGGCGCGGAGAGGTTGTCCCAAATTAGCCCCATGTTTGATGAATTTAGCTTATTAATTTCCCGAGTTCAAGATCCTTTTTACTTTTTTTCCTGTTTCTTATTTTAGATCGTCTTCTCCCTCCTCCTCCTCGTCGTCATAATCCTCATCGATCTCAATCTTTTTCTTCTTCTTCTTCTTCTCTTGGTCGTCTTCGTCTTCGTCCTCGTCACCGTCGTAGTCTTCGGCGTCATCATCTTCGTTATCTTCATAATCGTCCTCGTCCTCGTGATTAGGATCGTCGTAGTCTTCCTCGTCCTCCTCATCTTCCTCGCCATCATCTTTATCCTCGTCTCCTTGATCATCCTCATCGTCGTCTCCATCTTCGTCTCCGTCGTCTTTTCCATGCCTCTTCTTGTCCTCTTTCTCGACGTGGTCTTCGTTGTCTTGTCTGCTTCTTTATTGTACCTTTCCCCTCGCTGGCTGGAGCGCGTTTATTTATTCGATAATATATGATAGTTATTATTAATGGTTAATTGATTAATTTTCTTTTCTTTTTTATTATCGTAATATTAATTATATTAAAAATAGCGTGTATGACTACTAGTACTAGTATGAGCATAAGTACAAGCATAAGTATTATTGTGTGAATGAAGCAGTGTGTGTGTGTGTGTGTGTGTGTGTGTGTGTGTGTGTGTGTGTGTGTTGTGTGTGTGTGTGGTGTGTGTGGTGTATGTGTGCGCGTGCGTGTGCGTGTGCGTGTGTGTGTGCGGGCGTTTGTGCGCGCAGGTATGACAGCATATGGGTCTCATTTATTCGACGAGACAAAAGAAAAGTTTTCGTAAGATGAGCGCGTCATGGGACTCGGCGAGGACAAAGAACAAAAACTTACACGTTGAAACAAACGTGTATAACAATGGTGACACTGAGGAGACGGGGGAGGGGGCGGGCAAAGGGTAGGGGGTGATGGGGGAGCGGTAAAGGCAAGAGGGGAGGGAAGAGAAAGATGAAAAGGAAGCGAATAGAGGAGAAGGACGGAAGAATGGAGAGTTTAAGCGCGTTTTCAAAAAGTACTTTTCGCGACGGGGAGGGCATTGTCAGGAGGCGGGACTCCAGGGGTCGCGCGACGATCTGCGCCCGATGCACATTTCGGGACGTCCGCTCCGAGGAGGTGGTGCGGCCGGGGCTCGAAACGCCGATTTTCTTCCATCTTTAGTGGCTGGGTTGGAGGGAGAGGGCGTGGGAGGAAGGGGTATGGAGGAATAAGAGAATATGGGGATAAGAGAGAAGGGAATAAGAATGGAAGAGAAGAGAGAAAAAGAAAGAAGAGCAAATGGGGATAGGAAGGAAGAGGAGAGGGGTATCAAAGCGAGGGGAATAAGGGGATAAGAAGGAAGAGACGAGAGAAAGAAGAGTAAAAAGGGATAAGCCGGAATAGAAGCGGGGATTAGTAAAGGAGAATAAGGGGATAAGACGGAGGAGAAGCAGGGAATAATAGAATAAAGGATAAAAGAAAAGAGGAGGGGAACGGCGTGCAAATTGATCCTGTGCCGCGCGGTGTTGTCTCCGCGGGCGCAGCGCTCGAGAAACGCCCGCCGAGTGTTAATGGACGGGGCCGCCGCTGCTGTGGGAGTCATTTGGCAAAAAACGGCCCGTACTTGTCGCATAAAACTATCAGCGAATAAGGGTTTACGAGCGGGGCCGAAATACGTCATCGGGGGGCGCCCACACGTCCTGGGCGGCCGCAGTACAATGAGCTCCTATTTTGCATCGGGCGTGAGTTCGGAGGGCTCGCGAATCATGCGTGTGTATTTATTTTGCCGGGGATTTGTTTATCGTCTGTTTGCGGGTTTGTGTATCTTTTGAGTGTATGTGGCTGTGGGTTTATTTCATTTTCAGGCATAGATTACTTGTTTTATCTTTGTAATTATATGTTTATGAGTATGTTGTTTCTTATTATGCGGGTCTATATTGTGTTTATTCATCTATGTATTTATTTATTTTCTCATACGTGTTTATTCATCAGTAGATTTTTAGATCTGTGTGTGTATTTACAGATTTTGTGGTCATGTGGGAAGAGCAAGGATTAGTAATGTAACATCTGCATTAGGGAAGGACCATGCACAAAAATATGAGACCATGTTGACAGCAAATGAAGTGCGAAATTGGGTGTGAAGGAGATGCGATGAGCAGGGAAATGCGGAAAAAAGAGAAGCGCGAGAAAAAGGAAGACATGAGAAAGGGGCGAAGGAGATTAAGCGAAAATGCAGACTGGAGTGTGAGAAAGGATGGCGTTGTTATTAACCTTCCCTTTTTTAATTCGTTTAAAGAGGAAGGTTTGTTGTGAATGTTTTCCAAGGTGTGGAATGATGTGGCTCTCTGTCTCACTCTCATCCATCTCCATCTCCATCTCCATCCATCTCCATCTCTCATCTCCATCTCTCTCCATCTTCCATCTCCATCTCCATCTCCATCTCATCTCTCCCATCTCGCATCTCCATTCTCTCTCTCTTCTCTCATCTCTCTCTCTCTCTCTCTCCTCTCTCTCTCCTCTCGTCCTCTCTCCTCTCTCTCTCTCTCCTCTCTCTCTCTCTCTCCTCTCTCTCCTCTCTCTTCTCTCCTCTCTCTCTACTCTCGCTCCCTTCTCCTCTCCCTCTCTCCTCTCCTCTCTCGCCCTCTCCCTCTTCTCTCCCTCTCTCCCCTCCCTCCCTCCCTCCCTCCCTCCCTCCTCCTCCCTCCCTTAGTATTAGTATTATTAATATGATATGAGGAGAGAGGACGTGCGAGCAAATAGAAGAGCGAGACAAATAGAAGCCCCTCGGCTCGATTGGGGAAAGTCCACACGGTATGAAATACATGTAAAGTGTGGAGAGGGAACACCCAAATGACGTGCTTTGTTCCCCAGAGTTTGCTTGCAAATTTCACCGATATGTTTTATGGACAGATAGTGACGGAGTGAGGCTAATAAAGGGAATGGCGGATAACCAGGAAGGAGAAATGGAGGATGCGGATGAGGGAAATGGCAGTGATGAGAGGGATGTTTTTTTTTTTTTTTTAGATAGAAGAAGAAGGAAAGAAGAGAGGGAGGGGTGAGTGGGGGGGGGGGAAAAGGTCTGGGAGAGAGAGTGCGAATGATGGAGAAAGAAGAATTGTATACAAGAGAGGAAGAGGGGGGAGGGGGAGGATGAAACTTACTAAGCAAGCAGGAAAATTGATAAATAAGTGTTATTTGTTCTTAGTGCAGTGAGTGCTTGTTCTGGTGCGGCCTCGTCTTTGCGCGCCAGTTCAAGGGCACCAGGCCAATGTCGGTTGATTTTTTTTTTAAAGTTTGTTTTATCTTTAACGTGGAAGTTTTTGTTTGTTGTTTTTTCGTTATTGCTTTAGCGGACCGATATATCGCCGATGTATTTTGGTTGCAGTCCAATTTTGGAGTTCGTTATTTTGGCTTTTGGGTAATCTGTGGCCGGTGCGTGAGTTGGTAGATGAAAAAAATGGATTAGTGTGGAAAAGCACCGCAGGGCGATGTTTTTATTCGATGCCGCGGATGTTTGTGTGACATTGATGGGACGCGGCCGTGTGTCTCGTGCGCGGGGGCTGGCTTTTTTGTGTGCATATATGTGAGTGAGAGTGAGTGAGTGAGAGTGAGTGAGTGAGTGAGTGAGTGAGTGAGTGAGAGAGAGTGAGTGAGTGAGAGTGAGTGAAGTAAGTGAGTGAAGTGTGTGTGTGCGCGCGCGCGCGTTGTCTATCGAATCGCGCAAGGGTTGTATTTAAGGACATATGGGTGTATTTATGGGGCCATGATGAAAAAAATACATGCCATGTCCACTGTGTTTTTATTTTAGTATGCCTATGTTTACACACACAATGCTCTACAAGTGCTTAGTCACCTACGAGTCAAAAACTAGCCCCACCTACCTCGCCCGTTGATCCTTTTCCTTGATATTCCTTGTTTTTTTAGAGAAGTAATGTTGATAAGGTTACGCCTGTCATAATGTCAATAATAACAACAATAACATCGGTAATACAAACATTAAAAATTGCGAAAACCGAAGGGAAGGGGAAATCAGGTGAGGTCACGTAGGCCCTCTAATTGACTGAGCACTTGCCGAGCCATCCGAGTGCCAAGTTCACAAAAGAAAACTACAATAGGCGCTGCATTGAGTTAAGAAAATAAGGAAATAAATGCGATTGCAAGAATGGGAATGTGGAAGAGGTTGTTCGCTGAAAATGATTTCGTCTGGAGGCTTTGGGAAACCGGAAGCAGCCCGGGCGACAGGCGGCGGGAGCGAGGCCGTCGCCACCCCCCCCCCCCCCCCCGCCCGCGCCAGGGAAAGTTACAACGGCAGTCGTGTTATTGCTTACACGTGGATCGAACTTAATGAACACGAAGGCGCATATAACCTTAATAAACAGAGCAGCGTTGCCATTACGACGATCAGCGGCGGCAGTAACGGCGCCAGCAGGGCCTTCTGCACCAGCCGCTGAGTGCCGGGGAAACCCAGTTGCGGCGGAGGCAGCGGCGGCCGCGATTTCATCCCCTGTGCCCCCTCCTCCTCCCCCTCCTCCCGCTCTCCTTCCTTCCTCCTTCCCTCCTTCCCTCCTCCTCCTCCCTCCTCCCTCCTCCTCCTCCCTTCCTCCTCTCTTCCTCCCTCCTCTCCCTCTCCCCTCCCTCCTTCCTCCTCTCCCCTCCTCCTTCCTCTCTCTCCTCCCTCCTCCTTCCCCCCCTCTCCCTCCTCCCTCCTCTCCCCTCCCTCAACCCCCCATCCGGCCTCCCTTCTCTCAGATGACTTAAAGAGAATGGCGACATGGAGTGAAAGTTGGAGGAAAGGGAGGAAAAGGAAATCAAAAGTCATCGCACTTTTTGGCTAGTGTTATGGATATTCTTGTTGAAATCAGAATTAAGATTTTTATTGTATCATCACGATCGTCACCATAATCATTATCACCAGTCACCACCATCAGTCAGTCATCATTATCATCATTATCATATCACCATCATTATCATCATCATCATCACATCATCATCAGTCCCATCATCATCATCATTATCATATCATCTCACATCATCATCATCATTATCATCCACCATCATCATTCTCATCAAATCGCCATCCACATCATTACATATCATCATCACCATCGTCGCCTCATCGATATTCTGCTTTAAGATCTGTAAATAGTGGGCTTTGATGCATTTTTCAGCATCTTCCTGTCACGTGCGAAATGAGTAAATGAGCCAAGTGACCGTGTAAATGAGAGTGAAGAGAGAGAGAAGGAGAAGACGAGGGGGTGGAGAAGGAGAAAGAGATCCGGTGTTGGTGGAAGAGGTAGTTAGGAACAAGGAAAGTGGTGGAGAAAGGAGAGGGTGGAAGAGAGAGGGAGAGAGGAAAAAGAAGGGTGCTGCGCTCGACATGGGCGGGCGAGACACGAGTCCAGAAGCATGGATGAGGCGGGCGTGGGAGCAAAGAGGAAATAAGCGCGCAGCTTACTACGGGATGGAATTTTTTCAGGATGGCGGTCGAAGCAGATCTGCTCCGCTGTCGCTTGCTGCGAGGGCGTGATAAGGAGAGGAGCAGGTGAGACAAAATATCGTGGAGCTCAGGAAAGGAGAGGAGAGGAGAGAACGAGACGGGTGGGAGGAAGTAGGCGACTTGTGGTGTTAATGTTTGCTGAATAAGGAGAGGATGAAGCAGGGTACTCGGGGCCTTGATTCTAGATTTTCCCTCCCGGCAGGTATTTTTTTATTTGGCTCCCGTTTTGGTTCTGTTCAGTTTTCAGTGTGTGGAAGTGGATGTGTGTGGGCCAGTAGTATTTGGAGGAAGATGAGTGGGAGAAGGAGAGGGGGAGAGAGAGAGAGAAGAGAGGGGGGGAGAGAAAGGTAAGAGAGAGAGAAGGACGTGGAAGGGGAGGAAGGAAGAGGGGAGAAAGAAAGGACTAAGAAGAGAGGCGGCAGATAGGAGAGAGAGAGGAAAGGAGGTTCGAGAAGGGAATTTTCTCGCTTTGTAATATTTGCCACTTTGGTTTATTATCTCATAGTGATAGAAGACGACAGATAATTATAGAAAGTGGAAAGAGGATGGAAGAGAAACATTAGTAGTAAAGGTGAGAGCAAAGAAAGGAGAAGAAGAGAGAGAGAGGAGAAAGAGAGATAGACTGAAGAGCTCACTTTCCTACTCAGAAGATAGTATGAAATAAGAGAGATGATGAGAGAGAGAGAGAATAGAAGGTAGAGAACAGAGAAGAAATGGTGTGTTGATGATTGAGTAGAGAGAGATGATGAGAGAGATTAAAAGAGAGAATGGATGACGAGCGAGCGAAGCGAGCGAGCGAGCGCCGCTAGCGAACATAGTGAATGAAGAAGGTAGCAAGACTGTCCGCCGATATCGTCCTCCAATTTAATGGAAGAGCTCCAAGATACCTTTGATGCGCGCGATTGGGGCTGAGAAAAATCGAAACATCGCTCCATGCTGCCCGAGTGTCACGGTGATTGATTTCGCCACCACAGCCGTAGTAGACGTTCATGTTAAACACGGGCTTACTCGGAAGTTAAACCCACGCTAATTAAAGATATAATATGAGCGACAAGAGTCTCTCTCTCTCTCTTTCTTTCTTTCTTTCTTTCTGTCTCTTATGTTCATTTCTTTCTTTCTTTCTTTCTTTTCTTTCTTTCTCTTCTTTCTCCTTCTTCCCTCCTCCTCCCTCCCTCCCTCTCCTCTCTCTCTCTCTCTCTCTCTCTCTCTCTTCCTCTCTCATCTCCTCTCTCTCTCTCTCTCTCTCTCCTCTCTCTCCTCTCTCCTCTCTCTCTCTCTCCTTCTCACTTCCTTTTTTTCTTTCACCTTTCCTTCTTCTTTTCCCTTCCTCCCCCCCTCCCTCCCTTCCTCCACCCATCCTTCTTTCCCTCCTCCCTGTCTCCTCTCCCTCCCTCCCTCTCCGTCTGTCTGTCTGTCGAAGTGAGAGCGACGGCGCGCGTGATGAAATCCGCGGCGGATGCCTTGACTAATGAGTGCAATAAAAGAGAGAGAGGAAATTGGCGATGAAAAGAACGGGCGGTTGGGAAAATAAAAGCATTTTTGACAAGGGGGAGGCGAGTGCGGGGGCAGGGGGGCTCTGGAGGTATGTGTTGGTTAATGGAAGTGGAGAGGAGGTGGTCTGTCATCCCCCCCCCTTTCCCGTTCTGTCTCCTTCGTCTCGCCCATTGCACGTACCGACACGCACACGCACACACGCACACGCACACGCACACGCACACCACACGCACACACACACAACACACCACACACAACACACCACACACACACACACACACACACACACACACCACACACACACACACACACACACCACACACACACACACACCAGAGAGAGAGAGAGAAGAGAGAAGGAAAAGAGAAAGGAAAAAGAAAGAGAGACAGAGCGAAAGGTTGACAAAGACGAGACAGAGAGATGATAAGGGGAGACAGGGAGAGGAGAAGAAGGACTAGGAGAGGCCGTGGAGCGCGTGAGCGAGGGCCCGCGGAGGGCCGCGGGACGCGGTGGCGTAGATTAGCTGTATTTCGCGGCGCTGACGGGCTCGGACCACGCGGGAAACTGTTTTGAGGAGAAATTGGCGAGGGCGGCTTGGCAGTGGAGCGGGCGGTGGGCGGCGGGGATCTCCGTTAATCAGTTCGGGTTGGCGGGGGTCTCTGGGTCTCTCTCTCGCTCTTCTCTCTCTCTCGCTCTCTCTCTCCTCTCTCTCTCTCTCTCTCTCTCTCTCTCTCTCTCTCTCTCTCTCTCTCTCTCTCTCTCTCTCGCTCTCTCTTCTCTCTCGCTCTCTCTCTCTCTCTCTTCTCTCTCTCTCTCTTCGTCTCTCCTCTCTCTCTCTCTTCTCTCTGCTCTCTTCTCTCTCTCTCTCTCTCTCTCTCTCTCTCTCTCTCTCTCTCTCTCTCTCTCTCTCTCTCTCTCTCTCTCACACACACACACACACACACACACACACACACACACACACACACACGCACACACACACACACACACACACACACACACACACATACACACATATGTAATATATCCATCCTATCCATCTTTCCATCTCCCCTCTTCTCCCTCTCCCTCCTCTCTCCTCTCCCCTTTCATCGCTGTTTTCTTCAAGAGAAAGGCAGACTGATTTGTGTGTTTTGCGCGGATGCCCAGAGAAGGAGCAAAATATAGTTAGTAGCTTCACTGGGATCTGGTTTCCTCCCGCACGTTTTTCAACTTCATCATCTTATTATCAATCTCATTTTCTTTGTCTTCCTCTTGTCTTTCTCATTCGCGGGTTGACTGGAATACGCCGACTGGGAATGAGAGGTGTTATTTTATTTTCGGACTATTGTTTTTGTTTTTTTTGTTATTATTTATGTATTATTATTTGTGTTTGGTGTGCCATCTTCACAGCTCAGGGGATAGTCACTCATTTTCACAGTGCGAAGGAAAATGGCAAGGAAGATGTATTACTACTGGAGATGGGGGCGTTACCGACAAAAGACGCACCAGTTTGGGCGGCAGAACACATGGGGCGTGGCTTTTGATATCTCGATGGGCGGGGAAAATCACTGTCACCCTCTTTCTTCCTGTTCAGGTGTTTTTCGTTTCTCTCTGCTCGTTTTTTTCTGTTCTGTTTTGTTCTTTTCTTCTTCCGTTTGTCTTTCCTTCCTCTGCCCCGCGGCCCTTTTCTCTGCAGTCATTTTTGGTCGTTGGGACGCCCCAGGTTTCATCCCTGTGTATTTCATTTCGTTAATCTTTCAAGTTTTTTTACCCTCTCCCTTCGTTCGATATTCAGTTTTTTTATAGTTATTGTTTTAATTCGGTCTGCTTTTTTATTGCCTCACTCAATTTCTTTCCTCCCCCTATACGACCTTTTATCATTCACGTTATGATGTTTTAAATCTCTCTCACACACACGCACTCTCGCTCACACGCACGCATGCAGGTACGCGCGCGCGCGCACACACACACACACGCGCGCGCGCGCGCGCGCGCGCACGCACCCCACACACACGCGCGCGCGCGCGCAAGTGGATGTACACATTGTTTGGTCCCTTCTCTTCACCATCTTCATCGCCAGTTGCCTCTCCTCCATTCCGCGTCTCCAGGAACGCCTCCGCAGCCGCCATCATTAACGCAAACAAGCATTAGCATCGCAGCTTCATATCCCCTTCCAAAGCGGACATTACGTTTGCTGTGTGCGTCGCCCGTGTTCATGCAGCCTATCGTTCATTCCATCTCTGTGCGTGTCTCTGGTGCTTGATGTGCGCTTGCCTCGCCGGTGCCTCTTCTCTCTCTGCTGCGTCGGCCATGACACTTTAATTGTGCTTGTTTACTTCCAGTATAATTCAGGGACGTGGGTGACAGACGGTATGGCTGTCCTTGTAGGTGTACATGTGTGAAGGTCTGCGTCTACGAGAGCCCATCTGCCCTCGGTGCGGAGGGACGAGTCTCCTGCCACAGGCATTTGGCTCGCGGGCTTGCTGACTAAACCCCGGCCATAATATTCCCTTATGACGGCGCCATTTAAATTTATTGCTTGCCATTTTTGTGGCGATGGCCGTTTCTGTGCGTTTGGCGTGTATAGAAGAGGGATTTGTCGATTAAGTCGACCAGAAGCGAGGGGATTGTGCCGGACTGGAAGCTTTTGCCAAAGCCAAGACAGGACCTGCGGGTGAAATGTCAAGTGAAGCACAGGATCCCGTGATTAAAGACATTAACTAAAACATAAAACTATATTTTATTCGTCTGTGGGGAAAAAAATCTCACGTTGTGTCCAGAGGCGGAGGCGTTGAGCAAGGCCAGGCCAGACCAGGAAGCTGTCAGTGCCGGCCACAAGCCATCACAACGGCGCACATCAAATGGAATGTTGCTATATATATATGCACTCACATACGTCCCAGCGTCCAGCTCGCATGGCATGGCATGTTGCTGATTGATTTCCTGATGTCTTATGTAGGGCTGGATAGTGGATTTGCTTTTGGGAATGTTAGGCCTAGTTCTGCAACCCGCGTGCAGAGCGATGTGGCGAAACGAAGCAGTTTCCAGTATTTCCTTTTTTAGTTTTAGTGAGTGTTGTTACTAGTTACGTACGTATCAGGCCGTGTTCTTTCAACATGATTGTATGACGAACGTTTATGAAATACGGATGCAAAAAAAATCAACGCTCGGTTTTAGATATATTAGGTTTTTATTACTGCTGTTATTTATATTTAGTATTTATGATTTAGTTGATTTAAGATAATGAGAAGTAGATCCCAGATCCAATCGTTGTATTTGCACAAAATGTAATGATTTTAGACGCAGACGCGGAGATACACGATTTTCTTTTTTGTGGAAAGTTTATGGTGAACGTTTTATGCATTTGTGAATATTTTGTCAATGTGAATGGTCTCTGATGGTCCGGGTCAATCGATTCGGTGAACTGTGAGCTGTGACGGACAGATTTTGTGACAAATGGAATAGTTTTTTTTTTTTATGGGCAGGCTCAATGAACGAGGAGCTATCAGGATCAAATTAGGATAAAACCAGTATGACGAACGTTTATGAAATACGGATGGAAAAAATAGTGCAAAAAAGATCAACTCTCGTTTTTAGTATATTTAGGTTTTTATTTCTCACTATTTACGCGCGCGCACGCACGCACGCATGCACGCACGCACGCACGCACGCACACGAGCACGCACACACGCACTCACACACACACACACACACACACACACACACACAACACACACACACACACACCACACACACACACACACACAACACACACACACACACACACACACACATACACATACATACATACATACATACACACACACCAACACACATACACACACACACACACACACCACACACACACACACACACACACATACATACACGCATACACATACACACCACGCTACAACACACATACACACACACACACACACACAACACACACACACACACACACACAAACATACATACATACACATACATACATACATACACAACATACAATACACATCATACATACATACATACATACGCACACACACACAACACAACACACACACACACACCACACACACACACGTACACATATATATATATCCGCGCATACATATACATATAATGTATTATGCATGTCCCGGGCGATGGAGGCGACGGTATTGTGCAGATATGCGCGGTCGCTCTCCGCTCTGATTACTTGGCGCGAAGGGGATCCGATCGGTAGTTTTGCGGCCTCGTTCATACGGCTTTTGTTAGGCCGAATGCTACGGGGTACGGCTGTAGGAGATCGCTGGGTGATGTAGCACGGTGTTAAGGGATATCGGAAATGACCCCGGGCCCGTCCAACGAGCCGGGCCGGATAAGAGAGATCGGGGAGGGAGGGAGGGAGGGAGAAGAGGGGGAAAAGGTGGAGAAGAAGAAGGGAGTGTGGGGGAGAAGGAGGGGGGGGAGATGGAGAAGAAGAAGGCGACTGGGAGAAGGGAGGGGAGATAGAGAAGGAGAGGAGTGTGGGAGAAAGGGGAGATGGAGAAGAAGAGGGAGAAGGTAAGAAGGGGGAGAGAGAGGAAGGAAAATGGAGTGAAAGGGACAGGGGAAAATGAAAAAGTGAATGGGAGGACGTGAGATGAAAAATCGAAGAGGGGGAAATAGATATAAGAAAAAGAAAAATATAGAGGGAGCAAAAAGAAAAGAGGTTGAAGTATAGAGAGGGGGAAGAAAGAGATAGTAAAAGGTAGAGGGAAGAGAAAAAAGTAGAGAGGAGCGATAGAGATAGCTTCCCCTCCCGCCCCGCCGACGGAGAATCCAATGACGAAACGGCAAGTCCATCTTCGCAAAAGCTGTTGCCTTTGTTTCCTCGCGGGAAGAAAAACGCGCTGGTTTCCGCCTGACGGGACACTTTATTGCCGCGATTCTTCGGACATTGTGGTGGCGAAGGGGCGGGGTGTCAGCCGGTATCGGGTGCGGGATCCGTTGTCGCGGAGGGATGGCCGCCGAGGAGGGCGACGTCACGGCCAAAAGGCTTGACGTCAGAGCAGGGGAGAGGCGCTGGCGATGTCGGAGGTGTCGGAGGTGTCGGAGGTGTCGGAGGTGTCACGGCCTCTGGAGTCCTGTTGAATTCGGCGAGGGCGTCGTTCGGGCCACCACAACCACGCTGCAATTTCGCCGTGTGACAACGCCGATGTCACGTCTGTCAACACGTGATTGATATAGCCGATGTCATCAGGGCTGTGGTCTTTGTCTCAATTGCTGTCATCTGTTGTCATCACAGCTGTCACCTCTGCTAGTGGCGCATCTGCTAACCGCATCGACGTTTTCTCTGCCTGGGCCTGGGACTCGCTCCTCAGCAGGGGCTGCCATTATTAGTGCCAAGGGTGTTGTTATCATTGTTTTGTTGTTGTTATGATAGTAAAAATGATAATTATTATTGTTATTATTATTATCATCATCATCATCATTATTATTATTGTTATTATTATTTTTATTATTATTATTATTATTATTATTATTATTATTATTGTTATTATTATTATATATTATATTATATTATTATTATTATTATTATTATTATTATTATTATTATTAATGTTTATCATCGTTATTATCGTTATCATCATCATCCGTTCATCATCATCATCATCATCATTCATCATCAAATAAATCATCATCATCATCAATAATCATCAATCATCATCATCATCATCATCATCATCATTCAATAAAATCAATAAAATTAATATATATTATTATAAATATATATTATATTCAATCATATATATATAAATATTATATATATATAATATTAAATAATAAATATATCAAATAATCATAATCATATACAAAATATATAAATAAATTATCAAAATTATTAAATATAAAATAATAAAAAATATATAACATCATATTTCGATAATCGAATCATAATATTCAATAAATATCATTATAATAATCAGTAAATATAATTCAACATTCATCATATTATCAAATTCCATAATAAATAATATATAAAATCACAAATTAATTTATATAATTCCATCAAATTCATATATTTTATATAATCAATCAATTCAATTCAAATATCCATATATTTCCTATCACATCATTAATCAGAAATCATATCATTATAATTAATATCTATCACAAAAATATTTCTATCCATATATCAATTTCATTATAATCAGCATTCCCATAATATATATAATTTATCATAATCATTATATCAATATATATACATTTAAATCAATCATATCAATCATATATATGATATATTATTTCCATATAAATCAAATAAAATATTATCCATATTAATTTATTATTCTCAATTGTCCTTTAACTATATATTAATTATAAATCAAATTCATCAATATAAAACATAATCAATCAAATATATCTTTTATCATACATTCAAATATCACATCATATAATATATTACAAACATTTATCAATCATATCAATTATAAACACATATCATTACATCATAATATAAATTCATCACATAATATATAATATCCATCATATATAAAATCAAATCTTCCCAATATGAATACAATCTATTAATATTCATATCAATCATGAATCATCATATAAAATAATTTTTTTATTTGCACATTATAATCATATATATCAATTAATTTCAATATCATTTATATCATTTCATACCATCGATCATATCAATATTCATCATCAATCAAAAATTATACATCAATCGATCAAAATTAAATAATAATCATACATTATCAATATCATTTAATTTATGTATATTATATTATATCAAATTAATCAACACATCAATGATCCAATTATCAATTATCCTTTAGATAACATAATATATTCAAATTCCCACAAATTCTTTATTCATCCAATATAATCAAACAACATCTCATCTCATCATAAATATCAAAATAATTATATTACACATCATTCATATTTCAATCATCATTCTCATCATAAAAACATATTATCATACAATATAATCATACATTATATATATATAAAATTTCCCCATATCATATAATCATATCCCATATATTTCAAATATTATTAATAAAATTTATCTCATTCACTCATCATATTTCATTAAAAAATTTCCATCATATTATCATTTATTATTTCAGCAATATAATATAATTCAATATTATCAATTAATCATTATCAATCAATTCTCAGCATTAATTTAATATTAAATTATATAATTCATATCAAATATCAATTATATCATTCAATTTATAATATTAATCTCATAATTTATCAATCTATCATTTTATTAATTATTTAACATTATATATCCATAAATATCAAAAAATATTAAATCTCCATATTCTCATCATAATTTAATCCATCAATAATTTAATATAATATATATTATTCTATTATCCCAAAAATAATACAATTATTATACATTAATATAATTATATAATAATTATTCATTAATATATTAATATCTAATATATATATTCAATCATTATATTCATATAATATCACATTATATAAAATTTATAATCATATTATTAATCATATAATAAATAAAATATATATATTTATCATTATTCATATCATAATATTTCCCAATATCCCTATCCGCACATATCATCATCAATACATACAGATCATTAACAAATTCATCCATAATCAAATATCAATCTATATTTTAAAATTAAATATTCCAAAATTATATTTATACAAATATTTCAATATATTATATCCAACATAATAATCTTATAAAAAGATATTTCATTATAATTAAAATAAACATATAATAAAAATTAATTCATCATCATAATCATCAATCATATATCAAAATATTATATATAAATTATATCATATTAAAATCAAAATAATCAATTCATATATAATCATCCTACAAATAAATCTTCATTCATTTTATATATACAATATCATCAATAATATATATAATCATATTATTCATCAAAACCAAATATCAAAATATATCCACTATTTATATAAATCATATTATAATATCATCCTATCTAAATCAATCATTCATTCATAAATATTTAATCAATTATCAATCATCCCGTCAATTATTCTTTATATTATTTATCTCTTATATCCATATTTAATTCAATAAATAAAATTATATATAACAAATATTTATGCTTTACATCAATAACAATACAATTTATAATGTCACATAAATATTCATATCATATATCATTATATATTATCATATCCAATATCAATCATAAATAAAAATATTCATCAATAAATCCAAAATTCAATAAATATTTTTAATCATTCATTTATTATTCAAATCACATTATCCATTAATTACTATTATATAAATATTATCATAATTAATTAAATCAATAATATAAATAGCATAAAATTCATTAATTATCATTATTCAAAATAAATCATCTCAATACCATAATCAACATCATCAACATCAATAAAATATATAAGATATTCAACCATTAATTATATTATTTTTAAAAATCTATTTTTAAATATCCATAATCTCATTCAATAATATATCACAATCAAATAGCATCAAATATTTTTTTATCTAACAAGATTTATATATTAATTCAACATCCATTCCATATTATTTCATCAAAAAAAACATTATATTAAATATATCCTACAATAAATATCGTAATATTAATAATCAATCTATTATAAATCTCCATATACATAATACATTATAAAATCAACATCATAATCTATATAATATCAAATATATATATTATATCATTATAATATATCATTATAATCATTCAATTCAATAATATATACTCTATATCATTTAAAATACATATATATAATTTTTCAATTCATATAAATAAAATATATTATCAATATATCATATCATATATCAATACATTATCTTATTCTTTATTATCCAATCTTAGCATATAAAATTTAAATCATCATAATATCTATACATAATTCATACAATATTATCAATCATCATAATCTATAAATCAAAAATCTACATACAAATAAATATTCACATAAATATATCATTCAACGTATCATATATTCATCATATTCTAATCATATATTTAAACATTCTTATTTATATTCAAAAATATATATCCCCAAAAATATAACATCATATATATTCATATATTAATATTATATATATCTTTAAATCTTATTAAGATCCATAATCAACAAAATTTGATACATTATCCATTATCAATCATTCATTTAATCCATAATAAATATCATCCTATATTATATATACAAATCCAAATCATTACAATCATATTCAATATATTAAATAAAATAACTCACAATCATCAAATCTCAATCCTTATAAATTACAATTCATCCAATCATTTCATATCAATATTATAATAAATAAATTCCATTATATATATCTTCATCAAAAAATCATTACAATGAATATCCATCAATTATCTATATCAATCTTCATCATATTATAATCTTACATATAATTCAACATAATCATAATCCTTTAAAACATTAATTATCTTATCTACATTATAAAAATTTTATATATCATTTTTATACTATATTATATATATCAAAAATATATAAAATTAATTTATTATCAAAATAACAATTATATATACATTCCATATCCAATCATATATATTATCCATTCATCCTTATTATATCAATAAATTAAATATCGAAATGTATAAAATATCACTATAATCAACATATTAATATAGAAATAAATATATTTTAAAAATCAATTTAATTCATATCATCATATCAAATCTATCCACACAGTCATTTAAATATTCATATATCATCTCATATATCATATGTATAATAATTATCAATTATATCCATTCAATCAATGAAAACATAAATTTTTATTCAAGTAAATATATCATTCAAAAATTAAATATCATATAATATCATAAATACCACTCACAATATTAAATTAAAAATGAATAGTATATAAATCCAATCCATCAAAATACATAATCATCTCATAGTAATTTTATCAACAAATAAATATGTTCCGCATCAAATCCCAATCATCATAATCTCACATTATTAACATATATATTATAATTCTCATTCATATTATTTAATAATCATATTATTCAATATATCAATATCAAAATTTATGATATAAATATCATCCATTATCCATCCATATCCAAAATATAATAATATATTCTATTATATTAAAATTACATATTTAATTAATTATAATCATATATAATATTATGTAATATTTTAATTTAATCATCATTCCTTCAATATCCAATTTCATCATCATATCATATCTTCACAATCAATGAAAATTCATCACATAAAATAGTTAAAAATATATAATTTCTATTTCTAATTTTATAATCACTCCTTCATTAAATATCAAATCCAATCATAATAACATATATAAAATATTATAATCAATAATATTGACTCATTTCCATAAATTTAATATATATCACCAAATTATTAATATCATCATCTAACAATTATCATCATAATAAATCCATCAATATTCAATCAATTAATAAATAAAATACAATTCAATCCCCTAACATATTTTAATAATATCATTCTGTAATAATAAACATACAATAATCAATTAATATCAAAGCAAATTATCATAAAATATTATATAACAATTTAATAAATTAATATCATATAAAATAATATCTAATAATACATTTCATTCATTAATATTTCACTCTCATCAATATTAATCAATATTCATCAAAATCACATTAAATGCATATTATTATTTAATCATTATATCACAATTATATCATAATTCTATATATCATATCAAATATTCAATCATAATATAAAATCAAGATATATAAAATCTAATATAATAATAACATATATATCATCCTATCAATACATATTAAAACATTTCAACAATATATATTATTGAATTAATATATCTAATTATTTAATAATATAATAATTATCATCAAATTTATCATCCATTTTAATAATTTCAAATCAAAACAATATCAATGATAACATATTCACATAACACATAATTATTTTCCATATATTTTCATCAACAATTCAATAATCATCATCAATCATCATCATCCATCATCATCATCATCATCATTAATAATCGTCATCAATCAATCCATCATCATCGTCATCAATCAATCTATAATTTGCTATCCATGGTTATGATTTAGAACACGCCGCACTTTGTTTCGTGAAATTTCATGATGAAACATGTATTGAAACACACACATACGTACGTACGTACATACATACATACATACATACATACATACATACATACATACATACATACATACATACATACATACACATACATTAATACATACATACACATACATACATTAATACGTGCAGTACATGCATGCATACTTATATACGTACATATGTCTGTGTGCGCGCGCGTTTTTATACATGTATGCACGTATATGCTCATAATTTTTCTTTTTCAAGAAAAAGAAAAATACATTCTAATTGGAAACTTTGCAGATTTGAATTACAGCAGAAGCATTTCAGGAATTATCTCGCGCAGTGGATGAGGAGCTACGTTAGGCGAACTTAGCGGAGGAAAGCCGAAGTTATGATGAAGGGAGGGGAGGGGAGGGGGGAGGGGGCTGAGGGGGGGGCGGGACTCCACGGGGGGCTCTTAGCACTCTCCTGCCGCCTGAAGAAGTGCTGACTTGTTAGTGTACTAATGGCATGATAGATCTCCGAGAATCCCACGGAGACGCGTGTGATGTCATCGGGGGAGAGGGGGCGGTGTTGGAGATGAGGCCGAGGATGAGGAAGGAGATGTGGAGGAAGGAAAGGAAGTAGGGAGAGGAGCGAAAAGAAGGAATGTACACGTAGAGGAAAACAAAGGAGCAAAGGAACCGAATGAGGGCAGCAGCAGCAGCAGCTTCCTCCATCATCTCGGGGGATCTCCTGGCGAGAGTTACAAGTTCTTAACCTCACAAATCCGACTTAATTAACCCTTTCGTCCCGCATTTGAATGGAGACCAAAGTCTGCTCCAAATTCCTTTTCTCGTCGAGGGAATTCCGGCCGGGAACAGGGATCGCGGCGGACGCGTGTGTGATGGGATTTCGCATTGAAGCGGTGCTGGGATTTTTTCGCTAAATAAAGGTAAGGGAAGGAGAAGGGGAGGAGGGAGAGGTAGGGGCGTGGGGAGGAAGTGGGAGGGAAGGGACAAGGCGAGAAGGAGAAAGTGAATGGGAAGAGAGAGGGAGAAGAGGGCGAGGGGCGGAGGCAGGGGACTAGGTAGGGGCATGGGGAGGAAAATATAGGGAAGGAGGTAGACGGGGTGAAGAAAATGAAGAGGGAGAGGGAGTAAAGGAGGAGGGAGAAGAGAAGAAATAGTAAGAGATAGAGGCACGAAGGGAAAGAGGGAGGAAGAGAGTGAGCGTTAGAAAGGACGAGAGAGAAGGGAAAAGAGAGAGAGAGAGACGAGGGTTGTCCGTATTGCATTTATGCGCGTGCGGTTTTGCCAACACGTGTTCCCGTTCACGCTTCGCTCGCATGCGGCGTGTGGCGGCGGGAAGGACGGCATGTTCGCGGGATTAACACTTCGCCACGCTTTAAAAGGATACTTGGGCGCTCGTTTGTCCGTTTGGCTCAGGGCAGCGTGTTGCGAACCCGTGCGGACGCCCATCTGTGCTTTGTGATTTTTTTTGCGAGTGAAAGGTTCCGGGTTTGACAGAGGGCGGGAATTTTTAAAACCCTCGGAGTTTTTTTTTTTTTTTTTTTTTATTTTTTTTTTTTTTTTTTTTTTTTTTTTGGGGCAGTGTTTTACGCGCTTCAGTTCAAAACAAAAAAAAAAAAACTATTTGATATTTCCGTTGACTCCAGGGGGGGGGGTGAAAATTTAAATGAGGTGGTATGAGTTATAATAAATGCGGATTAAGAATTAATGTGCTGTAGTACTGAAACTTTAAATGATCTGTTAAAGGTTATTTATATTTCATACATTACATATTCTGTGAGTATGGTTGTTTATTGAATCATTTTATTTATTCACGTACCACATTATTCGTACTGGGGGGGGGGGGGCCAAAGGAGACCAGTCCCATGATTTGGTCTTAATGAGAGAATTATGGCGTCGATAACATGAACAATATTACGCCGTGTTCCCTTAATCTGCCTTTGCCTTGACTACAATTGCTCATTCCATAATTATTGTTGACGTCAGGAGTAGTCTGTACCGCCGTAATGGTTTAAGTGTTTCAGGTCTTAATATGTCTTAATCTTTTTCTTAGAAATTGTCACACTTTCGGGAGAGTAGGTTTGTAATTGGAGGGATATTTTATGGTGATTTCTCCACCCCTCCCCCCCCACCCCCCATTTCCACTGCCAAAAGCTGTCACACGTGTGGAGTAACCTTCTTGGGCAAACAAATAAAAAAAATCAAATGAAATGAAAATAAAAATGAAATAAGCAAAGCGACCGTAAGCTGATGGCAAGATATGATGCTGACGTCGAGCTTGATTGTGTTTGCTGACGCCCATAACGATGAATAATGCGCTCGGAGACGGGACGGACAGCCGCGGAGAGATTACAGGAGGCCCGTCATGGATTCAAGCGGGGATGGGGAGGAGGGGGAGGGGGATGGGGGGAAGGGTAGGGAGGAATCCTGAGATGGTCGTTTCTGGTGCGTGTGATATTTTTACTTGTCGTTTCGATGTCCATTCTCTCTCTTTCTTCTCTCTCTTTCTCTTCTCTTCTCTCTCTCTCTTCTCTCTCTTCTCTCTCTCTGTCTGTCTCTCTCTCTCTCAGGCTCTCTCTCTCTCTCAGGCTCTCTCTCTCTCAGGCTCACTCAGGCTCTCTCAGGGTCTCTCATCTCTCTTCTCTCAGGCTCACTCAGGCTCTCTCAAGGCTCTCTCAGGCTCTTCCCTCTCTCCTCTTCCTTCCTCCTCTCTACCTCTCTCTCTTCTTCTCCTTCCCTCACTCCCTCGTTCTCCCGTTCTCTTTCCATCTCTATATTTTTCTCTATATATCTCTCACTGCCTTGTTATCCTTTCTTTACTCCTTTCTCTTGCATACGCCCACATACACAAATTACTTTGTATGTCTGCGCGTCTCTGTGTGTGAATGCGTGCGTGCGTGCGTGCGTGAGAGGGGGCCAACGGGCGGCGAGCGGGCGCGTGTTATTGGAGCAGGGCAGAGGAAGGGGCGTGCAGGGCCAGGCAGGGGAGACGTCGGCCGCCCATCCCGATGAAATCAAGCCGGGAATCCTACGGGCAAAATGACTGATTATATTAGCGAGAGCGGAGTGCTTCGGGCCGGGATGAGAGAGGAGGCGGCGGTGGAGGGCAGCGAGGGAGTGCCTGGGTCTTACGAAGGGGCGCGGCGGTAAGAGTGTGAATATTTGCATGCGATAAGGGCGAAGGTAGCAGAAGATTCAATTATTCAATATCAAGTTTGGGAGAGATGTGGAGTGAACGGGAGGTGGGGGGGTGGGGGGGGGGAAGAGGAGGGTTCAGGGCGGCGGCAATTAGTGACGAGGAAATGGCTGCTTGGAAGTGGGCCCTCATAGTGCGGGGGTGATTATGTAATAATTATGATAAAGAATGGGTAATTGCGTACAGTAATGTTGTTCCCGGCCTGCGCCCCCTTTCCATTCCTCTTATCCTCTCTCTCCTATTTCCTCTCGCTCCCCCTTCAGTACCTCTTCTCTCCCCTCTTAAGATTTGGCCCCTTATATTTTTCCCCAGACCCTTCGCTTTTATCCCCCTCTCTTTAATCTATATTTCCCTTTCCCCTCATTTCGGCTCTCATAACCTTCAATTATTTTGCGCTTATTTTTGTGTTTCTCTCATCAGCAAATTATTTGGCGTTTCATGTCGTTCCCAAGTTATCACTTCTCGCGAGAATCAACTGCTGTCGGTTTGGCGGTTCAAGATGGTTTTTGATGCTGATAAATGCTAATATAACGAAATTATTAATTTTTGACAGCTTCCATCAATTTGTAGCCGTGGAACTTGTTGCTGAATCTTTGAATAATGTATTCTTGGCTCTCCCTTATTAGCACCGTGCAACAAGGAGTCTATTGATAATTTATTCATGCCATCGACTCTGGGCGGGGGAGCGTCGGCTGGGGTTTCCTATAATGGCGACTTTGGTTTAATTATTGTTTTTTTCTATCCCTTTCAGGTAAGCGTGAACTGCAGGTGCGGAGGACGACTTGGTTGGGCCGCAGGAGCTGAGGTAGGTGAGGCGTAGTGCGCTTCGGGAGCAAGCGGTGTGCTGTGAATGGTAGTCGCTTCGTTTGTGAGAGGTATAGAAGGCGCCGCTTGGGGTTCGGTGTAAAATTCCCTCCATGGCGATGAAGACGAGGACTGCTTGATGCGACTCGGCCCCGCGTCCGAGCCGGGCTGGGCGCGGGGAGGCCGGGTCACCTCCCAGGAATCCTCCGTGATCTGATCAGGCTTATCATTTTTTGCTGTTCCTCCTTCCGGTCTCATCGAGCGAGTGGGGTTCGGTCTGCGCTGCCGGGCGATGATTGCTGCATCGCTAGGCCGGGTCCGCAAGGTTCGTTCCATCTCTGAGGCACTATGTTGACATTCCCCTGCTGTGTAGAGTTGCATTTTCTTC
Source organism: Penaeus vannamei (assembly GCF_003789085.1). Taxonomy (NCBI): domain Eukaryota; kingdom Metazoa; phylum Arthropoda; class Malacostraca; order Decapoda; family Penaeidae; genus Penaeus; species Penaeus vannamei. The sequence goes on from NW_020868721.1 coordinate 232,300, forward strand.
ATCTCCTTCTTCTCCTTCTCTTCTCCCTCTTCTTCGGGGCGAATTAATCACCGCCGCCTTTTTCTTCCTCGGTCATTTATTTTCCTCGCCATTCGTTGTAATTATGGGTTCGGCCGTCCATTTCTGCGGGACGAGGCTTCATTTAAGGCCAGAGTTGGAAACCGCGGAATGATTTTGCTGTTGTAGTTGTGGATTTTTTGTTTTTTGTTTTAGTTGTTTTAGTTGTTTCCTTTTATTTTTACTAAGGAGTGAGTTCACCGAAATAAAAATGTTCCTTTATAGGACGCTCTTTTGCATACTGCGTGGCCCTCTGGCGCTCTGGCGCTCTGGCTCCTGTCTGGCCCGCAGGCACCTGGCACCTCTTCCTTTCTTCTCACGTACCCAGGCTAAAGGCGAGTGCGTTTTCTTGTTATGTCTGTTTTTGAGGGGATAATATTTCGCAAATATTAGGTGATCGGACTTGACTGAAATAGTGGAAGGGCTTAAGTGTTGCTGTGTATAAAGTTCTTTGTCCATTTCCCTTTTGTTTTATGGCCGCCGAGAGAGAAAGAGGGAGGAAGAGAGGGGTCGGGGAGGAGAGCAGGCGAGAGGGGAGAACGATAAAGGAAGATGGAGAGAGGAACGGTAAAGGGAGATGGAGAGACCGCAAGGAGGGGGAAGGGAAGTAGGAGAAGGGGGAGGGGGGGAGGCAGGAGGAGGAGAGGCGCAAGGGGGAAGGGAAGTGGAAAGAGGAAGGGAGGGTGGAAAGAGGAGGAGGAAGCGGGGGGAAGAGGGAAAGAAGGGAGGAAGAGGAATCGAAGGAAGAGAGGAGGCGGAGAAGAAGAGAAGGGCAAGGGAGAAAAGGCAGGAGGAGGAGGAAGATAAAGGAGAAAGAGGAAGAAGGGGAAAAAGAGGGTGAACAGGGAGAAGGAGGAAAAGGAAGTAGGGGGAGCAGGAGAAAAGGAAAGGGGAGAAGAGGAAAGGTAAAAGAGGAGGAGGAAAGGAAGGGGGCTGAAGGAGGAGGAAAGAGGAAGGTAAGGGTGAGGAGGGGGAAAGGGAAAGAAGAAATGGATAATGGGGGCGGGGGGGGGGGAAGAGAAGGATGAGGAAAAAAGGGAAGTGGGAGGAGGAGAGTCAATGGAAGGTGAGAGAAAGGGGGAGGAAGGAGGAGGAAAGAGGAAGGTAAGGATGAGGAGGGGGAAAGGGAAGAGAGAAATGGATAATGGGGGCGGGGGGGGGGGAAGAGAGGTGAGGAAGAAAAAGGGAAGTGGGAGGAGGAGTCAATGGAAGTGAGGAAAGGGGGAGGAAGGAGGAGGAAGAGAGAGGTAAGGATGAGGAGGGGGAAAGGGAAGAGAAGAAATGGATAATGGGGGCGGGGGGGGGGGGAAGAGAAGGGTGAGGAAGAAAAGGGAAGTGGGAGGAGGAGTCAATGGAAGTGAGGAAAGGGAAAGAGGAGGAGGAAAAGGAAGGAGAAAGAGATCGAGGGAAAGATACAATTAGGAAGAACAAGAGGAAAGGGAAAGGGAGGAGATGAGATTATAGATGTGTATGTGTATATATATATGTGTGTGTGTATAAATATATTTTATGTAATATATATATGTATATATATATATATATATATATATATATATATATATATATATAATATATAATATATGTGTGTGTGTGTTGTGTGGTGTGTGTGTGTGGTGTGGTGTGTGTGTGTGTGTGTGTGTGTGTGTGGTGTGTGTGTGTGTGTGTGTGGTGTGTGTGTGTGTGTGTGTGTGTGTGTATGTTATGTGTATGTGAGTATGTGTGTGTGCGCGCGTGTGCGCACGTGTGTGTGATGTGTATGTGTATATATGTATGGATATACATATATAGATTAATGAATATAATATAATATAAGATAATATGTATATATATATATATATATATATATATATATATATATATTATATATATATATATATTGTGTGTATGTATGTATGTATAATATGTGTGTGTGTTAAGGGAAACTTAGGTGAACAGATGTTTTTTTTTTATGTTCCAGTATGTAATTAGATTCTCACAAAACTTTTCAAAGCAAGTTAACAAGTACGGCACGTTATATTGATAAGCCTTACGAAGTGGAAAGCCGCCTCTGGCAAAAGTAGGTTATTCATTGATTACTACGTCATCGTAGCGCGGGTCCGTATGTGATTTGGTTCCCCTCCCCCCCGCCTCCGGAGCTTATTCTGAGGGAGCTCCTCGCCCTGATGTCTTTTGGCCTCGCCCTGGGCCCCACTTCGGTCGTCACCCTCTTGGCCTCACTCGTCGGTCCTTGGCCTCACTCCCGTCGCCATCCTCGTCTTCTTGGCCTCACCCTGGTCCTCACTCGCCTCACCCTGTCGCCGCTCTGCTTCCTCGCCCTCAATCACTGCCTTATCGTGGGCGACATTGATTTTTTTTCGTCTTCGTATTTGTCACCTGCCCCCTTGTCCCCCTCGACCAATCTTCCAGTCTTGTCTATACCAATTTGTCGACATTACCGTTCGGCCGCTTGTTTTGACCACAGGGCGCCGGGACGTGTCCACCTCCTCTCGCGCTCTTCCTCCTCCTCGTCCTCGTCCTCTCCTCCTCCCCTCCACTCCATTCTCATTACGTCCCATTCCATCCTTTCCTCCCCATCTCCAGCCTCTCCTTATCCCGACCTCCATCCTCATTCCTCACCCTCTCCCTCTCCGTCGCCCATCTCCATCCCCATCCTCGTCAACCAGCGCCATCCCCACCCCCATCCCACCTCTCTCCTTCCCCATCCTTTCCTCATCTCCATTGCCCCTTTTCTTCCCCCAGCCCCATCCCCATCCCTGCCCTTCCTATCCGCCACCCATCCCCAGCGTCAACAAAGCAAGTCCATTTGGTGCGAGCTCGGACAATTTCCCAGTGAGAATCGCCGAACCCCATCGCCGGCCGACACCCATCTCCCTTTTAAGCCGATCCAATGCCGTAGGAGCTTTATTAGTTCCCCCCCCCCATGGCCTGTCCTCCTCCTGCCCCCCCCCCCCACCCGATCCCACGGTCATCCCCGTCCCCCCGCCGAGGATCTAGCCAGGGGCCGGGCTGTCTTTGGACGGGCAAACTACCAATTTCCCCTTGGTAATCCGTGACAATACGTCTTGAGAAGCTCTCTTTCACCGCGGACGTGCGATTTGGGTTGTGTGTTTCTTGGCCTGGGGTTGGTTGGCACTTTTTTATTGAGTTTGGGTGGGATTGTATCATATTTGTACACACGCTCTTGCGTTTGCACGCAACTTATCCCAAATCTGGTATTTTTGCAAACGCCCATGCGAAAAAAAAAAAACATCTGTTCAAAAAGTTTCCCTTAAAAAACACACACACACACACACACACACACACACACACACACACACACACACACACACACACACACACACACACACACACACACACACACACACACACACACACACACACACACACACACACACACACACACACACACACACACACACACACACACACACACACACACACACACACACACACTAACAAGATCTATCTCCTCTCTCTCTCTCCCCCTCTCCTCCTCATTCTACCCCTCCTCTCTATCCGTCTCTCCCTCCTCCCTCCCTCCTCTCTTTCCTCCCTCCCTCCCTCCCTCCCTCCTCCTCCACCTCCTTTCCCTCCCTCCCTCCCTCCTTCAACTCCTCCCTCCCTCCCTCCTTCCCCTCTTCCCTCTCCTCCTCCTCTCCTTCCTTCTCTGCCCCCCTCCCGTCTCCCTCCCTCCTCTCCTTCCTTCTCTGCCCCTCCCCGTCTCCCTCCTCCCTCTCCTTCCTTCTCTGCCCCTTCCCGTCTCCCTCCTCCCTCTCCTTCCTTCTCTGCCCCCCTCCCCGTCCCCTCCCTCCCTCTCCTCCTTCTCTGCCCCCTCCCCGTCTCCCTCCCTCCCTCTCCTTCCTTCTCTGCCCCCCTGTCTCCCCTCCCTCTCCTTCCTTCTCTGCCCCCTCCCTCCCGCCCCCCTCCCCGTCTCCCTCCCTCCCTCTCCTTCCTTCTCTGCTCCCCCTCCCCGTCCCCCTCCCTCCCTCTCCTTCCAGGTGGCTTGAGCCGAGGACGCCAGGAGGGCGCGCGTCGAGGGCGTTCTTTCTATAGCCCCGGAGCTCTTGCTTCCTCGCCTCGCGGTCCTGGCGGAGGGCGGCGCGTGCGGCTCCTCGAAGGGGCGTGGGGGGGGATGAGGAGGACGCCTTTTTTTAGTCTTTCAGGTCCTAGGAAATTACTGAATCATTAGGTTACGATGATGCATCTGGGATCGACATTGATGAAAGGGTTTGCGTGAGGAAAGAGGGGTAGGTGGGAGAGATTGGGAGGGAGGGAGAGAGGGAGGATGGATGTGAAGGCGGGCGGAGGGAAGGTAGAAGTGAAGGTGGAGGAGGGAGAAGAAAAAAAAAAAACGAAGCGAAAAAAATAATGCGTGGTAAATCGACCGGGTTCAGGGAGAAAGGAAAATATGTTTTCTGTGAGGTCGATCTCGGCTGGTTCGGGCGTGCGGTTGATGCCGAGTGAATAAATTGGCTCGGGTCAAGATGGGGAGGTTATGCGAGCTCGGCTCCTGGGTCGGTCGGCGCGGCTGTGGCTTTGCGCGGCTGTGGCTGCGTTGAGGCAAGCAGTCGTAGAGGGACTTTGGAGCTTAGTAGAGGGGTAAAAGGGGTAGCCGGATGTAGGTACTCAGGAGGGGAAGTAGAGGGGTGACTGTAGGCTCTGGAAGGTAAGTAGAGGGACAAGGGGGGAAAAGGGATCGAAAATGTTTGGAAAGGGAGATGGGGAAGATGGGTATGATGTAGAAGGGAAGGAAATGAAGTGAGGAAATAAATGATTGCAAGAATGGAGTGGAGGAAGTGGCGCAGCAAAAGCGAGCGAGTGACGGAGGGGAAAGGAGAGAGAGAAGGTGCGCCCGGGGAAGGGGATTGCGGAGGGGAAGAGAAAATTGTAGTGGGGGGCTGCTAGCGTTCGCTCTGGAAGTGAGGGAGAAGGACGTGCTCGCTGGAAGAGGGGAGAGGGAATGGGGGGAAGGGGGCGTTAGTAGGAGTTGGAGTGGGATTTATAACATTGATTGGCTTTATTGCTTATGTTTATACTGTATATAGACACCCAAACGCACAACTGCGTCAACCCTCCCCCAATATATATGTGTGTGCGTGTTTGAGCGCGCGCACGCGCGTCTGCGTTTGTCTGTATATAGATAAAAATATAGATATATATGTATCTATATATCTTAAACGTTTTACAATCTTAACATCGTGCGCTCGCATACGTATGTGTGAGCTATTATGGGCGTGCAGGAGCGTGTGCAGACCAAGATTCACGCGCAATATGAATTGAGAGTAAGCAAATTACTAAAGCGATTTATTGCGCGCATGTCTGGGACATGTTACATAAATAAGAGGTCAGGGCAGGTTTTGTTTGCACAGGGGTCACCGTTGTTCAGCATAGGGCCTTCCTCCCTTCCCTCCGTCTTTGCTTCTCATCCCACGCATGCCCCCCCTCTCCCCAGCATAGAAAGTCTCCCCTCACCCCCTCTTTCTCTCCCCACTCCCCGCCTAGCATAGAGGGTCTCTCCTCTCGTCTTCCCGTCCGTCTTGTCTACCCTTCACCCTCTCCCTCTCCCCTCCCGCCCACTCCCTCTCCGTCGTCCAGCGTAGAGGGTCCGCCGGCCGCCCTTCCTCCCTCCCCGCCCATCTTTTCCCACCATCCCCTCGGTAAGTCCTCCAGCTAAATTGGGTTGACGGTCGGCGGGCGGGATGAAAGGAATAAAAGTTGTGATGGATATTGTGGAAAGCTCTTTATATCTGTGGGCGGAAGTGGAAGTGGGGCGGGAGGCACGGGCAGGGGGCAGGGGGCTGGGGGCAGGGGGCAGGGGCTGGGACAGGGAGGCAGGGGGGCATGGATCCCGGGCCAGAATGCTATTAGACCGATAATGTTCCAGATGGGCCGCTTGCATATGTACATGGAACCTGTGGGGCTGGCGGTAGGGGTGCGGGCGGCCGGGGGATTTTTAGGGCATTTCTAGAATCTTGCGTGTGGGCGGGCGGGCGAGCGGATGGGCTGGGACGCGCTCGTAAATCCATCTGTTTGTAAATTGGCGTAATTGGCTGGCTACATCCCATGTGGGCCTGCGTTTGTGGTGGTGGTATTGTCCGGAGATAAGGGAACAGCTGTCCGTCTCGTGTGTCTACGTGTCGTGTCCCGGGATGTCTGAGTGTAATCCTCTTTCTTATTTGTTTCTGTTTTCAGTTTCCGTTCTCGTTCGCGTGTCAGCGTATCTGTCACCAGAGAGTTTGTGCAATCCTCTTTCGTTGTGCGTTTCCGTGTCCCTCCTTTCTCCTTTCTGTGAATAGTCTGCGAAGGTAAGACCCCAGAATTTCTCATTAGCGCCTTTGCACTCTGAAAGCTGAGTCTGCTCCACGTGCTTCTGGGGGAAAAGGGGGAGCTGTCCAGGGTGATTTAGGGCCAGGTAGACGTCCAGGTGTCGCGCCGTTTTCTTTGGCTTTTTTCTATTTCCGTTTTATTTCTCGTTTCTCGTTTTGCTGAGACGGATTCATCGCTACGTCACAGTCGGCGCGTTCGGGAACAGGGGGGGAGGGAGTTGGAGGAGAAAATGGAAGAAGAGAGGGTGAAGGAGGTAGGGTAGGGAGGGAGAAGGGAGGCAGGGCAAGGGATAAGGAAGAAAGGAAGGAAGGAAGAAAGGAAAAAAAGAAAGAAAGAAAGGAAGGAAAGGAGGAGGAAGGGAGGTAGGAGAAAAAATATGAGCAAGATAGAATGAGCGGAGACGTAGGTAGACAGACAGACAGGCAGGGAGGCAGGCAGAAGGACAGACAGACACAGACGCGTAGGCATGCTGGCTGGCTGGCTGTCTGGCCGGCTGACACACACACAAAAGGCTGGCAGATTCAGACAGGAGGGAGTGAGCCGAGCAGATTTATTACAGAAATTGATACAGAACAAAGAGCGAAGGCAGGGAGAAACGAGCCAAAATGATGAAAAGGAAAACGACGAAGATATGATAATGTAAGAGGGACGGAAACGAAGGATAGAATAGCAAGTATAAAAAAATGCATTTATTGAATATTTAAAGCTGGATAAAAGATATGATAAAAATCATGGAGAAAGAGTGCCGATGACATTATTCGGAAAAAGAATTTCGAAAAATGTAAGGCTCACCGATTTTTAAAAATACTGAAAACGGGTGATAGGGAGAGACGGAGGGAGGAGGAGGAGGGGGGAGAGAAAAAAAGGAAAGAGAAGGGAAAGGAGAAAGAATAGAAAAGAGGACATAGGATACAAGAGAAGAGAGATAAGAGGGAAATAGGAGAGAAGGGAGATAGGAGAGAGGACACCGGGCACCGGAGAGGGGAGAAGGGACACCGGACAAAGAACACAGGAGAGGAAGAAAGGAGAGAAGGGAAAGGCCACAGGACGCAGTAGAGGGGAAGCAGAAAGGAGGAGAAGACAAAGAAGAAGGGGGGAGAGAATAGAGAACAGACAAAATGATGAGGATGGAGCTAATCGAAGACTGAAATACACAAACAAGAGAGAGAAAGAAGCGGAGAGATCGAGTGCATGCGAAGACGTCCCTCGAGGCCAGAAGAGGCGCTGAGGCCTTGCACGGTGAGCGATTGCGCAACGGCGGGAAAGAAGGAAAGAAAAATAAAGAATAATTTTCTTGAAATCAAAGAAAGTGAAATTAGATGCTTGTGCAGGTGCAAAGGAACAAAGGATTTACAGAAGGAAGTTGGGTTAGAAGAAGAATTGAAGCGAAAGACGGAAAGAAAAGGAATAAAGATTGGAAGGAGCGTGTATATATCAGAAAACGTAACTGAGCGGGGAAAGTAATGTTGTTTGTCGCCCGAGTTGGGGCAGCCCAGCCCTCGGTCCGCGGGGGAGTGGGGGTCGGGGCGCTAATGGGAGAAGGTGGGGGGGGAGAAAAACCTCGGAGAGGTAGGCGACGGTGGTGGTGGGGGGGGGGGGGCATACCGGAAATTTCCCGCCCAGAACACTGATAGGATGAATTTGCCGCGAACCATCGTGGTCTCTGGCTGTGCACCGACGTGTAGCTGGCGCGCCAGAACTCGCCTGTGCGTCTTGATAGGAGTTGGTCTTATCTGGCTCGCATTGCGCTGGTCTTTGCCTTTGTGTTGCCCAGGTTCTTTCTGGACAAGATAGGGGCAGTTGCTTGGCAAGGGAGAGGGAGGAAGAGGGAGAGAGAGAGAGAAGTAGGTAAAGAACAAGGTGATGGGAAGGAGTAGAAATTAAACTGGACGCATTCGCGTTTTGTTGCAGCCCACGCATTCACACGCACTCCGTTTGTCAATATTAGTATCATTGTGGTGCCTTCTTGTCTCGATGAGAGTACTTGAGACGTTCGACATCGACCAAGGCGCTCAAACTCACTTTACTGCAAGGATAGGAGGAAAGCAGCGCGTTTCCTGAAAAGAAAAGAAAGGAAGTCTCTTGGTCTCCGTAAGATGGCGGCCAGGGTGAAGGTAGGGTGTTCCCTGGGGGGCTGCGCTCCCTAAAAAGCCGTAATGTCAGCGCTTTCCTTGGGGCGAGGGGGAGAGGCGGCAAGGCACTGTCATTAGGCCAGGCAAGCGGGTATCTCCGTTCCCCCAGGGGAGGGGGGATGCCGGGCTGATCCCGGCCTAGTATTTCTCAATGCCCCCAGGACGATTCCGCTCCCTCGCCTTTTTCTCTCTGCTCCCCCTTTCTTTTATGATTTTGTATATTGTTTTGAATGCATTTTTGGAGGGAGGTATTTTTCCAGGCTCTGCCAGAGAGATACTCTTTCAGCATCTGGAAGACCCTTTTCTCTCGCTGCTTCTGTACTATTCTCCTGTGGAATGGACCATTTTCCTCGGACTCCTCTTCGCAGCGCTGTCCGCCCCCCTCTCCGCTGGGACCTCCCGAGGGACCCCCGTGCTCCCTTCGGTATCAGGTGTCCCGCGAGACTGACGCTCTCGCCCCTTCTCCCTTCCTTAAAGAAATGCCAAAAGCAAAGTCGGAGCTCAGAGACGTCGGACCGAAAGGTATGTAGGAAGGGGAGACCAGGAGGCGCGTCGGAAAGCGAGGGGCGAGGGAAGTGTTGCGGATCGGAGTTCTTTGGCAGAAACTGAGTGCGGGAGGATTCTTTATCCATTAGGATTGCCCTCCGCAGTGGCGTTTCTCCTTCGTGCGCTGCAGTAGCGGGGCGTGGTGAGGGGTGGGAGGGGGTTGGGGGGAGGGTTGAGTTGGACTTCAAAGAGCTACTTTTTCATATTGACTTGAGCGGAGGATGAAGAGAGCACATTTATATCTCGGGGAATGATGCAGTATAATAGTATAATCTTGGGAATTCTCCCCCTGTCGACAATCCAAAGATCGACGAAATTTAATCTTAGAGAAAGCCGACGGTATAGAGAGGGGGTGGGGGTCGGGGAGCGGAATGGGGAGGGTATTAGGAGGAGTAGGAACAGGTTAACATCACATCCGCGTTACGAAACAGGATGACCCTAAAAAAGCTCATCTTTTGAAGACGGTTCTATACCGCCGGCATTACTGATATTGTCAGAAGACTCGTTCTAAGAAGCGGAATATGGGCATGCACACAATGGACGGAGACGCTGAGTATGGAGAGGGATTGCGTGTGTAAGTGGGAGAAGGAGAGCTCGAACAGGAGGGAGGGAGGGAGAGAGGGAGAAAGGGAGAGAGAGAGAGAGAGCGCGAACAAGAGCAAGAGGGAGAGAGCGAACAAGAGCAAGAGGGAGAGAGCGAACAAGAGCAAAGAGGGAGAGGAGCGAACAAGAGCAAAGAGAAAGAGCGAGAGAAAGAGACAAGAGCAAAGAGAGAGAGAGCGAACAAGAGCAAAGAGAGAGAGAGCGAACAAGAGCAAAGAGAGAGAGAGCGAACAAGAGCAAAGAGAGAGCGAACAAGAGCAAAGAGAGAGAGAGCGAACAAGAGCAAAGAGAGAGAGAGCGAACAAGAGCAAAGAGAGAGAGCGAACAAGAGCAAAGAGAGAGAGAGCGAACAAGAGCAAAGAGAGAGAGAGCGAACAAGAGCAAAGAGAGAGAGAGCGATGAGAGAGAAAGCGAAGAGCAAAGAGAGAGAGAGCGGACAAGAGCAAAGAGAGAGAGAGCGAACAAGAGCAAGAAGAGAGAGAGAAGAGAGAGAGAGAGCGAACAAGAGCAAAAGAGAAGGAGAGAGAAAGAGAGAGAGAAGAGAAAGAGAGAGCGAAAGAAGAGAGAGAGAAAGAGCAAAGAGAGAGAGAGAGAGAGAGAGAGAGAGAGAGAGAGAGAGAGAGAGAGAGAGAGAGGAGAGAGAGGAAGAGGAGAGAGAGAGAGAGAGAGAGCGACAAGAGCAAGGTAGAGAGACAGCGAACAAGAGCAAGGGAGAGAGACAGCAAACAAAAGCAAGAGAGAGGGCGAGCACGCAAGAGCGATACAGGAGTCGTAGCTGCATCTGTTATTACAGCCCGACGCTAACAGCGCTCGACGGCGCCCTGATTGCTTTGCTTTGATAAACAACGAGACGCAAGGTGTGCCGCTCGTTCGCTGTGCCGGATGATAGAAATCACGGCTCGTTGGCTAATGGGCTGGTTAATTGGTCACCTGAGAGGTCACCTGGCGGGTTGCATGATTGGTTGCAGGTTTGGCTGAGCTGGTTGAGGCTGCGCTTCCTGGTTGCTTCAGTTAGTACCGGAGATTCCCTTATGGTAGGTTTGGGTAAATGGACGGCGGGGTGCCATGGTTCTAATGGAATGGTTGCCTGGTCGTTAGCGAGGAGCCTGTTGGTGGCAGGGGAGTCGCCGTGGATTCCCGGGAAGGGCAGTGTCAAGTGCTGGCAGAAGGTCATGAAAAGGGTATATATTGGCTTTTCTGATAGCATGTGAATGGTCTGTTTGTCATTCACTTCATTCGCTGTTATCTTTGCTGCCTCCAAAAGATATTATCTCTTCATATCACACGCTCTTGTGCATTTGATCTCTCTCTCTCTCTTTTCTCTGCTTCTCTGCTCTCTCTCTCTCTCTCTCTCTCTTCTCTCTCTCTCTTCTCTACTCTCACTCTCTCTCTCTGTCACTCATCACTCTCACACACTCACATCTCAGACAGTCATCCACACCACCACACACACACACATCACACAGCAACACATCACACACACAGCACACAACACAACAGACACACACACACACACACCAACACACGAATATGTATCTATATGAGAATATATTTTTTTCGATTCCTTTCGCCATCCTTGCCCAGATCCCCTTCGGGCTTCTCTCCCTACATTCACGTCCGTTGAACTGGATTAACTTACTTTCGCTCAATTGGAGTTAATGATTTAAATTAGGTAACCGTAAGCCCGAGCTAATATATGTGCGACTTTTGGTCTCTTTTTTAGCCCTGAGCTTGTTAGATCCACTTATCCGGAGTGCGTTTGTGTGGGTAGTTTTCGTTCACTTGGGCAAAGGGGTGGCTGGGATTGCAACGGTAGTTCATTTTACATTTTTAAGTGTACGTGTTGTCGAGGGAGGGAGGGGAAAGGAAGGGATGGAGGAAGGGAGGGAGGGAGGGAGAAAGGAAGGGTAGGGAAGGATGGAGCAAGGGAGGGAAGGAAGAGAGAGAGAGAGAGAGAGAGAGAGAGAGAGAGAGAGAGAACGAGTAGACAGAGAGAGAGGCAGAGAGAGAGAAGAGGGAGATGAGAGAGAGAGAGAGAGAGGCAGGGAGGGGGAGGGAAGGAAGGAGGGAGGAAGAGATTGGAAGTAGGGCTGAGAAAAGGAGGGTAGGGAGCGAACGAGCGAGCAAAGGGAAGGAAGGAAGGAAGGGAGAGGAGCGAGAGAGAGAGAGAGAGAGAGAGAGAGAGAGGAGGGAGGGAGGGATGAGTAGAGTAGGGAGGAGGGTAGGAGGGAGGGAGGGGGGAGGGAGGGACGGAGGGAGGAGGGGGGGGAGAGGGAGGGGAGTGGGAGGGTAGGGTACAGGGAGGAGAGGAGGGAGGGAGGGGAGAATGACCCGGAGGGAAGGGGGAAGGGGGGATAAAAAGGGGGGTGGGAAATGTGGGGGATTGGATAAGAGCTCAAAACCTTATAGGAACGATAAATAGAAAGGGAAAAGGGAAATAGGTCTAAGAATGAGTGGTCGGGTAACGGAATATAGTAGCTGAACGGAGCGGTAAGGCGACTAAATAGAGGGGAGTGCGGTATCGAAGGGCGTGGCGAAGGAAAATTGGTGAAGGTGGAGGGTAGTTGTATGATTAAAAAAAGACGGGGAGGGAGGAATATACTGAAGTGATATATTTCTCTGGTACTGGCCAGGTTCTGAGCAAGCTTTTTGGCCATTTGTTGTCAGTTGTGTACGATTTTAATGGCGCTATTGGTTGTATGCAAGTGTTGCGCTACAGCATGGCGTTCAACGGTGTCCAGGGGTTATAATTTATGCCTGCGCGCATTTAAAACTGGAAGCAGCTATGAAGGCATGACAGGGCGAGCATAACAGACCAGGCGCGAGATTGGGCTCCGCTTGTTGTTAATGTTAAGGGCTATGTGTTCCGCACAAGCATGAAGTACGGCTCGATCCAAGACAAGGTCTATAGGCGCTGGCGGCCGCGCCACCCATAGCAATGCTAGGGCACGGCCGATACCTTAAGAAGGCCAACGCGCCCGAGCAGCCACGAAGGGACTCCCCCCGCGCGTCGCGCGTCTTAGGGCGACAGGTCCTGAGGAGGTGGCCTCCAGGGAGAGACGCAAGGAGGGCGAAGGCGGCGTGTCGCTCGGCCTCAACGCAAGTGTCGCGCCAGTGATTCTCCGCTATAAAATTGTATAATATAAAGCGGCGTTGAGCCGCAAGCAGACGCAGAACCGGAATTCTTTGGCGTGGTGGAACCCGGTGGGAAGGGGCAATGCGTGGTTGGCGCCGTTCTCGGCAGCTTGGGTAGCATTTGTTGCCGTCACTGCTGCGGCAGCTATGCAGATAGTTTAGGCGAGTATATGCGTGCGGGTAATGGAAACACCCGCTATTGATGCGCGTCGATGCGAGGGGATGGGTGGGAATGCAGCCGGGTGTTGCACGGGGGCTGTGTTAGTTGTATTGGTTGTATTGATAGAATTGGTTGTATTAATAGAATTGGTTGTATTAATAGTATTTATTGGTTGTATTTGGTGGCTTGGAAGCTGTTTTTTTCGCACGGTTACCACATTGGGATGGTGGCGCTAGGCATACCGACGTATAAGATTTGTTTATATCTCTGTTCATCTATGTCTGCTCTTCTGCATTTTAGCTAATTGTTGTCCATTTTAAAACCAATCTCTGATTGATCCAGGTACTCGTACGCCTTCGGGTATGCCAGTGTGTTATAACGGTGATAGGGATCATGCGACGCATGTTATGACAAGATTCGCTGTCATGACCCTGGGACTAAGCTCCAGTTTTCTGCTATGTCATGGATGGACAGATTATATTTTGTCCACACACACGCATAGAGAGAGAGAGAGAGAGAGAGAGAGAGAGAGAGAGAGAGAGAGAGAGAGAGAGAGAGAGAGAGAGAGAGAGAGAGAGAGAGAGAGAGAGAGAGACGTCCAAAAATTGTGTTAAATGGTATATATTTGTATATATATATATACATACATGTATGTATGTATATTGACCTATAGAAAGAGCTCATATCGTATCAACATATTTGTGCATATGAATAAAAACCTCGTTTTCGTCCTTCATTCAAATGGTAGTCTATATATCGCCCTCAGATCTTTTCTGCTGGTACTCGTATAGATAATGCATTTCCCACGCTTTAAATCTCTCTGTTTTCACTGTTTAATTCTTTGGATCTGATTCCCTTACTTACGCCTGAAGGGGAAACGTAATGGGGGGATTTTAGCTTTGTTGAAGCCTTTGTTCATCACAACTGTTAACTGTGCGAGCGTGGGCAGGCTTTGATATGCTTGATATATGACTTTACCCTTTGATGACGGTATTATTTAGCAAATTCATTATAGAACTTTTATCGTATCGTCGATGAGCTTGACTATACTTGAGGATTCCAGGGCGAGAAAGTACCCACGCTGAAGTTAAGTAAAGTAAGTTTATTTACTGAGCTATCTGCTCAGCCGTGGGCAATCGTGATTAGTGTTACATATGTTCACATACATTCGATAGAGTACAGTATTCTGTGATTACAGTAATTATACATGTAAATGGGTAGTATGTCATACATCATACAAACGTATATTACTAAGTTGATCTACTTTGCCTTGTGTTTACATAACAGTGTTCTGTGATGTGTTCAATGATTATGATAGTTTTATATAGTAAAATTAGGATATAGCAGGAGTATATCTTCCAGTGTATCAGATGCAGTAAAATAATCACATAGTTCTTTATACCTCATGTGAGGTGGTCTGAAAGGCTGTATCACATGACACTCGGAGATAGTGTGCTCAAGCGTTGGCTTATTTTCCTCGTTACACAGTCTACTTCTAGTTTCATCTGCACTTCTTGCACCTTGCAGTTGCCAGAACATTCTATAACCTAAACGTATTCTGGCAATAACCACGTCACAATGCCTGGTTTTACTTCGGTGCCACCCATAGGAAGGCTTACAATCTCTATACCGCATGTACTGAAATGTGGCGCACCAAATCCATAGATTATTAAGCGTTAGTTTAACATGTGTATACCCCCAAAAATCCTGCTCTTTGTAAAAAAGGATGTTTGAATATATATTGTAAGGAAATTATTAGTAAGTATTGGGAAAAAAAATGCTTTCTTCATGAGCAGTGACAGTTTTTAAATGTGGGGAACAGACTTGATTGTCTTTTAAATGGAAGTATAATTCGTAGTTTATCGTCTGTTTTTTTTTTAAAGCAACGTGTCCAAAAGTACGTGACAAGCTTAGTGCTATTGTTCCTCAGGTAAATTTTTTCTTTCTTTTTTTTTATAAGATTTGGTAGAGTACATGCTCATTTTCAAATGGTGGATCGTCGATTGGAAGCTAGGAAAGACTGTCGGATTGAAGCCGCGTTATGAGGAGGGGGAGCACCTTTCATTCGGATGCCAGGGGCGGGCGGAGGGGGGGGGTGCAGCAGAGGGGGGCGATGAAGGGCCAGGGGAAGTGCAGGGGTACGAGGACGGGGCTAGGGCAAGGTAGGGGACCGTGCAGGGTTACGGGCGAAGGCAGGGGCACGGGTGAGGGAAGGGTAGGGGACAGGCGGGATACGGGCGAAGGCAGGGGCAAAGGGGAAGGGTAGGGACCGGGCAGGGGATAGGCGGCGAGGGCAGCGCCGGGGTCGCCATCCATGAGCCGACTCATTTCACATCGGCCTGGTCGGGGATCAATGAATACACCGTCACAAACCTGGCCGTGCCTCTCCGGGGATCACGGCCGCCCGCGCGCAGCACAACACCAGGCGTGTACTCGCGGTGCGGCGAAGGGGGGGGGCGGGGTGGACCTTCTGGAGCCTCGTGGCGTGTGACCTTAGCCTTGTTGCCCCCCCCACCCCTCTCTCTCTTTATCTCTCTCTTCATTCATTCACTTCATTCCCGACTAGCTCCCCTCCTTCGCTTTCTTCTTTCCCATTCCTATCCGCTCCCGTTGTTCGCACATGCCTCTGTCTATGCCTTCTCCTTACCCAGTCCTCCAGTCTCAGCCCCCCCCTCATCCTCTTTCTCCCAACATATTGAGTAAGGTAATTGCAGATCTGATATTAGTTCCATCGCCACGATTCGCATTCAGGAGCAAAATTTGCATATATATCTTGTTGTTTTGTATTTTATAATGAAAACAAGATTTCTCTAAAATCTGAGGCCGAACTCCAGAACAAGTCAGAAAATAAAGTTGGGATGCTCCAGGTGCATGGGTAATTAACTGAATGATAAACCCTTTTATCAGCGGACGCCCTTTAAAAAGAATTAATGCACTGACCAGAAATAGAGTGGAATAGAAAAAAGGCAGTGTGTGAATGCTGTTGGAATGGCTTATTTTCGTAGATTAAACAATAACCGAAACGAGTAGGTGGGGGAAGTCATTGTGTGCGGCGTGCGTCTGGTGTGCTGTTACTCTGTCCGTGCCTGTGCTTGTGCGCGTGAACTTCAAAACGTGTCATTGGAATGACAAGTATTAACTCCGTTAACGCCGCTAAAGGTGAAGGACGAAGAAATAGGTCGATGAGTTACCAATTGAAGGTGAGATTCCACATACAAGGCGGTCGACGAGGGCGCGTGCGTGTGCTTTGCGCAAAAGGGAGAAGGGAGAGGGGATTATGGCAGGCGCGCGCGTGCTTGCTTGCGTGCTGAGTTGCGCGTGCGATCACCTTTCCTTATCAGGATCATCAGACCGGGTAGTGGAGATAGCGTGTGGAGCAGGGGGGGGAAATTGAGAGAAGCAAGGAGGGAGGAGAGAGACGAGGAGGGGAGAGGAGACGAGGAGGGAGGGAGGAGACGAGGAGGGAGGGAGAGAGACAGTGGGAGGGAGGACGAGGAGGAGGTGGGAGAGAGGAGGAGGAACGGGGAGACGAGGGAGGAGGAGAGGAGGAGGGAGGAGGGAGGAGAGGAGACGAGGAGGAGGGAGGAGGGAGGAGAGAAACGAGGAGGAAGGAGGAGAGAATCGAGGAAGGTCGAGGCGAGAGAGAATCGAGGAGGAAGGGGAGGAGGAGAGAATTGAGGAGAGAGAGGAGTAGAGAACCTGAGGTAGAGAGAGAGTAAACAGAGGGAGAGGAGAGGAGAAGCAAGGAGCAGGGAAGAGCGGAGGGTAGAGTAAGGGCGAGGAGAGGGAGAGAGAGAACAAGGAGAGAAGACTGAGAGAGAGAGGAAACAAGGAGAGAGAGGAGAGAGCGAGAAAGGCAGGACGAGAGAGAGAGAGAGAGAAACTAGGAGGAGAGGAGAGAGAGAGAGATGATACTAAGCGAGGAGAGAGGAGAGAGAGTAGAGAAACGGAGTGGGACAGAGAGAGAGAGAGAGAGAGAAACAAGGGGAGAGAGAGTAGGAAGTAGAGAAAGGCACAGGAGTAGAGGAGAGAGGTGGACAAGAAGAAGTAAGCTGAGATGAGAGAGGAGAAAGAAGAGAGAGAGAAGAGAGAGAAGAAACAAGGAGAGAGAGAGAGAGAGAGAAGACGAAGGAGTAGAGAGAGAGGAAAAGCTAAGGGAGACGAGAGAGTAGAAACCAGAGGAGAGAGGCAGTAGGAGAGAAACTAGGAGAGAGGAGAGAGAACAAGGAGCGAGAGAGTAGACAAGGAGAGAGAAGAGGGGAGAACAAGGAGAAGAGGAGAGAGAAACAAGGAGAGAGAGAGAGAAACAAGGAGGAGAGAGTAGAGAAAACAAGGAGAGAGAAAGAGATAACAATGGTAGAGAAGACCGAGAATAAAGCAAGGAGAGGTAGAGAGAGGGAGGGTAGTGGAGGGTACGGGAGGGGACGCGGATGGGAGGGAGGAGAGGGTAGGGGAGGGAGGCGAGGGAGGGTAGGGAGGGGGAGGGTAGAGAGGGATGGGCGAGAGGGAGGGAGAGTAGGCGATGGGAGAGAGGAGGGAGAGAGGGGGCCCCAGAGGGAGAGCGAGGGAAGGGAGAGAGGAGAGGGAGAGGTAGGGAGGGATTGAAGAAGGGAAGGGGCATGGAGGGCAGGGAGGAGAGAGGAGAGGGAGGGAGAGAGAGAAGAGAGAGGAGAGAGAGAGAAGAGAGAGAGAGAGAGAGTAGAGAGAGAGAGCAGCGAGAGAGTAGGGAGAGCAGGAGGGGGCGGAAGAGAGAGAGGGTAGAGAGAGAGGGAGAGTAGAGGAGGAGAAGAGAGAGGGAGAGGTAGGAGAGGGAGGAGAGAGAGGTGAGAGAGTAGGGAGGTGCGGAGAGAGCAGAGGGAAGAGATGTAATGAGGAGAGAGAGAGAGGGAGGAGAGAGAGAGAGAGAGAGGGAGGAGTAGTCGATGAAGGAGAGAGAGAGAGGGGGCAAGGCAGAGACTAAGGGAGAAACAGGGATGTCCCGTTTCTGATAGGGTGAGCGGGGTGGCGGTGGAGGGGGGACATCGAATAGGCACTGTTGCGGGCGATCATTGGGCAGCAGCAGTACGTGGCAGGGCAGGCGAGTAGGGCGTGCGACGGGGCATGGCGCCGCAGCTCGCCATTCCGGATAGACAGGTGGGAAACGAGGGCATGAGCAAGCAGATATTCATGAAGTAAGGGGGGGGAGGTGGGGCTAACTACCATTCAGACTGCAGAAGGAGAGGGAGGAAGCACTTTATTTATTACGGCCGGTGTTGAGCGAATGCGGCCAAGACGTAGGAGTGAAGAGGAGAGGAGAGAGGAGGTGGAATGCTGGAGCTGTGTGCCTTTGGCAGCTGACGACGCGACAGATAGCTAACTTCGAAAGCAAGGATAGATTAAGACGAAAACGGGGGGTGTGCGTGGTGCGTAAGTTTTGATACAAATGACTGCGATGCAAGGAAGATAGAATGGGTTAAGATGCTAAAAAAAAAAAAAAAAAAAGAGTAGAGAGAGAGAGAGAGGAGAGAGAGAGAGAGAGAGAGGAGAGAGAGAGAGAGAGAAGAGAGAGAGAGAGAGAAGAGTAGAGAGTGATGAGAGAGAGATAGAGATAGAGACAATAAAGAGGAACATAGAAAGAGGAGAACATGAACAGAGTGACGACGAAGGGGAGGGATTGAGAGAACAAAGGCGAAGTAGAAGCCCCTCGACTTTTTTTCCTTTCAGCGCCCTTGGTTTCACCATCTCGGGATTAATTCGTATTCCAGGCCATCTGTGTAGGCCTATTTCACCTCGACGGTCTCCGGAGCCGTCGCTGTTTTGCTCCGGGGGGTTGCGATCCCCCTCACATCGCCTATTTTTATTTGTAACTTTTCTATTATCTTTTCTTGTGTTTTTTGTAGATCTTTCGAGTAAATATGGTTTGCAATCCGTCTTTACAAGCTTTAGACTGATTCCCTCTCTCCTCTGTCTGTCCGTGTCAGTCAGTCAGTAGTCAGTCAGTCAGTCAGTCAGTCAGTCAGTCAGTCTCAGATCCTCTCATTCACTCCCCCGCTGTATTCACACACATCTGCCTGTCTCTTTACACACGAGCCGGAGTTCGTTACCAGTCCGCGGGCAGCGAAGGCCCAGTTCCCGCGCCGCATTCTGGTTCGCCAGTCGTATCACAAAGCAACTCGAGACCAAAATATGCGACTAATTGTTTCGTTCCGCAATTGAAAATGAATTATAATGGCTTGGTTTTGGGGGCTGAATTCTGAATCGGGATTAGGGCCGAGTGCGGAATTGCCTTCGTCAGGAGATAAGGCGAAATCGTCGTCGGCGTCGAGGGAAAAATGGCATTATGCGCGGATGGGGGAAATTCGGCCGTGAAATGACTTTATTGTGCTTTCGTCCTTGATTCGCTCGACTTTCTTTTCTTTCTCTCCTGTCTGTGCTTTTCTTCATTTCCTTCGCGGGAGAGTATTCGATAGTCTGTTTGGTGTTGGGAAGTGCGTTCATGCTTTTTGATTACGTAATCTACTTTTTCGTTTCGTTTCAAGCAAGAGGGACGAAAGCAGGAGCGGCCTGTGTTCAAGGTTTCGCGTGTCGCCGAAAAAAAAAGACGCGGCCAGTCGACGGGACTTTTAATCTGTCGCGCGACTTCAGGCAAGTCTCCGCTTCCATGGCACTCGACCCTTCCGGCCAGCATGCAGCCAATCGAGGAAAGTTGCCAGGCATACTTGTCTCCGCGTTGGATCCGGCGATAATTAAATAGTTTGAATAGTGAACGGGGCTTCTGACATTACTCGTCTCGCTGGCGAAGGGGAGAGGCAGAGGTAAAAAGTAAGAGCAGGTAACTATCCAGCTGTTCTCTCGCTGCTCTGCCTCTGCTGCTCTCTCACTCACCTAATGCAGCATCACATCACTCAGCTAGTCACTCATCTCAGCTCTACTTCACAATGTGCAGCTCACTCACCTCATATCATGCTCTCTCGTCTCTCTCTCTCATCTGCTCTCTCTCTCTCATTCTCTCTTGGCTCCTGCTCTCTCTCTCTTGCTTAGTTTTTCTTCTTCTTCCTTTCTTACTCTATTCTTCTTATGCTCTGCTCTCTTCTCTCTCTCCTGTCTCTCGTCTCTCTCATCTCTGTGCGCTCAGTCCGTGCCTGCGGTGCGTCTCTTTCTCTGCTGCGGAGTCCTGGCCGTCAGGGTTGCTCATTCGAGTTGTGCATGTCACTTGCGGATCGATATCTCTGCTGCTGCCTCTCTCTCTGCCGTACTCATGCTCTCCACTAGCTTGCTCGGATCAGGTCGAGGCTCGAAGGTCTTCGTTCTCTAGGGTGCGTCATTTCTGGCTCCTCATCACTGCTGCTCTGCTGCATCTCTCTATCTCTCTGCTCTCTCTCTGCATCTAGATCGTCATCGTCTCATGTCTGCTCTCTTCGGTCTCTCTTCTCTCGCTCTGCTCGATCTCTTCTCCTCCAAGCTCTCGGGGCTGCGCTCTCTGCTTCGCCGGCCCTGCTCCTTCGAGACCGGTTCTCTCTCGGTTCCTAATACGGCATCGCTGCGTGCTAACCATGACTTATGACAGAAGTGGTGGCTGTAGGCAGAGAAAGGCTCGGAGAAGAATACCGAGAGAAGGGGTGGGAAGGGGGCGAGAGGAAGAAGGCTGCCGTCGGAGGAACGATTCGAAAATAAATTGTCGATATCAGTTGCTGAAATTACCCGAGACACGCACACGGTTCCCAATGATATTATTTATTGATCTGAGCACCTGAGGGACTTCGGGCAGCGGCAGGTCAGGTGGGGCGGGTAGGATGTGGTCGCCGCGTTTGTGTGTTCGTAGTAGCCAGTATAGGCCTGTCAGGTGTTCTCGGCTGGAATGGAGAGGCTGTGAGATGTCACTTCACAAAACGGATTTTTGATGTCGCATCACGAAACGAACTTTATTTATTGTCGAGGATGGAGATGACGGACGGGGAGTCGAGGGCCGCTATTGATTCGTTTGTTGATTATTTCCGTGTTCGACTCGGGTGAGGACATTGTCCCCCCGTCGACGGAAGCTCCCGAAAGAGAGTGTGATCGAAGGGGCGGTACTCACACCCAGCCATTGGGCGAAGGGTAAAAGCAGGATTTGTCTAATGGTTTTAGCATGTATGCGAGTAGACGCGTTTTCATTTTACCAGATCGGGAAGCTTTGATTTTACGTTTCCTCGACAGTTCTGCGCTGATGTGACCGATTGTGACGTTTAAGCAAACAATATTTTTCGCTTTTATTTCGTCTGTACTCTAACGACAAGTAACGAACCTTTTGAGTAAAATCTGTGTGCTACCATCCACAGAAAAGTACCGACTATGAACCTTGCTCCGTGTGAACCGTGAGAGAAATCCTCAGGTAGAACGCTTTCTCTGCCCTTTTCGGCCTCATCAACACTTGCTTTTGTGAGTAAGCTGGCCGTGCTGTAGCGAACTCGGTGGCGAAAAAGGGGGAATTTAGAATGCCATTTGGAGCGTGGTTTAACTGTGTGTAGTTGCACCACACTCTCTTCCTCTCTTCCTTCTCTCTCTCTCTCTTGCTCTTTCTCTTTCTCTCTCTCCTCTCTCTCTCTCTCCTCTCTCTCTCTCTCTCTCTCTCTCTCTCTCTCTCTCTCTCTCTCTCTCTCTCTCTCTCTCTCTCTCTCTCTCTCTCTCTCTCTCTCTTCTCTCTCTCTCTCTCTCTCTCTCTCTCTCTCTCTCTCTCTCTCTCTCTCTCTCTCTCTCTCTCTCTCTCTCTCTCTCTCTCTCTCTCTCTCTCTCTCTCTCTCTCTCTCTCTCTCTCTCTCTCTCTCTCTCTCTCTCTCTCTCTCTCTCTCTCTCTCTCTCTCTCCTCTCTCTCTCTCTCTCTCTCTCTCTCTCCTCTCTCCCTCTCCTCCCTCCCCTCATCCCCCTTCCCTTTTCTCTCCCTCCCTCCCTTCCTCCCCTCTCCCCTCCCTACTATCTCCTCCCCTTCCCTCGCCCTTCCCTCATCCTCCTGCGTTTCCCACTCTCGCACTTAGGGCCTCAGCCAGACGCACAACGCCACCTGCACCGCTAGCAGGAGCAAGGGGAAAGCGGCGCTTAGTGAAGGAGGTCGGCATTGATTTTCGTCTTGCTGGAGCTACTTGGAAAAGTCCCTAATTGGGCTGTGAATATTTCCCTCTAGTTTGCTCTTGTAGGAGGGAATGAGAGGGAGGGAAAGGGGAGACGGAGGGAGGGGAGTGGGAGAGGGATGGTGGCGGGAGGGAAGGTGGGAAGAGGAAGAGAGAGGAGGGTGGAGAGGGATAGATGGCGGGAGGGAAGTGGGAGAGAGAAAGAGGGAGGGTAGGAGAGGGATGGATGCGGGAGGATGGGAGAGAGAAAGAGAGAGAGCAGTAGAAGAAGAGGGAGGAGGGGAGAAAGAGAGAGAGAAAGAGAAAGGGGGAAGGAGAAAGAAAAAAAGGGGGAGAGAGAAAGGCAAAGGGAGAGAGAAAGAAAGAGTGAGAGAAAAAAAGAGGGAGAAAGAGAAAAAGAGAGGAAGGGAGAAAGAAGAGTGAGGAAAAGAGAAAGAAGAGTGAGGAGAGAAGAGAAAGAGAGAGAGAAGGAAAGAGAAGGGAAAGAAGGTGAGGGAAAAAAGAGAAAAGAGAGAGAGGAAAAAAGAGAAAGTGAGGGAGAAAGAGAAAGAGAGAGTGAGGGGAAAAAGAGAAAGAGAGAGAGGGAGAAAAGAGAAAGAAGAGTGAGGAGAAAGAGAAAGAGAGAGGAGGAGAGAGGAAAGAGAGTGAGGAGAAAGAGAGAGGAGAGTGAGGGAGAAGGAGAAGAGAGAGAGTGAGGAGAAAGAGAAAGAGAGAGGAGGAGAGAGAGAGAGAGGAGGAAAGAAGAGAAGAGAGAGAGTAGAGTAGAAGAGAAGACTAAACGGGGCCACGCCACGTTGCATTGAGGCAGGGTGCAAAGTGGGCTCGGGGGCTTCTGTGCCATCTAAATGGTGTAGTGCCTTGGACAATTACAGAATTTAGATCTTTGAATATGTATACATTTTAAGGCGGCTCTTGTGACTTTTCATGTGCTTCTGAAGGCTACTGTTTGGAGGGGAGAAAGTACTCGAAGGTCTTTCACTTTTTTAGCTGAAGGATATTCGGGGCTTTCGTCGTGAGGTGAAGTGCCCTTGGAAATCCTTTATTTAAATGGTTTTTCTTTTCATATGGCCTCTCCTTCTCAAAAGTGGGGATAGTAAGCAGTGTCTGTAGAGCAACTTGGTGTTAGGATTTGGTTTATATATTTGGGAAGGGAGGGCATGGGGGCTAATGAATCAGAACATGTATATTGTGCATTGTTCATGTTATGCGTGAGAGACCTCATACCTTGCCTTCGGAGAACGCATTGGGACCTGGCAGAACAAAGGCCGCATCCCTGCTGTAGATTATATTTGTTCCCTTCTAATCTTTTCTAATCTTTGAACTCTTCTCTTGCCTTCGCCAACTAACCCTGTGTGACCTCATTCCCCAATCCGGCCAGGCCATCTTCTGAGACGGTTGTTAATTACACTTTTTATCACCCTTACTTTATTAACGATGAGGTTGAACTGTGATATTTCTGCAATATGCTAGTGTTTAAAGATAGACCTAAACATACATAAAATATCAATTGAATGGCTTTCCTTCTTTAAAGGGGCAAGGCACGCGTGAGGCCGTTAAAGTCAAGCTTGGCGGGAGCCTCGTAAATTTGCCATTCAGACTTTCCATTTATGATTTCGAAAAGTTGTGTAGCTGCCCCCGCGCGAGCCTGAGGATTCCTTATGCAAAGGAACATGCAAGCACATCATTGCTCCGACTGCTTTCAGTATTGTCTTCCGCATGCTTGTTTTTAAGCTTTATTTCCGATGGATTTCGTGGTAAGAATTAGTTACGTAAATTCCACCAAAATCTGACGTTTTGTTCATCTCATGTTCCATACAGCCCGTTGAAGTGTCACGGTTGCCGTATGTATCGCGTCTGTTTTCAAGTGATTTCGTGCTTCAAATCTGAACGCAGGAAGTCTCTTTCAATCTCTCGGGGTAGCTTGTTTGTGCTCAAGCTCCAGCGCGTCATAAACAAGAAGGAAGCCAAAAATTTGCAAAGAAAACGCCGCTTTGTTGTGATATGGCGAGCTGCCTTGTGTATCGCCCATAATTAATCGCCGGTAAAGCTGTCAGGGGGAAGGAGGTCTTGAGGCTGCGCTGTAACCCCCCCACCCCCACCTCCGGGTCCAAAGGCGGGCCGGGAGAAAAGGGGGAATCGGGGAAAATATCCCATGAGCGTGTGTGCTTTGAGGGATAGCAAGGCATGGGCGTGTTTGTTCGTGCGAGGCGTTTATCGATTCAGGTATTGCTGTTGTCCGTTCGGTATTGTCAGCCTTACCAGTATGGATTGGGCCCTTGGCGCCGTGATCATCGCTTCCCTTCTTGGGCGCTTATGAGAGTCATTTGATTCGGAATGCACCACGTGTATGCAAAAAGCAATCTATCCACGTGTTTCATTTTTACCGGTAATGACTGGGAATGAAGTTTTCAGCTTCCACGAAAAGTTATAATGCCTTTCGGCGAAAATCCGAGAAAAAAAAAAGAGTTCAAAAGGGGGGGGGGAGGATGCAGCTGGTTGACAACAACTCGGCGCAGTTCATCAAGACAACAGACAAAAGAAACGTCATTATGTGGCGGAAGGAGGTGGTGGAGGGACGCGCAGGGCGGGGAGGGGAGGGCGTGGGAGGGCATCACAGCGCGAGGGTCGGCCCGAAGGAAGGGACGCCAGGACTCGGGGCAAAGGAATGGCGCTTGGGATGTCCTCGGGATCTCCACTCTGGCGATTTTTTTTTATCATATTTTTTCGTGTACACTTTTTATCTAAGTGTGGCCGTGGATGTGTGGATGAAAGCGAGGGTGAGCAGAGAAGGCGAAAATATACACGTTGGATAAAATGGAAAGGCAAGCATGACATGCCGGAATAGAAACTAAAACTAAAGAAAATGACTCAGCAAAAATAGGACATGCGAGCTAGAGAAACGAAGGAGAGAGAGAGGTAGAGAGATAGAGTAGAAAGAAGAAGAAGCAGAGTAGAGGAAAGATGAAGTTGAGAAGAGAGATATAAGATATAGATGTTGTGTGTACATATATATAGACACAACACAACACACACACACACACACACACACACACACACACACACACACACACACACACACACACACACACACACACACACACACACACACACACACACACACACACACACATACACATAATATATATATATATATATATATATAATATATATATATATATATTTATTATTCCATTTGTTTATTTATTTATACATGCATATGTATATATATAGAGAGAGAGAATGAGAGAGAGAGGAAAGAGAGAGAGGGCGAAAGAGAGAAAGAGAAAGAGAGAGAGAATATGAAAATGAGAGAGAGGGGCGTCGTTTTCGCAAGGCTGCAACATTCGAACACCGGGATGATCGAGGGAGACGCACCGGCTCGCGCTTCAGGATCCCGGCCCTAAATAAGCACGGAGGCGAGGAGGATTATTCGGATGACTCATAGGACTCCCGGGAATGCTCCAGAAATTGTAAAAGAGAGAGAGAGAAAAACTCCCGCTGCCACTGCCCTTGGATCGACTGCTGCGAATAGCCTCTTCAGACCGGCGCGAATTTTTGTTTGTTTGGCTCGGCGAATGTGTGGAATAGAGTGGATCTATTAGGGGATTTGTTTATTGCCTCGTGGCTGTTATCTTGTACGTCGTTATTGTTGCTGCTGTTGTTGATTTTTATCTTCATATTTTTATTATGATGATGGTGATGGTAATGACTGTTATTATTATAATTATTGTTATTATTGTGAAACATGGTGATGATGATGGTGCTTTACTACACATCTCGAAATTGTTTGTCTAAGTTTATGAAGTGGGAATGTTGCTGCTGGCAAAGGCGTGTGTATCAGCTCAGCTAAGGATTTATTGGGTGATTGTGTCCAGCTGATACAGCTGGCTGGCTGGTCTAGTCCATGTACTGGCGCTGCGCTGGAGACACTGCGGCACCCTGCTTGTGCTTATCTGTCTGTGTCTCGCCACCCAGACGCTGTTTCCTCCACGCCCACTTACACCGCCCTCTTTGGAGCACACCCTCACCCTGCTCTACCTCCTACCTCACCCTACTCCACCTGCACCCCCACCCACCCGCCTTCACCCTGTTCCAGCTACACCCTCACCCGCCTGCACTCCCCGGCTCCCTGTTCGCCACTGTGTCCCCTCTTAATCACCCATAATTGAAACGTTGCTGTTGTTCCGGCGTTCGTCCCCCTGGTTAGAATGGAGTCCTCGTGGCTGGGAAGGCGGCCCTCTGATATACGGAGCTCGTGGACGTCGGGCGGGGCTGCGCTTAGATCCGCGGATCCTTTGTGCAATGGCCTGAGGAGATTGCATGGCACTGCACACCTTTTCTAGCTAAGTGTGTGAGCGTACTTAGTAAGAGTGCAAGGAAGACTTATCCTGGCAGGAGTTGTGGGCGTGATGCAGGGCGGCCGGGTAATCCCAGCAGTCGCAGTCTCATCCCGAGGGCACCGCAGACCCGAGAGGCGAGCGCCTTCCGCATGGCAGTAACGCCGCCGAGATATGTGGAGCCGTAAAAGCGAGCTCAGCCACCAGAATTATCTCCGGGCATTGGTTCATGCGGCGCGAATGGTAAACACGGCGCGCGCCCTCCGAAAGACCTTTATAGAATAAAAGTGGCAAAGCCTGTTGTCATTGGGGATTTGGGCGACGTCGGGAGAGGAAGGGTACGGCGGGGCGCGAGCACCTTGCGCCTTTAGGTTCCGCCGTTTAGGTTTCGTGCGCGAAATATTAGCGTGTTGTCCTCCACTTTTATGGATCCTCCTGCGTTGCGAGGCCGCTCTGAGGTAGACGACTCTCGTGAGCGAGAAACACGGTAGTACAAAGCGGAGCATTTTGTCTGTAAAGCGGGCCGGAGTGTGTGCAGAGCATCGGGTTTGCTTTTTCGCTTGTTGCTCCAGGTCAGTGACATGGCGGCTCGACTTTTGATGAGCAGCAGTTTTAGTGTTTCGTGGGACGGAGAAGCTGCTCGTGTCTCTTGGTTTTGGTTTTTATTCTGAGGTGGAGACGTTGGGATGCATCTCTCTCTCTCTCTCTCTCTCTCTCTCTCTCTCTCTCTCTCTCTCTCTCTCTCTCTCTCTCTCTCTCTCTCTCTCTCTCTCTCTCTCTCTCTCTCTCTCTCTCTCTCTCTCTCTCTCTGTCTATCATCTCTCTTTTTCCCTTCTCCATATATTCCCTTATCCTCACCGCTCTCCTCTTTGGTCTCGTGATATATAGTCCCAGATTTCCTTGGCTCATCCCGGTCCTTGCGCGCTCCTCCCCCGAGGGAACGACCGTGAAGAGGGGAAGCAAACAGGTTTGAAGGTTTAGGCTGGATGTTGTTTAGGACAAGTGGAAACCGACCTTATCTCCGGCTCCCTGCCCGCCCTGTAACACCCTTCCAATCCTTTTACCCTTCCGCAAATCGCGACTTCCCCCTCCCCTTTATTCTCTTCGCCACCCCGTCTCCACCTTCCTCCCGTCAGATTCCTCCTCCTGTGGAACGTTTTTCCATACGCCCCGCCTCCCTTCCTCTCTCTCTCTCTCTCTCTCTCTCTCTCCACCCTTCTCTCACTCCCTTTCTCCCCCTTCGCTTTATGTTCTTTTTTTCCCACGGCGGGGAATTTGATTTGGTCGTCCCAGTGTCTGAGCACTTCCCGCAGACTTTTCCCGCTGACTCACTTTCACGCGGCTGGGTTACTGCTGGTAGACGCCAGCGAAAACAAAACAAAAAAAGTGAAAAACGTTTGTGACCTTTCCAAATGTCGTCCTTTCTGTGTTTGTGCGTGGATTTCCGGTGCTGATAAAAGGGAGGTACTTCGTGAAACTCAGTGGGTCGTCGTAGGCTAGACGAGTGAGGCGTCGAGGAGAGGGCGATGGGGTTGTCATTAGCATATCTCGGGTGACTTGGAGTTTACTTTTTCCCTCCTCCTCCTTTCTCCTTCCCTCCTTCGTATGATTAGTTTCGTTTTCTTGTTTCTTCGTCGTTTCTTCTTTTCGTTTTGTATTTGTCACTATAATTTTTGATATATTTTTTTTTTGTTTTCCTTTTTGTAATCTTGGGAATTCTAATGGTGTGGCAATGCGCGGTCCTATCAGCTGTTTTCATTGTGTAAGTGCGGTTTCCGGTGCTCAGGGCGGCGAGTGAATGGGCCAAGATGAAGAATGAAAAGTTCATATATTAAATCCGGCTCCAGAAATGCATGTTTATTAAGGGTGTTTGAGTCTTCAGTAGGTAAACCTGTATGTGTGTGTTTGTGTTTGTTTTTCTTTGTCTGCTTGTTTGCGTATGTGTTTATGTATTTATGTTTGTTTTTATGTATGTAAGCATTTGTATATGTTATGTATGTACATATGAGTATAAATGTATAGATGGATTGATAGATATTTAACGAGAGACGAGAAAAGAGATAGAGCGAGAGTGGAAAACTAAGCTTCCCGGATGAGGCAAGCAATCATGCAGGCAGCCTGCAGGGCACGTGCAAGCAAGCAGCGTAATTATTGAAACGGAGATCAGATTAGATAACTTCACTATGGAGGCGGAGTCCTTTGATGACTTCGAAGGCAAACAAATGGACCCTCTCTGTTATTAACGGGGGAGAGAGGTTTTTGAGGGTGATGCTGGTGGTTTCTGTTTCCGTTAACGCGGCCAATTCCTTCTACGGTGCACTTGGTTCTGCGTATCCGAACGTAAGGCTCTGTGCATCTTGTGTATCTAGTTACGTGTGTTGATTTATGTATAAGCCTTCATTTTTGATGATGGGCCCCGTGTGTGTGTGTGTGTGTGTGTGTGTGTGTGTGTGTGTGTGGTGTGTGTGTGTGTGTGTGTGTGTGTGTGTGTGTGAGAGAGAGAGAGAGAGAGAAGAGAGAGAGAGAGAGAGAGAGAGAGAGAGAGAGAGAGAGAGAGAGAGAGAGAGAGAGCGAACGAGTGCATGAGTCAGGGGCGGCGTGTCTGCTTGTCAGGATGAAGAAGGGGAACTGTTCACTTTAAGGATCCCTGCGCACCTCTACACCACAGCGCCAATCTACGTAAAAGCTCAATAAAGTTCACCTGAGGCCCTCCTGTGCCACCCAGCCGCCATGTGGCACCACCTCTGCCTTCGCCGGCACTTGCATGATCCATATCTCTATTGCTTTCCGTTTTACATATTTTACCCAGCGCATGCACGTGCGTCCACGGAAACGCGCACACGCATAAACAAACACACGATTTTTTCTCTCTTGCTTTGCTCTGACCGACTGACACACGCTCGCTGCTCTCCTCTCTCTCTCTCTCTCTCTCTCTCTCTCTCTTCTCTCTCTCTCTCTCTCTCTCTCTCTCTCTCTCTCTCTCTCTCTCTCTCTCTCTCTCTCTCTCTCTCTCTCTCTCTCTCTCTCTCTCTCTCTCTCTCTCTCTCTCTCTCTCTCCTCTCTCTCTCTCTCCTCCTTCTCTCTCTCTCCTCTCCTCTCTCTCTCTCCTCCTTCTCCTCTCTTCTCTCCTTCCTTCTCTCTCTTTTCCTCTTCTCTTTCCTTGTCTTTTTCCCCCTCCCCCTCCCCCCACCCTGAAGCACGGAATCTCTCCCCCCTCCCCCACCTTGAAGCACGGAATCAAGGCGTCTCAAGAAGTATTAATGTTAACGAGAGAGTGGAGACGAAGGCTTAGTCTGAGGGAGACTTCTGGGATCCTTCTCAAGTCAAGTCTCTGTGCCCTGTGGTCGAGGGCGGAGCGCGAGGCTCACTCGGAGGAATGGAGACCCCTTGTTTTTTCAACACTTGCTTTATGAGGAGTGCAGGAGAAGTGCCATATATTGTGCGAGGGGTGGGAGAGGATGCCGCGCCGGGCGAGAGGGGAAGGGGAAGAGAAGGACTTTGAGAGGGGGATGTGAGATTTACTGGGTGAGAGAAGGAGCGAGAGAGGGAGAGGGAGAGGCCGGAAGAGCCACGGCTCGAGGGGTAAATGGAGGAGGTCGGAGATCAAAGCTGCGATCTGGGCTTTGCTTTTGCTGCCGTTTCCCCTCGCTGGCTCTCCCAAAAGTCTTCCCTTGGTTGTGTTTTTCAAACTCGGGTTCGTCCTCCCGTTGTTTATGAATCAAAACCGAGGCTGCGGATTGTCCTCGTTGACGTGAGTCCATCTACAGCTTTTGCAAACAAGGCAGATGACATCGCTTTTCTTGGAGGAATCAGGTTCTCTTTGAGGTTCTGTATATGGACACTGCGTCATTGTAGCACCGAGAAGGTCCACCAGCTTCAATATGGCTTTTTGACCACATCTCGATGGACGTTGAAATTCCGCGGGTTATCGAATGATATTACGACACTTGTAGGCTATTCACTGCCGCAGACAGTTTTCACAAAGTCTGGAGTTTACGCAGTTTCTTTTGTTTTCAAGTTGTGATAACGCTATCACGCATGCTTATTAAAAGGGCGATAATATCATCATAACTAAGCAACTAAGAATCAAGAGTAGTTTGCACCAAGAAGAACTTGTTATGCCGCTGAAGCTAGCCACCAGACGCAGCTGTCCAAAGAGATTAGTCATAATTCTGGACACTTTCCGACGTGCTCTGACCCCTGCATGTCTGTATATATCGTTTGTATGTATGTAAAGCTTGTCTAGACGAAGACCCATCCCCACCCCCTCCCCCTCCCTCCCCCCCTCGCCCTCGCCCCTCCCCTCGTCCTCGCCCGGCCCTCCCCCTCTCCCTCATCTCCCTCGCCCTCTCCCTCTCCCTCTCCCTCTCCCTCTCCCTCTCCCTCTCCTCTCCCCTCTCCCTCTCCCTCTCCCTCTCCCTCTCCCTCGCCCTCCCCTCGCCCTCGCCCTCGCTCGCCCTCTGAAGTCAGTCAGTGAGCGACGCGGTTTTGAAGAGAACTCTCTGGGGGTATTTTTTAACGAATTAATTATGGCTCTTTTGCGAAGCCCTGACCGCCTTTCTTGACATCCGGCGTGGAAGAATTGAAGTATCAATTTTATTCTGAATAGCGCTTTTACAGAGCAAGGGGGAGATGGCTTCAGGGACCCTCTTTTAAGCGGAAGATAATGGCGCAGCAATTTAGTTTTTCGAGTTTAAGTGCCAGGAGTTTCTTGGCTTATTAATTCGACTCGGGTCTTATTTTTTGTTTTGTTTATTTTGCCTCTTTTCTTTGCCCTTTTTTTGTTCGCAGTTTGAAAGGAGTGTTCAAGGACGTGCGAAGTTGTTTAAGGAGTGGGACACATGCTACTTTTTTATCTGTAGTTTGATTTTTTTATAAGTGCTGATAACACGTGTGTGTGTGTGTGTGTGTGTGTGTGTGTGTGTGTGTGTGTGTGTGTGTGTGTGTGTGTGTGTGTGTGTGTGTGTGTGTGTGTGTGTGTGTGTGTGTGTGTGTGTGTGTGTGTGTGTGTGTGGTGTGTGTGTTGTCTGTGTGTCTGTGTGTCTGTGTGTCTGTGTGTCTGTGTCTGTGTCTGTGTCTGTGATGTCTGTGTGTGTGGGAATGTCTTTTCAATGTAAAGAATATAAAATGTAAAGAGCTTTAATTTGTGGTTTCCATGTAAATGTAGTTTATTGTATGCTGTGGAAACGATGAAAGATTGAAGCAGAGGGAATAAGTGTTGAAACCGAAAATGTGAATGGGGGAGGGATGAAAGGGAGGGAGGAGGGACGTAGGGATAGAAGAAGGGAGGAGGGACAGAATGATAAAGGAAGGGGGAGGGAGGAGAGAAGGCTAAAGGGAAGAAAGGAAGAAGGGGGTGAGGAAGGGGGAAAGAATGCGTCATGCGGCATTCTTGGCGGTCGATTCAGCGATTTGGTCAAGTTCGGGTCAATTTTTCTTGCTTGGCGGCCATCGACAAGCGACCAATATCTCATTCGGATCTCGCGCCGCATGTCCTCCTTGAAAGAAAGAGTTGACAGGCTCTCTCTTGCGTGTTAATGTTTTGTCGTATTGGTTCACGGCTGTTGGTTTTGTTATTGTCTTGGCGATGGTTATTATGGAAATTATTATTTTCGGTAGTAGGAACAGGAGGAGTACGAGGATGGTGATGGTGCTCATGGTGGTGATGGTGCCGGTAATGGTAATGACGATGAAGACATTACTTCTGGAGGAAAAAAAATATTGTTGCAAACGGTCTTCGATTTTTCATTGAAGGGAAATGGATGGGTCCAATATGTTTTGCTCGCTTTCCGTTTTGTTATCTGCCCATCTATGCATTGATGTCAGAATGGATGATACGAGCGAACCGAGCCCCATTATGCCCGGCGCCGTGATAAGAACTCGAATGAACTGCAGAGCGGATGCGATAGCAAGATAGGACAAATAAATGGCTTCTATTCTTTTGTTATGGTTGTTGTTGTTTTGTTCCACGTGGAAGGGTTTAAAGTTTAATCAAGCATTTCCATGTTGCCTTGTTCATTTTTATTCTTTATTTATCATTGAATGGGTTTATTTGTGTTGATGATATAACGCTTCCATGCTGGAGGTTTATGAGGGTGCGGGGATGGAGGAATTCTAATCGTTTTATTTTTCTTTCAGGTTTGTTGTCGAGTGATTGGTGCGTATTTGCATATACTGCTGTCTCTGTTGGTGAGTAAAGAATGAATATCTGTCTGTCTGTTTGCACTTTTCACGCCAATCTTTTAATTGATATTGGTCGCAAAGGATTTTTTTTTTTTAGATTTGATTTTGGCACTCAGATATTTTTGCGCTGTTTCCTTAGATAGGTTATTTATATCGTTTGTGACGAAATGTACAAAATTATTACCATAGAGAATATGCAGGTATATTATTATGTTGATAGAAAACATTCCGGCGTCACACGCACACAAACATTCACAGGCACATTCACATGCACAACCACGCGCATGCTCATACTCACACTCATATTCACTCATGTTCACTCATACTCTCTTTGTCTGTCTCTGTCTGTCTCAGTCTCCACTCCGCCCTCCCCCTCCCTTACTCTATATTCTCTGCTGTATTTTCTATTCTATATACTCTGTACCGGGGATGGCCAACCTTTTGTGAGATGTGACCTACTTTTTCTACAGTAACCCTGATGCGATCTACCAGCCTAAGATTCAAACGTATTCCATAGATGTAACTGTAACAGTGTAACATCATTATGAATATAAATATAACTTATTCCCAGAGAAAAAAGAGAAATATGATAATCCAAGGATCATGAGTACTTGGATATGCTATTGCAGCTATTTGCACAACAACTTCTGAAGGACGAATTATTAAGAGGTACGGCAGTGTGATCGACTTAAAACAGACCAGTCTATCGCGATCGACTGATTGGCCACCCCTGCTCTGTACTCTATACTCAGTACTCAGTACACTATTCTGTATTCAGTATTCTTTATTCTTTGTTCTTTATTTCTATTTTCTCTATTCTATCTATTCTATCTATTCTATTCTATTCTATTCCTATTCTATTGTCTATTCTATTCTATTCTATTCTATTCTATCTCTATTCTATCTCTCCTTTCTCTCTCTCTCTCTCTCTCTCTCTCTCTCTCTTCTCCTCTCTCTCTCTCTCTCTCTCTCTCTCTCTCTCTCTCTCTCTCTCGTTCTCTTTCTTTCTCTCTCCCCCCCCCACACACACATGCACACATACATTTATGTAACTACACACATATATTTATATTATATATATGTGTGTGTGTGTGTGTGTGTGTGTGTGTGTGTGTGTGTGTGTGTGTGTGTGTGTGTGTGTGTGTGTGTGTGTTGTGAGGTGAGAGAGAAGAGAGAGAGAGCGAGAAGCGAGAGAGCGAGAGCGAGAGCGAGAGCCGAGAGCGAGAGCGAGAGCAGAGAGAGAGAGAGACCGCGAGAGCGAGAGCGGAGAGCGAGAGAGGAGAGAAGGAGAGAGAGAGAGCGAGCGAGAGCGAGGAACGAGGACGAGAGCGAGACGAGAGCGGAGAGCGAGCGAGGAGCGGAGAGCGAGAGCGAGAGGGCTGGAGGAGCCCCCGAGCAGTGCACGTTGCAGACCGGCGTGCGAGAGCGAGAGCGGAGGAGGGCGAGAGCGCCAAGGCGCCGGAGCCTTTCCTTGTCCTGGAGCGAGGCAGAACTCCACAATGCGGTCCGTTGCTCGCCGGCAGCATGAGCGAACAGGCACCGAAGGCCAAACGTATAGCATAATTGGCACCATCAATACATCTATCTTAAGCAGCTTCCACACAACGGGCAGCGAGGACTTCCCGCGAGGTATAAAGACAGGCGTGATGTCNTCTCCTTCTTCGTGGAACATCGACTGTCACAATTATATTCTTGCAAGACGTATCACTCCTTGTCTTCCTTCATGTCTCCAGCCTGCTCGTGATTCCCTTCTATTGTTCACAATCGACGGACTTAAGCCTCAACGGAGCATGTTGTTCCAATTTTGGAATTAAGGGTCTCATGTCTCCTGTGTGTAATGGTCTATGTTTATATATATACGTATATATATATTATATAATATATATTATAATATATATATTATATATATATATATATATATATATATATATTAATATACATATATATATATACTATATATATATACTATATATATATATAATAATATTATACATTATATACAATATACACTACATACATACCATACACAGACATAAATAAACACACATACACACATATTTCTATTTATATATGTATATAAGTACACATACATACATACATTACATATACATATTATACATATAGTAATATACACACACACATATATATATATACATATGCATGTATGTGTAGATATGGACGAAGACAAATCAATTACATATATTTTTATAATATGCAGACATTGGCTTTACTTCTGTATAATAATCAAGTGCTTATAATTTGTTTAAAAATATATCGACTGCGTTGCATCTAACTCTTCTATTGTTTTTGTTCGTGATTGTCTTGTCAGGACTCCGTTTTGTCTTGTTTTTATTGCCTTTTTTGTGTATTCTTGTTGCCTTCCATAGACCAGTTTTCTTTGCAATGATCGTTCTGTCTTTCTTCATTTTATCTTTTGTTTTGTTTTATTTTGATTATTCTTTTCATCTTTGTCTTGCTATCTTCCCATTTCTTTTTCTTTTTTTCTTCTTCTTCTTCATCTTTTCCCGATTCTTCTTCTTTTCTTCTTCTTCTTCTTCTCCCTCAAATTTTTCTTCTTCTTCGTCTTCTTCTTTCTTCTTCTTCTTCTTCTCCTCCTCCTTTTTGTTTTGTCATTTGCTGTCATGTCGCTTGTCTTGTTATGTTTCCTTATCTCATACTCCTATCATTGCTTTGTCTTCCTTTGAGTTATACTAAGATGTTGTTTCGTGTGATACCTATTTCAGTGTTTGAATATCTATTGCAAATTATTTAGTCCCCCATAATGTGTATCGTGAATACTCATTTTCTTTGATGTCGCTCCAGATTTCCCACTTTCTTTGGCGTTGCTCTAGATTATACGTTTTCTCTACTCTTGTTTACTCAAGTTCTCCGAGATCTCTTCTTGTTATTCATTTATTTCGACATTCTTATTGATTATTCATTTTCTTCTTGCGAGGGTGTTTCTCCAAGATCTCTCCTTGCTACCTATTTATCTTCACATTCTTATAGATTATCCATTTTCTTTTATTTTGGGGGGTATTTTAGTATAGTATCCCCCCTTTTTCACACCCAAGCTAAAGAAAACGAGCGACATTTTATCACGTGTGTCATCTGGATTTTTGCATCATCGTTTTCGAAAATAATTTTACGTTGAAAATGTCATAGATAAGAACGAGATAAGATAAAAGTCTCTCCGTGAATATATACATTTTAACTGTCACGAAGCTGTAAGGAAAATGACAATAGTGATAATAATAACGATTTGCATTGAAGATTATTTGAGTTTTCGTAATGGAACAGAAATAAGGAATGAATGAAGGGGGGAAATAGAGAGGAATAAGATGTGAGGGAGAGAAAAAGTAAAAGAAAATGATGGAAAAGCCAAAGAGAGAGGGAAAGAGAGAAGAGGAAGGATGAGAGAGAGAGAGAGAGAGACTTAGGGCGGGGGAGGACGAGAGGAGGTCGAAAGAAAGAAGAGAGGGATTAGAGAGAGAGATGAGCAGAGAGGAGATTGAATCGAGAAGCAGAGAGAGAGGCGTGGGAGGCGAGGGAGGACGGAGGCAGGAGAGGAGAGAGGAGGAGGGTTGAGAGAGAGAGACGCAGAGAGGAGAGAGATGAGAGAAGAAACGAGAGGGTGGAGGGAGGAGGATGGGAGGGGAGGGGAGGCGGGAGAGTAAGTAGGGAGAGGGGCCGAGAAGAGATACATATAGAGACTATGTGAGTAATAAAATATAATGACATGAAGAGACGAGAGGCAGGAGGAGGAGGAGAGCGAGAGAGAGACGAACCACAAAAAGAGAAGAAAAAGAAGAGGGAGGGACAGGGCACGGGAGGAGAGAGAGACGAGAGGAGAGAGAGTGGTGAAGAATGTACAGGAGAAGAGAGAGAGATAATTAAGAAATTGAACGAGAAGAGTGAATGCAGAAGAGAGTGAAGAGGGAGAGAGAGATTGCAGGGAGAGAGATCGGATGAGAGAGGAGAGATTTTGAGAAGAAGGATGAAGTATAGATAAGAGAGAGAGAGAGAAGAGAGAGAAGGAGAGAGATATGAGAGATGACGAAGGACAGAGAGAAGAAGAGGAGAGAGAGAGAGAGAGAGAGAGAGAGAGAGAGAGGAGGGAGAGAGATGCCAACAGGCAGAAAGCAGATGGATGAGGAGAGAGAAATCTATGGGTGATTTAAAGAGAAAGGCCGTAATTACCATAGAAAAAAAAACGACATGCAGACTTACTGTGCGTGCGTGCCTTAAAGAAGAAGAAGAAGAAGAAGAAAAAAAAAAGTGATGGTTTAGTTAACCGTACCCAGACGATCCACCGTGTCCCTCCTCCCCCTCCTTCCCCTCCTCCCCCTCCTTCCTCCCCTCTCACCCCTTCCTATCTCTCCCTTCCCCCCCCTCCCACCCCTCCTATCTACCTTTCCCCCTTCTCTTCCTTCTCCTTGGATCCCTATCATCCCCCTTTCTCCCCTCCCCCCTCCCTCTCTCTTCCTTCTCCTCCCTATCATCCCCTCCTTCCTCCCTCCCCCTCCCCTCTCACCCCCTTCCTATCTCTCCCTTCCCCCCTCCCACCCCTCCTATCTACCTTTCCCCCTCTCTCTTTTCCTTCTCCTTGGATCCCTATCATCCCCTTTCCCCCCCCCCTCTCTCTTCCTTCTCCTTTGGTTCCTTATCTCCCCCCTTCCCCCCCACCCCCCCGCCGCCCCTTCTCCCCCATAGACAGGTCATGCTCACACCCCTGGCATTTAAGGGGCGTGAGAGCCAATTTTTAGATGAATGTGGTGTCAGGGTACGAAAAGGGTGGTGGGGTGGGGTGGGGTGGGGTGGAGAAATGGTGGGGAGGAGAGGGAGGGAGAAGGGAGGAGGGAAGGGAGATGAAGAGGAAGAAACGTAAGGAAGGGGGTGATGGAGTGGGGGGGAGGAGGAGGGAGGGAAATGGTGGGAGGGGAGGGGGGAGGGGGAATAGAAATGGTGGAGGGGGGGGAGAAGGAGGACGGGAAGAAGAAGAAGAAGAAGAAGGAGAAGGGTGATGGAGTGAGGAGGAGAGATGAGGGAAGGAATAAGGGAGAGAAAATGGGTGGGGGAGGAGAAGGGAGAAGGGAGGAGGGAGGGAGAAGAAGAAGCGTAAGGAGGAGGGTGATGAAGTGAGGGAGGAGGGGAAGGAATGAGGGAAGGGGAAGGATGAGGGGAAGAGGAGAGAAGATGGATAGAGGAGAAGAGGTAGGGAGGAGGAGGGAGGAGAAGAAACAGAAGTGAAGGAAAGGGAAAAAGGTGAAGGATGGGCAGAAGCGGGGGGGGGGGGGAGTAGAAGGGATGGGGAGGGGTATGGGGAGTAAAGAGAAAAAAGGGAAGTGTGGGGAGGGAAAGAAGGGAGGGATGGTAAGAGGGAGTTCTTCCTTTCCTTCCCTTTCCCTGTCAGACTCTTCCCTTCACTTCATTTCACTTGTTTTTCCTTCCCTTCCCCTCCCTTCCTTTCTCTTCCTTCCCCTTCCCCGTTCAGACTCCTCTCTTCCCTTTCCTTCTCTTCTCTCCCCTTCTTTCCCTCCTCTTCCCTTCTTTTCCCTCCTCTCCCCTTCTTTTCACTTCCTTTCCCTTCTATTACTTTACCTTCCCTCCCCTTCCCTCCCCTTCACCTCCCTCTCCTCCCTCCCTTCCCTCCCTTCCCTCCCTCCCATCCCCTTCTCTTCCCCTTCCCTCCCTCCCTCCCCCCCTCCCTCTCCTCCTTCCTCCCTTCCCTTTCCCTCCCTCCCTCCCCTTCCCTCCCCTCCCCCTCCCTTCCCTTCCCTTCCACGTACAATGACGAAAGAGTTTCCTGACCTCCTGACCTTTC
The DNA here is from genome assembly GCF_003789085.1 of Penaeus vannamei. Lineage (NCBI taxonomy): Eukaryota > Metazoa > Arthropoda > Malacostraca > Decapoda > Penaeidae > Penaeus > Penaeus vannamei. The sequence goes on from NW_020868721.1 coordinate 270,687, forward strand.
CTGACCTGGTCTAGATAGTCTCGCCAGCCTCCGCAAACAGAGATAAGCTTGATAAAGGCCACGGTGACAGATCTGATGATAAGGAAATGCCGTAAATTACGATAAAGAAGGAGATAAAGCGGATGTGTTTATAAGGGACAGGATGGTGTTTTGATAAGCATTGTATGTTGATTGAGTTGGTTGTATTGTCTTTTGTTTTTTTGTTTGTTTTATTACGATTTAGGGAAAGGAGGGAAAGGAATGATAATTAAGATTAATAGTAAAGATAACTGGGATGTGATTTGGGCGATGAAACTCAAAAAAATTATTATCTATTTTTATCTTTTATTTTTTTCTGTTTTATCTGGTCTATTTACCTCTTTTGGTTTACTTGTCTAATTTTGGTACATTTGACTCGGCTTTGACCGAAAGAGATAAAGGAAAAAAGATAAAAAGAATAACAGAGAAGATCAGACAGCCAGAGATAAAAAATGGAATTTGTAAGAAAGGAAGAAAAACAGAAGAGGAGGAATTTAAAAAAAGAAAATTGGGGAAGATTGATAGAGTGATTAAGATTTAAAGAAAAGCGAAAGATATTTAGACTGGTTTACATGCATATAGATGGATACACAGACAAATAGAGACATGGATATATATATACATATACATACATATATGCTTTTACATGATATATAATATATATATATATATATATATATATATATATATATAATATATATATATATAATATATATATATATATATATATATATATATATATATATATAATATATATATATATATATATATATATATATATATATATATATATATATATATATATATATATATATATATATATATATATATATATATATATATATATATATATATATATATATATATATATATATATATATATATATATATATATATATATATATATATATATATATATATATATATATATATATATATATATATATAAATATATATATAATATATATATATATATATATATATATATATATATATAGATAGATAGATATATAGATAATATAGATAGATAGATAGATAGATAGAGATAGATATACAGAGAAAGACAGAGAGACGAGAGAGGTAGAAAGAGAGAGAGAGAGAGAGAGAGAGAGAGAGAGAGAGAGAGAGAGAGAGAGAGAGAGAGAGAGAGAGAGAGAGAGAGAGAGAGAGAGAGAGAGAGAGAGAGAGAGAGAGAGAGAGAGAGAGAGAGAGAGAGAGAGAGAGAGAGAGAGCGAGAAAGAAAGAGAGAGAGAGAGAAAGAGAGAGAGAAGAGAAAGGGAGATAGAGAGTCAGACAGACAGACCAGGCACCCAAGAAATGAAGAAAGGAAAGCCTCCCGCACCTCCAGGAACCACAGGGCGTCTCACACTCCCCGTCTGCCACTTCTTCAGGGCACATGACAATGCCACTTACCCACAGTGTTGCCAAACCTCCCCTCTCGAAGTCTCCACCCCCTCCTCCTTCCCCTTCCCCCTCTCCCTCCCTTCGAACCCATCCTACAAGACACCAACGCACACCCGAGTGCCAAAGGAGTGCCAAACGTCAAGAGAAAGATAAAATAGCCTGGCACAGGGTCGCGGAGAGGCAAGAGGAGGAAAGTGCCAAGCAAAAGAGAACAGAGTAAAGTTCGATTCCTGGAACGAGAAGCTGTAAATGGCGGTGGGTGTAAGTAGGCCGTGGTGGGGGGTGGGGGGGGGGGACGTGCGTGTTATTGGCTTATTATTGGTATTGGTAGCGTTGGTAGCGGTGATAGGATTGGCGGCGGTGGTTGCGGAGATGTTATCATTAGTAGTAGAAGCTGTAATGGTAGTGGTAGCCATAGTAGTGGAAGTTATAGTAGTAGTGGCAGTAGTACTAACGTTAGTAGTAGAAGTAGTAGTGTATCTTGTTATAGTAGTAGTAGTAGTAGTAGTAGTAGTAGTAGAAGAAGTATTTGTAGTTAATAGTAACAATAGTTATAATAGTAGAAGTAATGATAGTGTAGTAGAAGTAGTAATAGTAACAGTAGTAGTAGTAGTTGTAGAAATAGAGTACTTGTTGATATTGATAGTATCAGTCAGTAGTTTATTAATTGTAGTAGTAAATAGTATTGTGGTAGCAATAACAACAATAATTATAGAAGTAGCTTTAGAAATAGAACCTGAAACAGTAATTGTTGTAGCAGGCACCATTATTGTTATGCATTATATTTTCATTATCATTGTCATTATCATAACATTCCCATAATTGGTTTTAGAAAATATAGAACCAGTAGTACCAGCAGTAGCAGCACTTGGTAGCTTATTGTAAGTATAAACATTATAGTAATCAGTAGAAGCAGTTGGCTTTAGTATCAATAATTAGAAGTGTAACAGAACGGGTTATATATTCTCAGTGAATTTTATCATCATTGTTATTTCAATTATTACGTCTCTTGTTTTGTTTTGATGCCGTGGAATTATTGCGTTATCTTTCTGTCTCCTGATAATCATCAACATTACTGTATGTTTATCTTTATCTGTTTATCTTATCGGTCGTATATGATCCTGTTCTGGTAAGGGAAAGTGAAATAAAATATATTTTTTTTTATGTACATACATATTATGTGTACACACACACGCACACACACACACACACACACACACACACACACACACACACACACACACACACACACACACACACACACACACACACACACAACACACACACACACACACACACACACACACACACACACACACACACACACACACACACACACACACACACACACACACACACACACACACACACACACACACACACACACACACACACACACATATATACATACATACATACATACATACATACATATACATACATATATGTGTCTGTATCATACATTCATACACACATACACAGTACATCTCATAAGTGTCAAAGCTAAATCGAGACGAGGAAGGAGCGAAGAGAAGACGGAAGAGCCCCCCACCCCCCACCCCCCGCTGTGCGCCAGAACCTCTTGTCTCATCTTCTCTCATTATGGAAGACGTTCTGACAGTTGGTGTGGTCGGGGTTTCTTCTTCTCTGTCTTTCTATCTTGTCTTCGGTCTTTTCTTTTACTTTTCGATCGGGGGGGGAAGGGGAGGGAGGGTGGGGGGGAAGGGGAAGAGGGGAGGTGGGAGGGAAGGGAGGAAGGGGAGGGGAGGAAGGGAGGGAGGAGGGAGGAAGGAGGGGAAGAGGGAAGGTGGAGGGAGGGAGGAAGGAGGGAGGAGTGGAGGGAGGGAAGGGAGGGGGAGAGAGGGGCGAGGGAAGGGGGAAGGAAAAAGGAAGGAGGGAGGGAGGGAAGAAGAGGAGAGAGAGGAGAGAGAGAGAAACAGACAGACAGACAGAGACAGACAGACAGACAGACAGACAGACAGACAGAGGAGAAGAAGAACGTGGAAACGAAGACAAGAAGAAGAAAAGAAAAATAATAATAATAATGATGATAATAATAAAAGAAAAAAGTAGAAAGGAAAATACCAATAACAACAAACAATGATGATAATAATAATAGTAATAATGATAAAAAAAATATATATTATAAGAAAGAGAATATAAAGAAAATGAAGTAAGACGAAATTTCAAGAATGGATGACTATACTTTCGTCATTTTCAAGTTGGATGACTTTAAAGGATAGTATATCAGCCATGTTAAAGACAGACTGGACTTTAAGCTAACGTATAATTTGATATTAAATAGATATTCGTTCTATTTCACAAGNGTATACATATATATACTTCACACTATAATATATTATATATATTAATATATTATATTATAATATAATATATATTAATATTATATAAATATTTTAAGTCTTTACCGCTATAGTAATAGATTCGTATATGAGCGGTAAAAGGTTATATTCAGAGATTCCTAAGACTTGAGCCATGATAATAGCTGATTAGGGTACCATAAATTTATTATTTATTTAATTAATTCATAGTTTTTAACCGTTTCTTTATCATTCTTATATAGGTAGCAATTTTAATGCAATTCTATATATTGAAATCCAATAGGACTTATGAGTAATAATATATGAGAATATGAAATTTATATATTATGACTATAATTAATATTATATATTAATGTTGAATATCTATGTAAAACAATTACCTTTTATATTTCTCTCGCATCGTCGTATCTTAGGGAGCACTGGTAAGTCGTCTGTGGCCGTTATAATCCCCTAGCTAGAAGCAGGTTCTATTATCATATATTTTCCGTAAAGAATACTTTGTCTCAACCTTTGAGCTTCGGATCACTATAATAATATATATGGTGGCCTATGACGTCACGTATAATCGTATCTAGGATTCAAAAAGTCTATAATTTTTTAAAAAATGGAATCCGGGGAAGTCCCGGATTCCATATAAGCCTACCCGACAGAGAACCCGACCCAGCAGACGTCTTCGCGTGACTCGACCGAGCAGACGGCTTCGCGTGACAGACGGCGTGTGGGTGTGGGTTATATATATAACACACACACATATATATAACCAATATATATATATATATATATATATATATATATATATATTGGAAGCAAAGGTTGAGCAAGTATTCTTTACGGAAATATATGTAATAGACTTGTTTAGGGGTTAAGTGAGCAATAGCATCGAAGAGAAATGAAGAAACGGTTAAAAACTACTAATAGATATAAAAATAGACATTTGGCCAATCGCCTGGCCAGTCTGGAATCGAAGCCTTTCCGCTCAAGATCTTTAGCGGAAAGCGCTCTCGATATTTTGTACACAACACAGATATATATATTAATATATATATATATATATATATATATATATATATATAATATATATTTAATATATATTATGTGTGTGTATGTATGTGTGTGTGTGTGTTATATATATAACCCACACCTACAATATAATATATATATATATAGTATTATTATATAGTATTGCCTATTTGCTTCCAATATATATATATATATATATATATATATATATATATATATATATATATATATATATTGGTTATATATATGTGTGTGTGTTATATATATAACCCACACCCACACGCCGTCTGTCACGCGAAGCCGTCTGCTCGGTCGAGTCACGCGAAGACGTCTGCTGGGTCGGGTTCTCTGTCGGGTAGGCTGTCGGGTAGGCTTATATGGAATCCGGGAGTTCCCCGGATTCCATTTTTTAAAAATTATAGACTTTTTGAATCCTAGATACGATTATACGTGACGTCATAGGGCACCATATATATTATATATATGGAAGCAAAGGTTGAGCAAGTATTCTTTACGGAAATATATGTAATAGACTGTTTAGGGGTTGAGAGCAATAGCATCGAAGAGAAAATATAAAAGGAATTGTGATATCAACATTATATATTATGTCATACATAAATATAAATTTCATTTCCTTATTTACTCAGCCTTGATCAATGAATGCTAAATGCTCCTAGAATGAAGAAACGGTTAAAAACTAGATATAAAAATAAACATTTGGCCAATCGCCTGGCCAGTCTGGAATCGAAGCCTTTCCGCTCAAGATCTTTAGCGGAAAGCTAAATATATATATATATATATATATATATATATATATATATATATATATATATATATATGTGTGTGTGTGTGTGTGTATGTATGTATGTGTGAGTGTGTGTGTTATATATATAACCCACACTACATATATATATATATATATATATATTTATATTATCGGTTATATTATATTATCGGTTATATATATGTGTTATATATATAACCCACACCCACACGCCGTCTGTCACGCGAAGCCGTCTGCTCGGTCGAGTCACGCGAAGACGTCTGT
>NW_020868721.1:284018-286518 GCF_003789085.1 Penaeus vannamei
TTGCGTTAAGTGGCAATGAACTGTAAAACTGTATATCAAAGTCCTGTACATAAGTGCATTCCCCCCTTTCCCCCCCTTCTCTCTCTCACCGGACTTCTCTCTCTCTCTCTCGCTCACTCTCTATGTCCCTCTCTCTCTCTCTCGCTCTCTTTTTCTCTCTTTCCCTCCCTTTCTCTCTCTCTCTCTCTCCCCCCTCTCTTTCTTTCTCTTTCTCTCTCTCTCTTTCCTCTTTCTCCTCTCTCTCTCTCCTCCTCTGTCTCTCCCTCCCTTCCTCTCTTCCCCCTCTCTCTTTCTCTTTTCTCTCTCTGTGTTTCTGGCATTCATTCTCTCATTCATTCTTTCGTCCTGTCTCCCCTCCCCCCTCTCTCTCCTTTCCTCCACCTTCTCTTTCTCTTATTACCCTGATGAAAGTGAAAATACAGATATGTGTCTCCTGAGAGAGAGAGAATACCGAAGGAATATATACATACGTAATATATATATAATATATATATATATATATATATATATATATATATATTATATATATATATATATATATTATATATTATATATATATACACACACACACACACACACACACACACACACATACACACACACACACACACACACACACACACACACACACACACACACACACACCACACACACACCACACATATATAACTGGTGAATAGGCGAGAGAAAAGCCATAACCAACACACGTCTCACTTTTCACTCGTCTTCGTCCTTCCGCTCGTCACGCCAACGTCTTGAAATGAGATGGAAGATTACACGAGGGTCTAGCACCTCCTCTACAGCGGCATTACATCGTGAAAGTGAACCTCCTGCAGGTTTGCAACACGTCTTGGCTCTACAAAGTGATGGTTGCCGAGTGAAAATGGCCGGTGATACAGCATGGTTCGGTAGATTCAACAGGTTAACGAAAGAAAGTTAATTTGAAAGATTCTCTTCTATGAACCTTTAATCATATTGTTGATTTAGATAAATTGTTAACTGATAAAACTAATCGACAACTCTAAACTGCACTCGACTCAACAGGTTCTCTTTTATACTTTAATGTAAGTTTCCTGTGCTCTTTGCATTAACGTTTAATGCTGGTGTTAAAAGCATCCACTCTCAACTTTACACTTAACAAGAGCAAGTCCAATCTCTTATGTGAATCCATATTAATCAAGCAAATAGATCCTCCAATCTTTATGTGGCTGTGATATTAACTTCACCTCGCATCACCTTTCCCTTGCTTCTCCTTTCACTTCGATTGTTTCTTCTTTTCCTGTTCCTCTCCCACTTTCCTATAACTTTTTTCTTCCCCCTCCTTATTCTCCGTCACTTTTCCCCTCCTCTCCCTCTCCCCCTCTTTCTCTCTTCCTCCGTCACTCCCTCTCTCCATCTCCCTCTATAACTCCCTCCCTCTCCCTCTCACCCTCTCTCTCTTCCTCCCTCCGTCACTCCCTCTCTCTCCGTCTCCTTCTATCACCCACTCCCTCTCCCTCTCTTCCTCCCTCCGTCTCCCTCTATCACTCCCTTCCTCTCCTTCTCACCCTCTCTCTCTCTTCCTCCCTCCCTCCCTCTCCCTCTCACACCCTACCCCTCACAACGTCAACAGCAAGCCATAAACTCCAGGGTTGTTGGGTGCTTCCCCGTCCCAACGCAGATAATTACATCTTAACAGGACACTAAAGACGGCGAAACTATCTCGGGCGGGATCTCAAGAGGCGGAGGAACTATGGTCAGGCTACCCAGCTTGATTGCGCCTATAAAGCTGTTAGTGGAATGAGAGCAGGAGCGAGTGAGGAGAGAGAATGTTGTTTTATAATAATGGGGCTTCCGCTCGTTGTAATTAATGGTAATGGCTCTTCTTTGTAATAAGGTTGTTTGTGAATTATGATAATGGTTGTTGCTTTTTTTTTTGGGTGATGATGATGACTCTTTGTGAAAGTGACGGTGCTTCATCATAATGTTAAAAGGATGACTACAATCTACTGTAAGGTAATAATATTCATAACCTTTAAATTTGTTACTGATATGATTTTTTAAATGTATTTTATGATAAAAGTTCTTTGAGATAAATTAAATTGATATCATATAATTCAATGTTCAATAAAACGATTCGTTTCAGGATACACTATAATCACTCGTTCTTATCATTTGTTATCTAATTCCTTATCAAAATGAAGATTGCTGTGATTTACACACCGTTGTGATATCTATATCATGCAACTGTTACCAGCATCAGTGGTACTTATATGGAACTAAGAGCTTCGTGCTGCTGTTATGACATCGTTTAAATCATATGACCTTGCAATTTTTATTTATCTATTTATTTACATATTTATTCATTCATTTGTGTATCTATCCATTGAGCTATTATATTAAAGATGATGAATATGGTGATGATGGTGATGATGATTTTTGGCGAGAATAAGAACAAAGATAACATACAAAAACAGTAAAATAATAATAATAATAATGATAATAATAATAATGATAATAA
>NW_020868721.1:291518-299018 GCF_003789085.1 Penaeus vannamei
AATATGGAAGAAGAAGAGCAAGAAGAGGAAGAGCAAGAAGATGAAGAGGAAGAAGAAGAATAGGAAGAAGAGAAAGGGGAAAAGTGGAAGGAGAGGAATGAGAAGAACGTGAAGAGAAAGAAGAATGTGAAGAATGTTAAAGAATAGAGAGAAGAAGTAGAGGAGAAGCAAGATAAAGAGCAAAGGGAGGAAGAAAGAGAAAAGGATAAGTAAGAAACAAAAAGAGAAGAACAAAGAAAAAAAGAAGAAAAGGAAAAAGAAAGAAGCATCACGCCAGGAAAAGAAAACAAACAAACAAGAATAAAGAACAAAACAAAACAAGGAAAAAGAAAGAAAAAGAAGCAACACGCAAGAAAAACAAACAACAAGAAGAATAAAAAGAAACAAGAAAAAAGAAAGAAGGAAAAAAAGAAACAACACGCAAGAAACGAAAACAAACAACAAAAAAAATAAAAAAACAAAGACAAAACAAATAAAAAAACAAAAAAAAAAAAGACAAAAACAAACAAAGACACACAACTCACCCATCATCAGCATATTTCGGCGTGCAATTGAGTTTCTTGAAATGCGGATGTATTCTCTTAATCCTGCTCTCCACGGTCACTATACTCATCATCACCATCACCACCACAGTCACCACTAACACACCGGACACTTCTCTCCTCAACACCACGCTTGCCATCGTGAGTTGCAACCTTGCACCCTGTTGCGTCTGTGTTGCAAAGCACTTGTTACGTCGGCGGTTTCCTTGAGCTTGTAAGACTAGGCATGCGAGGGGTAAGGGGGGGAGGAGGGTGAAGGGGGGTGGGGGGGTTTTTTAGGTCCTTCTGTTCACTTCGTTAAATTTATTTTTGGCGATTATCGTCTTTTGGGAATTTGGATTTCATGTTTGTATTTTTTTGTATTTTTTGCTTTTTCTTTTTGTTGTTGTTGTTGCTTTTCTTGGTGCAATTGGCTAGCACATCTTTTTTTTTTTTTTTGAGAAGAAAAGGGAGGAAAAATTGTGTTAATGGTATGAAGAAGGAGAAGGAGGAAGAGAGTAAAGAGGTGGAGGAAGGAGAAGGAAGGAGGAAGAGGAGGAGGAGGAGGAGGAGGAGGAAAAGGAGGAGTAGGAGGAAAAAGCTGAAGAGGAAGAAAAGGAAGAGGGGGGAGAGAGGGAAGAAGAAGAACAAGAGGAAAAGGAGCAGGAGGAAGAGAAGGAGGAGGAGTGAGAAGAAGAAAGAGAAGATGAAGAGGAGGAAAAGGAAGAAGAAGATGAAGAGGAACAGGAAGAAGAAGAAGAAGAAGATGAAGGAAAAGGAAGAAGAAGAAGAGAAGAAGAAGAAAGAGGAGGAGGAGGAGGAGGAGGAGGAAGAGGTGACGGTGGTGATGACAAAAGACAAAAGAAAAAAAAACGAAATGAAAAGAAAAGAAAATCAAAGAGAATGAGGAATGGAAAATGAAAAGAGATAAAAATGATTTGGAGTGTGAACAGATAACGAAGAAGAATGAAATGCAACCCACAAAAGGACTCACCAAGGGGACGGTTCTTAATAAACAGAAAAAGGAAGAAGAAGGACAAGAAAAGGAGAAGAAAAAAGGGAGAAGGGAGGAATTATAGTAAAAAGAGAGAGAGAGAGAGAAAGAAGAGAGATAAAGAAAAGAAAGATAAAATGAAAAATAAAGTTAGATAGATAGATAGATAGATGTAGATAGATTAGATAGATAGATAGATAGAGAGAGAGAGAGAGAGAGAGAGAGAGAGAGAGAGAGGAGAGAGAGAGAGAGAAAGAAGAGAGATAGAGAAAGAAGAAAGAGAGAGAGAGAGAGAGAGAGAGAGAGAGAGAGAGAGAGAGAGAGATAGAGATAGATAGAGAGAGAGAGAGGAGAGAGAAGAGAGAGAGAGAAAAGAGAGAGAGAGAGAGAGAGAAGAGAGAGAAGAGAGAGAGAGAGAGAGAGAGAGAGAGAGAGAGAGAGAGAGAGAGAGAGAGAGAGAGAGAGAGAGAGAGAGAGAGAGAGAGAGAGAGAGAGAGAGAGAGAGAGAGAGAGAGAGAGAGAGAGAGAGAGAGAGAGAGGAGAGAGAGAGAGAGGAGAGAGAGAGAGAGAGAGAGAGAAGAAGAGAGAGAGAGAAGAGAGAGAAGAGAGAGGAGAGAGAGAAGAGAGAGAGAGAGAGAGAGAGAGAGAGAGAGAGAGAGAGAGAGAGAGAGAGAGAGAGAGAGAGAGAGAGAGAGAGGGAGGAGAGAGAGAGAGTGAGAGAGAGAGAGAGAGAGAGAGAGAGAGAGAGAGAGAGAGAGAGAGAGAGAGAAGAGAGAGAGAGAGAGAGAGAGAGAGAGAGAGAGAGAGAGAGAGAGAGAGAGAGAGAGAGAGAGAGAGAGAGAGGGGAGAGAGAGAGGAAAATAAGAAAAAGGAAGGAATAAAAAAAAGAAAGAAAAGAAAGAGACAAGAATAAATAAGAAAAAAGATGAAAAATGAAAAATAAGAAAAAGAGAAAAAGAATATCAAAAGAAGATAAAAAGAAAGAAAGAGGAAAAGTAAAGAAAGAGAAAAAAGAAGAAAAAGAATATATAAAAGAAAGTCGAAGAAAGAAAGGAAAAAAAGAGAAACCGGTTTACATCCGGTTCACTCGCTTGCAAAAAGAATAAGAGTTATGGGATTTGCTTCGAAATAAGTAAAAGGAATAACGGGAAATCTAAGAAGAAATAGAAATTGAAGAAGAAAAAAGAAGAGAAAAATAGAGGTAAAGGAGAAGGAGAAAGAAGGAAAAAAGAAGATAAAAGAAGAAGAAGAAGAAGAAGAAAAGCTGTCGAAGACAAATGGAAGAATAAGAAGAAAAGAGAGAGAAGAAGAAGAAGAAACCAGAAAAAGAAGCCGAAGACAAATGGAAGAAAAAAGAGGGAGGAGAAGAAGAAGTTAAAAGAAGCTAAGAAAGAAATAAAGAAAAGAAGAAAAATAATGATAGATAAATAAATATGATGAATAATAAAAAACATTTGATGCAATACAACGCAGTCCGTAGAAACGAATATTGGCGTTGCCATAACGTTTTGCTCTTCTTGAACAAGTTCCCTGATGTTTGCAGCGATTGCAATGTTGAGAGAGAAAATTTCCGCGATAAACATGCACACACGGTTGGAGGTTAATGTTGCGGCCCCGAACATGTGGCGTTGGCAAGGGAGAGAGGGAGAGAGAGAGAGAGAGAGAGAGAGAGAGAGAGAGAGAGAGAGAGAGAGAGAGAGAGAGAGAGAAGAGAGAGAGAGGGAGAGAGAGGAGAGAGAGAGAAGCGCAACGCAGAGAACGGAGAAGGGAGAGGAGATTGGGATGAGGAAGAGAGGAGGAGAGGGAAAAGAAATATCAATATGCAATATGGTAGGATCGGAATAGGTGGAGGGGCAGGGAGGGTGGGGAAGGGGGTGGGAGGGGGTATCCCGCGTGTCTGCCAGAAAGATTAACTTATACTATAAAAAATGGGATTAACTGACGCCTGCCTCGGCCATATCCTAGGATCTCTTGCATTCGCGACTTGTGTGCAATTTGTCACTGGAATGATAAATGGTTGTCTCCTTCTCTCGTCTCACCTCTTCTCATCACTTGTCTCGTTTCTCGTCTCTCTCTCTCTCTCTTTTCCCCCCTCGGCTTTCATCACTCCTCCTCTCTTCTATCTCTTCCTCTCTCTCTCTGTCCTTCCTGTTTCCTGTCTGTCTCTGTCTCTCTCTTTCTCTCTTACAGGCATAGATACAAACACATGTGCACACCAAACACCACAGATACAAACAAACACACACAATTCAGATCACAACACACCAACACAGATACAAACACACACACATACACAGCACAGATACAAACACACACACACAACACAAACACAACAAACACAACACTCTCTCTCTTTCTCTCTCTCTCCTCTCTCCCTCTCTCCTCTCTCCTCTCTCTCTCTCCTCTCTCTCTCTCTCTCTCTCTCTCTCTCTCTCTCTCTCTCTCTCTCTCTCTCTCACACACACACACACACTACAACCTCGACCCACACACACACACGATTACATAACACCCTGCGATTTCCCACGCCCATAGAACCCGTGTGCGTGCGCGCGAGAGAGCGTCCGCGAACAAGAGGCTACTAAGAGGGCAAGAATGAGTCACGTTTCACACCAGACCACTAACTGTAGTAATTTCCTGGTAAGTTAATATCGCCGCCAGACCAGGTTGGGCTCGGAGGCACAGCAATAATATGTGCAGCTGAAGTTCTCGGAAAATGGTAATAAAAAAGTCGTTTCAATATCCTGAAGCGTGGGAGAGGGGAAGGGGGGAAGGAAGGGGAGGGGGAGAAGAGAGAGAGAGAGTGTGCGAGGAAAGAAGAAGATTGTGTGGGATAGAGGTGTGGGGGGGGAGGAGGGAAGAAAGGGGAAAAATGGGGAATTGCGGGGAATAGGAGCGAAGGGGAGAGAGTGTGTGGGGGAAGAAAGAGAAAGGGGTGGTGGGGAGAAAGAGAGGGAAAGAGGAGAAGAAAGAGGGGGAGAAAGAGAGGGAAAAGGGGGGTAGCGGAGAATAAAAACGTTAACACTGCACTTCCACTGTTCTTTTGTACCTTACGGGCTCCAGACTGAGCTCTTCAACGAGTGCCTCCTTCGCCTGGCACTGTGGAAGCCTTATGACGCCACCTCTACGGCCCTCCCTTGGTGGCACCCTGGCAACCCCACCCCCTCTCCCCCTTCCCTTTCCTCCTTCCTCCTCTTCCTCATTTATCTTCTCAACTTCTTATTCCTTCTAAACTTTCTTTTCTCCTCTTCTTCTCTTCTTCGTCTTACTATACCTTTTTCTATTTTCTCTATTTCTTCCTCTTCCTCATTATCCTTTTCGTCTTCCTCCTTTCTTCTTTCTTCTCTTTCTTTTCTTCCTCTTCCTATTCCTTTTTCCTCTTCTCCTCCCCCTGATCTCTTATTGTGTTGTTCCTCCTTTCGTTACTTTTTCATTTCGGGTTTGTCTCTCTCTTTCTCTTTGTTTGTCCTTTAATCTCTCTCTCTGTCTGTCTGTTTGTCCTTTAATCTCTTTCTCTCTCTCCTTCCCTCTTTCTTTCTTTTTTTCTTTCTGTCCTCCCTCTCCCAATCTCCCTCTTTCCCTCTCTCCTCTCTCCCTCTCCTCTCCCATCTCCTCTTTCCCCTCTCTCCTTTTCTCCCCTCTCCCTCCCAATCTCCTCTTCCCCTCTCTCCTTTTCTCCCCTCCCTCTCCCAGACTTTTGTTTCCCTCTCTCCTTTTCTCCCCTCTCTCCCTCCTCCCTTTCTCCTCCTCTCTCCTCTCCTTTTCTCTCCTTCTCCCTCCCTCCTTTTCCCCTCTCTCCTTTTCTCTCCCTCTCCCTCCCAATCTTCTCCCTCTCCTCTCTCCCTCCTCCTCTTCTCCCTCTCCCCCCTCCCTCTCCCTCCTTCCCCTCCTTCCTTACAGGCACTTTTCATAATAACGTCATAGAAATCTCATCAAGACAACTAGGGAACCATTTTTGCCCCACCAAGCTTCACACTCCTTCACTTATGCTGTTTTTCGATATCCTTTTTATTATATGTTTTTTTTTTTTTTTTGTCTATTTTATGTTTTTTTTTTTTATATTTTGTTTTTTTTTTTTTTTTTTTTTGAGGGGGTGGGAGGGGTAGCGTGGGGGGGGGCGGGGATGGGTGTTATTTGTTTTTTTTGTGTGTGATTTTGGATGTTTCTGCTGTGTGTGTGTTGTGTCTGTTTGTTTGTCTATCTGTGTGTTTGTTTATCTTTCTGTCTGTCTATATGTTTATATTTTTGTCTGTGTGTCTGTCTGTTTATCTTTTTGTCTGTATATCTTTCTGTCTGTCTATCTGTTTATCTTTTTGTCTGTGTGTGTCTGTCTATTTATCTTTTTGTCTGTGTCTGTGTGTCTACTTATCTTTTTGTCTGTGTGTGTCTGTCTGTTTATCTATTTTCTGTGTGTGTGTGTGTATGTCTGTCTGTCTCTGCCTTTCCGTCTTATTTTTTGTGTTTCTTTCTCCTCCCCCTCTTCCTTTCTCTCTTATTCCTATTGATATCCGTTTCTTTTATCAACATTCTGCTTACACATTCTTATCATGCCTCTCATCACCCCTTTATTGGTGCTACTCATTACCCATTCATCTTGTGTCTTATTATCATTTTCGTCATACCTCATTCTTTTTCTTTCTTCTTCTTCTCCTTCCTTCTAATTTTTACCTCCGTTCCATTGAGTTCATCTTAATCTATCTTTCTTGAACAACACGGCAAATAAGAACGATGATAAAAAAAAAAAAAAAAAAAGAGAAAGGAAAAAAAATGTTAGCGGCAGTTTGCCTTAGTCAATATATATATATTTTTTTCAGTTTCTCTTGCTCTCCCTTCTCCCTTCTCCTCTTGCTCTAATTACCATCGGAAGTATAATCATTATTATATTCTTTTGTCGTCTTATCGCCATACCTCTTTCATCACCGTTATTACCATCTTTATCGTTCCTCCTCCCCTTTCCCTTCTTCTCTGTCTCTGTCTGTCTGTCTGTCTGTCTCTCTCTCTCTCTCTCTCTCTCTCTCTCTCTCTCTCTCTTTCTCTCCTCTCATCTCTCTCTCTCTCTCTGTGTCTTGTCTCTCCACCCCCCTCTCTCTCTGTCTCTCCCTCTCACCTCTTTATCTAAGCTTATATCAGATCCTCTTCGTTTACCTTGTAGCTCTTCTATGTTTATTACTAATTCCTCCATTCCATATTGCCACCCCCCATCGCCACTATCTCTACCTCCTCCATTCGATAATCTCCCCTTCTAGCATTCCTCGCTAAATCCCCCATTTACTGATCTCTCTCTCTCTCCCCTCGTTCCACATATGCATAATCCCTACTCTCTAATCCCCCCCCCTCTCCCCCTTCCCTAGGCTGACACTGACTGACCTCATTTGTGTCTAGTCATCGCTCTCCCCCCCCCCTTCTTCTTTTCTCTTCTTCTCGTCTCCCTTCCTTCCTTCTTTCCTTTTTTCTATCTCTCCTTCTTCTTCATTCGCTGTTCTTACTTTTTTTTCGTTTTTTTTTTAAGTCTATTTCGTTTTCTTATTTTTTTCCACTTTTCTTCTTTTTCTTATTAATTTTTCTCACTTGGGTTTTCCTTTATCTTTCTCTTTCTTTTTTTTCTCTTCTTCTTCTCCCCTATCTATTAATCACTTTTTAAAACTCCCTTTCTCTTTTCTTTTCAGTTCCTCTCCTCCCCCCATTATTTCCTTTATCCTATTCTCTCTCTTCCCTTGTCCCATTTTACCATTATTCTCCGTTTATTCTTCCCTCTCTTGCTTCCCTTTCTTTCCCATTTTCTCACTCCTTCTCCTTCCCCCTTTTTTCCATTCTCTCTCTTCTCTTGTCCCCTCTTCACATTTTTTTTCTCTTTATTCTCCCTTCTCTTACTTCCCCTCCTTTCCCCTCTCCTCCCATCCTATTCTTACGTCTCTGTATTACGTATATGGGAAGAGGGGGGGGGTGAGAGGGTAAAAGGATGGGGGGTAGGGGGTAGGGGTAGGG
>NW_020868721.1:309018-311518 GCF_003789085.1 Penaeus vannamei
ATCGCCTTTCGCGCTCTGCTTACCTGTTGAGAAGAAAAGATATTATTATTAATGGAATCGTGTGATAAATGTGAAGGATAATAAAGATAATGACAGTTAAAGTGAAGGATAAGGGAAAGGACACAGAGAGGAAGATAAAGATAAAGATAGAAAAGGAGAAGGAGGAGACGGGGAATACAACGAAGACATAGAAAGGGAGGGAGGGAGGGTGAGAGGAAGACACAGAAGGATAAGAAGGAGAACGGAAAGAAGGGTCAGGAGAAAGAGAAGAAAGATCAGGAGAAGAAGAAAGATCAAAAGAAGGAGAAGAAAGAAAAAGAAGAAAAAGAAAGAATAAAAAAAAGTAAAGAGAAATGAAACGCCACCCAGGTACAACATATGGTACAAAGGCAATGTGCAACCGTACATGTCAATCCGCACAACCCTTGACATAAGATTGTGACAGATATCAACTCACCGTACATCTCTCCCCTCCCCTCCCCCCCCCCCATACCCACACCTCCCTCTGGCATCACCTTCACAAAATGCAGAAATCTCTCTTGTCTGTTGCAATGTCAGTGAAGAGCTTAGGGATTTGTACAAGTCTGCTGTCATGTGCGTGGGTGTGAACCTCCGTTTGTGTGCACATGTGTATGTCTGAATACATCTACATTTACGCATTTCCCACATAGACTGATCCATGTCAATCCTCCCATACGTATCTGTCTGTCTGTCTGTCTGTCTACCTCCATGTCTGTCTGTATGACTACCTCTCTGCCTGCCTGCCTGTCTACGTGCCTGGGTCCCTATCTTTCTGCCTCTCTGACTGTCTGTCTACCTGCCTGCCTGCTTATCTGTTTGTCTGTCTGCCTATCTGTCTGTCTGTCTGTCTGCCTATCTGTCTGCCACTCTGCCTGCCTGTCTACTTGCCTGGCTCCCTATCTTTCTGCCTCTCTGCCTGTCTATCTGTCTGACTGTCTGTCTACCTGCCTGCCTGTCTGCCTCTCTGTCTGTCTGTCTGTCTGCCCGTCTGTTGATTTGATGCCAAATTTCGGTCTGCCAATACGGCATTTTTTGTTTTTATTATTATGTTGTTTTTGGTGCGTGTTTTTTGTTTTGCCTTTTGTCCTTGTAATCCAATATAGATATAGAATTTACTTCAATAAAAAACCTAAACGTGGCATTGTGGTTTAGACTCGAAACACATATAACGGTAAAAGCGTTTGTATATTCAGTAGGTAGATTCGTCATTATTTTTGAGAATTGGATTTCGTTGAGCTATTGTTATAGGCGATGATTATTTTTCTATTTGTCTATTTATTTGATTATATATTTTCCTATTGATTTTTGGTGGTCTGTTCTTGTTCCTTCTTTTACTTATTTGTTTATTGCTGTCATTACCGTCATTACGATGATTCATATATATATATATATATATATATATATATATATATATATATATATATACATATATATATATGTATATGTATATATATTTCGTGATCTTTTTTATCATGGTCAGTTTCATCATCATTCTCATTAACATGATCATTATCATCATCATGTTCATTATCATTATTTTTATTATAATTATCGTCATCACCATCCCATCAATCCATTCTATATTATATTTTCAGATAATTTGAATATCAAATGTGACAAATAATCTTCAAATCATATAATTCTTTTGACAATTACACAGTCTATATATAAAAAGGGATGTATTTCGGTGGGGTGGTATGTGCACATACAGTATGCACACACACACACACACACACACACACACACACACACACACACACACACACACACACACACAAACACACACACACACACACACACACACACACACACACACACACACACAAACACAAACACACAAACACAAACACACACATGTACATACATGCATATATATGTGTGTTTATGTATAAAATTATTTTGGTTTAATAGCAAAGTATTTAAATATATGAATGTGGATTTTCGTAACATTTGCTATTCCGAAATAATTAGTTACAGGATCGTAAAAATGAATATACTCAAATTTACCAGGGTTAAAGCTAGGAATTCTCGTAAGAAAGTAATGATTAAGTATTTTAAGTAAAGAATAAAGCAAAACATAGTAAAGTGATACTAAAATAAAGTAAAAAAATAGATAGTTTTGTGTGTTGAGAAGTCATCTTAGTCACGATGTCCCTCCCCCTGTACTGGGTGCATCAGCATGACCATCACATTATATAAGATGTTTCACAAATTTAACTTCAGATAATGTTCAATACATGAACGGATCATTGAGTAGGAGCTTGTCATAGGTGGCTGTCCTCTTGGAATTATCCGAGAAAATGGAAAATGAAAGAAAAGTGTGAAAAATGTTTATTTGTTTATTTTTCGAGTAATTGTTTCGCCAAAGTAAACGTCCATTGTACCGCATAGCAATTGCTGTATGAACTGAATATGTAAATTAAGAGGATACTATAATTGTGGACGAAAGGAATAAAGAAAGTGAAGATTGGATATCTTA
>NW_020868721.1:321350-323850 GCF_003789085.1 Penaeus vannamei
AAATGGAGTGCGGCAGAAGAAAGGAGAAGCGAGGAGAGAGAAAATAAACGAAAAGGGAGAAAATGGAGTGCGGCAGAAGAAAGGAGAAGCGAGGAGAGAGAGAAATAAACGAAGAGGGAGAAAATGGAGTGCGGCAGAAGAAAGGAGAAGCGAGGAGAGAGAAAATAACGAAAAGGGAGAAAATGGAGTGCGGCAGAAGAAAGGAGAAGCGAGGAGAGAGAGAAATAAACGAAGAGGGAGAAAATGGAGTGCGGCAGAAGAAAGGAGAAGCGAGGAGAGAGAGAAAATAAACGAAAAGGGAGAAAATGGAGTGCGGCAGAAGAAAGGAGAAGCGAGGAGAGAGAGAGAAATAAACGAAAAAAGGAGAAAATGGAGTGCGGCAGAAGAAAGGAGAAGCGAGGAGAGAGAAATAAACGAAAAGGGAGAAAATGGAGTGCGGCAGAAGAAAGGAGAAGCGAGGAGAGAGAGAAAATAAACGAAAGGGGAGAAAATGGAGTGCGGCAGAAGAAAGGAGAAGCGAGGAGAGAGAAAATAAACGAAAAAGGAGAAAATGGAGTGCGGCAGAAGAAAGGAAAGCGAGGAGAGAGAAATAAACGAAAAGGGAGAAAATGGAGTGTGGCAGAAGAAAGGAGAAGCGAGGAGAGAGAAATAAACGAAGAGGGAGAAAATGGAGTGCGGCAGAAGAAAGGAGAAGCGAGGAGAGAGAAAATAAACGAAGAGGGAGAAAATGGAGTGCGGCAGAAGAAAGGAGAAGCGAGGAGAGAGAAAATAACGAAAAGAGGGAGAAATGGAGTGCGGCAGAAGAAAGGAGAAGCGAGGAGAGAGAGAAATAAACGAAAAGGGAGAAAATGGAGTGCGGCAGAAGAAAGGAGAAGCGAGGAGAGAGAAATAAACGAAAAGGGAGAGAATGGAGTGCGGCAGAAGAAAGGAGAAGCGAGGAGAGAGAAAATAAACGAAAAGGGAGAAATGGAGTGCGGCAGAAGAAAGGAGAAGCGAGGAGAGAGAAAAATAAACGAAAAGGGAGAAAATGGAGTGCGGCAGAAGAAAGGAGAAGCGAGAGAGAGAGAAAATAAACGAAGAGGGAGAAAATGGAGTGCGGCAGAAGAAAGGAGAAGCGAGGAGAGAGAAAATAAACGAAAAGGGAGAAATGGAGTGCGGCAGAAGAAAGGAGAAGCGAGGAGAGAGAAAATAAACGAAAAGGGAGAAAATGGAGTGCGGCAGAAGAAAGGAGAAGCGAGAGAGAGAAAAATAAACGAAGAGGGAGAAAATGGAGTGCGGCAGAAGAAAGGAGAAGCGAGGAGAGAGAGAAAATAAACGAAGAGGAGAAATGGAGTGCGGCAGAAGAAAGGAGAAGCGAGGAGAGAGAAAATAAACGAAGAGGGAGAAAATGGAGTGCGGCAGAAGAAAGGAGAAAGCGAGGAGAGAGAAAATAAACGAAAAGGGAGAAAATGGAGTGCGGCAGAAGAAAGGAGAAGCGAGGAGAGAGAAAATAAACGAAAGGGAGAAAATGGAGTGCGGCAGAAGAAAGGAGAAGCGAGGAGAGAGAAAATAAACGAAGAGGGAGAAATGGAGTGCGGCAGAAGAAAGGAGAAGCGAGAGAGAGAGAAAATAAACGAAAGGGAGAGAATGGAGTGCGGCAGAAGAAAGGAAGCGAGGGAGAGAGAAAATAAACGAAAAGGAGAAAATGGAGTGCGGCAGAAGAAAGGAGAAGCGAGGAGAGAGAAAATAAACGAAGAGGGAGAAAATGGAGTGCGGCAGAAGAAAGGAGAAGCGAGGAGAGAGAAAATAACGAAAAGGGAGAAAATGGAGTGCGGCAGAAGAAAGGAGAAGCGAGGAGAGAGAAAATAAACGAAAAAGGGAGAAAATGGAGTGCGGCAGAAGAAAGGAGAAGCGAGGAGAGAGAAAATAAACGAAAAGGGAGAAAATGGAGTGCGGCAGAAGAAAGGAGAAGCGAGGAGAGAGAAAATAAACGAAGAGGGAGAAAATGGAGTAGAAGCGAAAATAAACGAAGGGAGAAAATGGAGTGCGGCAGAAGAAAGGAGAAGCGAGGAGAGAGAGAAATAAACGAAGAGGGAGAAAATGGAGTGCGGCAGAAGAAAGGAGAAGCGAGGAGAGAGAGAAATAAACGAAGAGGGAGAAAATGGAGTGCGGCAGAAGAAAGGAGAAGCGAGGAGAGAGAGAAAATAAACGAAAGGGAGAAAATGGAGTGGGCAGAAGAAAGGAGAAGCGAGAGAGAGAGAAATAAACGAAAGGGAGAAAATGGAGTGTGGCAGAAGAAAGGAGAAGAGAGAAATAAACGAGAAGGAGAAAATGGAGTGCGGCAGAAGAAAGGAGAAGCGAGGAGAGAGAGAAAATAAACGAAAAGGGAGAAAATGGAGTGCGGCAGAAGAAAGGAGAAGCGAGGAGAGAGAGAAATAAACGAAGAGGGAGAAAATGGAGTGCGGCAGAAGAAAGGAGAAGCGAGGAGAGAGAGAAAATAAACGAAAAGGGAGAAAATGGA
>NW_020868721.1:328850-331350 GCF_003789085.1 Penaeus vannamei
TGAATGTGTGTATGTGTTGTGTGCGTGTGTGTTTGTTTATGGTTTGTTTGTGTATGTAGTGTATGTATGTGTGTTTGTTTGTGGGGATGGGTGGTCATATAGATATTCATAGACAATCAAAAGAGAATTAACAGATAAACAACAAACTGACTGTTAGCTTCACGGAGAGCAGTTAATGAATACTATGTTATGCAGATGGATATTTGAAAGCGTAAATATCCCTCAAACGAATGATGTGAAATAAACCGTGACAGATAAATAAGCGACGAAGAGAGGGGGAAAAAAAGGCATAGAAGGAAGAGAAAAGGGAGAGGGAAAGGGGAGGAGAGAAATTCGTGGAGGGAAAGGGGGAGGGAGAGAGATTCGTGGAGGGAAAAAGGGGAGGGAGAGAGAGTCGTGGAGGGAAAGGGGGAGGGAGAGAGATTTGTGGAGGGAAAAGGGGGAGGCACGAGTGGAGGGAATGGGAAGGTACCTGAAGGGTGAAGGGAGGGAGGGAAGGGGGGAGGGGAAGTGGCCTGAAGTGGAGGTGTGTGGAGAGAAAGGGGAACTCGGAGGGACAGGAAAGGGGAGAAGAGTGTGGAGGGAAATAGGGAGAGAGAGAGAGTCGTGGAGGAAAGGGGGAAGCACGAGTGGAGGGAAGGGAAGGTGCGTGAAGGTGAAGGGAGGGAGGGAGGGGGAGGGGAAGTGGCCTGAAGTGGAAGTGTGTGGAGAGAAAGGGAAAGTCGGAGGGAGGAGTGGAGGGAAGTGTGTGGAGAGATGTGTAAGGTGTGTGGAGAGAAGAGGAAGTGGAAGGAAAAGTAAATTGAAAGAGAACAATAAGAAGAAAGAGTAGAGAAGGGAGAAGCGAGAATGAAGACAAGAATCAGGATACGTTGAGCGAAGGGGTACAAACCCAAGACAGAAGAGGAAAGCGCCTGGAACAAAGGCAGGAGGAGGCGAAGAGGAGAGAGAGAGGGAGGAGAAGGAGAGAGAATGATGTGTAAAAGTGACAGGGGAGGGCGTGGAAGTGCCGCCCGCCGCCCGCGCATTCTCCTCATTCTGCATCAAAGAAAGCCTCGACGTCACGTGACAAGAATTCCATCCTTCTGCGCGAATTGAGGTTGAAATGATGGACTCGGGACCGTCTCCTCTCGGGGGATGCCAGGCGGGGCTGTCTGTTCCCCTCCCTTTCTTCCTTTCTTTCTTGAGCTGTCTTTTCCCCTCCCTTTCTTCCTTTCTTTCTTGAGCTGTCTTCCCCCCTTCCTTTTCTTTCTTTCCTTCTTGAGCTGTCTTTGCCCCTTCTTTTCTTACTTTCTTGAGCTGTCTTTTGTCCTCCCTTTCTTTAGCTGTCTTTTCCCCTCCCTTTCTTGGGCGATCTTTTCCCTTCCCTTTCTTCCTTTCTTTCTTGAGCTTTGTCTTCTCCTCCCTTTCTTAGGCGATTTCCCCTCGCTTTCTATTTTTTCCTTTCTTGAGCTGTCTTTTCCCCTCCTTTCTTTCTTTCCTTCTTGAGCTGTCTTTTCCCTTTCTTCCTTTCTTTCTTGAGCTTTGTCTTCTCCTCCCTTTCTTAGGCGATTTCCCCTCGGTTTCTTTTTTTTCTTTCTTGAGCTGTCTTTGCCCCTTTCTTTCTCTCTTAAACTGTCTTTTCCCCTCCCTTTCTTTCTTACTTTCTTGGGCTGTCTTTTCTCCTCCCTTTCTTAGGCGATTTCCCCTCCCTTTCTTTAGATGTCTTTTCTCCTCCCTTTCTTGGGCTGTTTTTTCCCCTCCTTCCCTTTCTTTTATTCTTCAGCTGTCTTTCCCCCTCCCTTTCTTTCTTTCTTTCTTGAGTTGTCTTTTCTCCTCAATTTCTTGGGCAATTTTCCCTCGCTTTCTTTCTTTCTTTCTTGAGCTGTCTTTTCCTACCCTTTCTTTCTTTCCTAAACTGTCTTTTCCCCTCCCTTTCTTTCTCTCTCCCTTTCCCTTCTTTCTTTTCTTTCCTTTCTTGAACTGTCTTTTCCCTTCCTTTTCTTTCTTTCTTTCTTTCTTGAGCTGTCTCCCCTCCCCCTTCCTTTCTTTCTTTCTTGAGCTGTCTTCCACCCCCCCCCCTTCCTCTCTTTCTCTCTTGAGCTGTCTCCCCCCCCCCCTTCCTTTCTTTCTTTCTCTCTTGAGCTGTCCCCCCCCCCCTTTCTCTTGAGCTGTCTTTTCCACTCTTTCTTTCTTTCTTTCTTTCTCACCCAATTTTTTGTTTCCTTTTAGTTAAGAATGCTTTCTAAATTATTTCAGTCCACAGGGGAATGTCACTGTTATCATATACAAGAACAAAATTCTTCGACAGCTTAATCCAACACATCATAACGTAGATCAGTGTTGAACAAAAGCCTGGGAAGTATGACGTAATACCTCTCCTCTGCTTTTATCTGTCTTCCTCATTAACCTAAAATATGTTTCTTTAAGATATATAATCCGGAAAATACACAGGATGCGTTTCTCTCTTCTGCTCTGTCTTGTCTGTCTGTCTGTCTGTCTGTTAGTCTGTCTCTCTCTC
>NW_020868721.1:346350-351350 GCF_003789085.1 Penaeus vannamei
AGACGAGAGAGAAAGTGATGAAGAAGGGAAACAGAACGAGGGAGGGGAAGAGAAAGATAAAGAAGAGAGTAGATGAAGGGGAGAGAGAGAACTAGAGGGAGGAGAAGTGGGAGGAAAGCCTAATCTCTCTTTATATAAAGCTGGACGAGCTTTTTAGTATGGGTTAGAAAGGAGGAGCAGGAAAAGAATAGGAGGAGAAAGAGGGGAATGGTAGAGAGTAAAATAAGAAGAGAGGCCAAAGGAAAATTGAAAAATAGAAAGATGCGAAAAGTGGAAAAAAAAATTAATTTCTGCTTTAATTTTGAATCTTTCGTGTGAGTTATGCAAGAAGGGAAGATGCAGAGCGAGAAAGCCAGAAAAAGGGAAAAGGAGGCAAGGGACTAAAGAAGAGGAGGCAAGAGGAGTGTAATGAAGACAGGAAAAGAAGGAGATGAAAACCTAAATCCTTTCTTTTTGGAATCTTTACATCCCGATTAGGAAAAATGCGAAGATGAAGAAGAGGAAGAGAAGAGAAAAATAGAGAAGGGTGGAATAAAGAAGATAAGATAACAAGGAGAGGAGAGAAGAAAGGAAAGGAACAAAGAAGGAAGGGAAGAAGAAAGAGTGATAAGAGGAACAAGGAAGTGAGGAGAGAGAAGTAAGAGAAAATAGGAAATAAAGAGGATAATGAGAACAAAGGAATAGAAGGGAGGACAAGAGAATCAAGGAATTAGATCGATAATGAGAACAAGGAGTGAAAAGAGAGGAACAAAGGAACAAGAGGAATAAGAGAAACAAGAGGGGAATAGATAGGATTAGAGAGTAAGAGAATCACACCCCGAGGGACCCCCACCTCAGCGCCAAGCAAGGGAGAGGCACACCGCCAGCCCACGAGGACGATAAGAGAACAAGGAGAGGGAAGATCAAGAGAGGATGAGGAGACACAAATAGAGGAAGAAATACGATGACGGAGAGAGCAAGGGAATAAAAGGGATAAGAGGGAGAGAACCAAAAGAGAGGAAGAAAGACGATAGACACAAACAGGAGAAGAGGAAGGGAGTCAGTCGAGAAACGGAGCGCGCTCGGTTTCCTCGTATTTATGTTGCTGTATTATTTATTTATCCTGGTGTGGTTAGAGGTGTGGGAATTCCCCACCACCCCCCACCGCCAGCCCCACCCCCCCACCCACGCGCTCCCCACCCCACCCACCCACTCCCCAGCGCCTCACGTTCTGTTTGTCTTCAATTTTCTTTCGTTTTCGTCTATAATTTTCTGCGTTCGTCTTTTTCTTCCCGTTCGTTTCTCTTGGAGCGTATTGGTAATCTTGGTTGGAATATGAGGTGAGAGAGAGAGAGAGAGAGAGAGGAGACGACGAGAGGGAGAGAGAGAGAGATAGGGAGAGAGAGGAGAGAGAGAGAAGAGAGAGAGAGAGAGAGAGAGAGAAGAGGGAGGAGAGAGAGAGGAGAGAGGAGAGAGAGGAGAGAGAGAGAGAAGAGAGAGAGAGAGAGAGAGGAGAGAGGAGAGAAAGAGAGGGAAGCAGAGAGAGGAGAGAGAGAGAGAGGAAGAGAGATGAGAGAGAGAGAGGAGAGAGAGAGAAGAGAGGAGGAGAGAGAGACGAAGAGAGAGAGAGAGAGAGAGAGAGAGAGAGAGAGAGAGGAGAGAGAGGAGAGAGAAAGAGAGAGAGAGAGAGAAGAGAGGGAGAGAGAGAGAGGAGGGAGAGAGAGAGAGAGAGAGAAGAGAGAGAGAGAGAGAAGAGAGAGAGAGAAGAGAGAGGGAGGATAGAGGGAGGAGGGAGAGAGGGAGAGAGGAGAGAGATAGAGCAGAGGGAGGGGAGGGAGGGAGGGAGGAGAGGAGAGAGAGAGAGAGAGAGAGGAGAGAGAGAGAGAGAGAGAAGAGAGAGAGACAGGAGAGGGAGGTGGAGAAGGGAGTAGAGGAGAAGCAGAGAGATAAGTCATCGAAAGAGAGAGGATAGGAGAGAGATAGTTCATCGAAAGAGAGAGAGGAGATAGTCGATCGAAGATGAGAAAGAGAGAGAGAGAGAGAAAAAGATAGAAAGAACTTTTCTGTTGAAATAAAAAAGTGTAAGAAGAAGAGGTGTGCGGGAAGTGAATTTCAGTGCGGGAATATTAAAATATTTATTTAAACACTTTATTTCGATATGGTTCCTGTTTATTTATGCTAAGAAACGTGCTAAACATCGTATTACACATGTTAAGGACTTGGGTAAGTGTGTTCTCTACTGAACAAAAACAAATTACAAAGAAATAGAAACGTTATTCTGTTCTTATCGTCACTGCACTGAGGAAGGATAATGATAAGCTTGTGATTTGACTAGATGTAATGGACGCGGAATGATGATGATTCAATGTATATGACAAAAATAAATGTTGATAAAAATAAGGGTATCGATAATGATCGTGATCATGAGGATAATAACATGAGGATAATAATAATATTATTATTGATAGTAGTAGGAGTAGTAGTAATAGTATCCTCTTCTTCATTATTGATATCATTACTATTATCATTATCATCATTATTATCATTGGTATTATTATTATCATTATTACTATCATCATCATCACATCATTATTATATTGCTTGTTATTATCATCATCATTATAACAATAATGATAATGACAACGGCAAGAACAACAATAGAAATAACAAACTGATAATAGTGCAGCGTTCATAATAGTAACGAATAGATAGAAAGGTCAATGAGAAACAACAGAGAGGTCAACAGCCAAACTTTCGACGCCGCAGAGGAGAGGTCTGAAGATGCCATGCGACCCGAGCCCACAAGCGACTATTCTGCAGTTGCCAAGTCCTGAGTTGACTCGATAAGAGGTAATGTTTGTTCATCTCATCTGCGTGGAGGCGAGGAGGCTCGTACTGCTCAGTTCTTTCGTAGGTAGTGTATCTCTCTGGCTCTCTTCATTCTCTCTTTTCGATGAAGATCCCTCTCTTCTCTTCGGACGGAGATAGAAATTATTTCTCTGCTCTCTTCTTCTCTCTTGCTCTTCTGCTCTCGTTTCTGCCTGTCTCTCTCTCTGTCTCTCTCTCTTCTCTCTGCATCTCTCTCTCTCGTCTCTTCTCTCTTTCGGAGTTATTTATCTCTCTCTCTCTCTTCTTTCGATTGACGAACTCTCTCGCTTGTCTCTTCTCTCTCTCTTCTCTTATCTATCTATCTAATCTATCTATCTATCTATCTATCTATCATATCTATCTATCTATTCTACTATAGTATAAGATTGATATGGTATATATAGATATTATTATATATAGGAGAGTATATATTATATAGTATATCTTTCTCTCGTCTTCTTTCTTGTCTCTCTCATCTCTCTCTCTTTGCTCTCTCTCTCTCTCTCTCTCTCTCTCTCTCTCTCGGATCTCTCTCTCTCTTCTCTGCTCTCTCTCTCTCTCTCTCTCTCTCTCTCTCTCTTCTCTCTCTCTCTCTCTCTCCCTTTCTCTCATTGCCCCCTCTTTTGAGCGTAACGGGGCAAGCAGCGCGCCGAGTTAAGGTCACGAGAATAAGTTACGTCGGACAGTGTTGGTCGGATGAATTGAGATTAAAGCTGTGAGGTTCTGCTGTTTGATTAGAGATGTTCGGAGGGATGGGAGGGGAGGGGGGGATGGGGAGGGGGAGGGGAGAGAGGGAGGATGGAGAGGGGGAGGGAGGATTGGACGAGGGGAGGGGGATGGAGAGGGAGAAAGAGGAGGGTGGGAGCGGGGGAGAGGGAGGGGGAGGAATGGGGAGGGGGAGAGGGAGAGGAGAGGATGGAGAGGGGAGGGGGTGGAGAGGGGGTGGGAGGATGGAGGAGGGGGGGAGAGGGATGGGAGGATGGGTGAGGGGAGAGGGGGAGGAGGGGAGGATGGGAGAGAAGTGGTGGAGATGGAGAGGAAGGACGATGATAACGGGGCTAAAATGTAGAAGGAGAAAGGAGGGGGAGGGGAGGATGGGAGAGGGGGAAGGGAGGATGGAAGAGGGAAAAGGGGAGAAAGAGGAAGTAGAGGAGAAAGGAAAGGGCAAAGGAGGACGAAATAGCGTAACAGAGGGGGTCGGGGATTGGAATGGAAGGACGAGGAAGAGGAGTAGAAAGTGAGGAGGGGGAGAGGAGGGAAGGAGGGAGAAGAGGAGAAGAAGAAAGGTGAGACGAGGGAGAAGGAGGGGAGGAGAGGCTAAAGTAGATTACAAAGAGTCAATTCAGTAAGAATGTGGGGGTAGATTAGAAATTCAGTCTTTGTTGGAATTTGGGGAAAGGAAGAGGGTTTCCAGTGATGATTGGGAGTGAATATGGGCTAAAACGGGCATCCAGCGTTTGCGTGGAGGGATGAGCTCGTTTTGGAAAGGGCTTCATTAACGCTTGTGTGGTGGAGTTGAAGCCCCTTGTAAAGGGTTCAATCAGCGCTGCGTGGTTGGGAGAAACCTTTCGTCAAAAGGCTCTATCAACGCTGCGTGGAGGGAGCGGAAGCCACTTGAAAAAAGGCTTCTATCAACAGTTGCGAGAGAGAGAGAGTGAGAGGAGAGAGAGAGAGAGAAGGAGATCAGAAGTGGAGCTCGAAGCCACTTAGAAAATGGTTCTCACAAAAACACGCAGCATGATACACAGCGCAGTCCTCCAGTGTTGACCATGGAACTGTGGGGTGCGAGGGCACGAGATACTGGGAGTTATAGCGCTCCAGAACGACACAAAACAAGTGGAGACACAGGCCCTACCTGGAGAGGCGAGGAGTGGAGATTGCCGATGCGAGCGTGCAGGGGGATAATGGAGGAATGCGGGATCTTGGATAAAGTTGGATTAAGATGGACGCGCGTGGGTGAGGCGATCGTTACAGCATGGTAGGAGAGGGGTAGAGAGAGGGGAGGGGAGAGGAGGGAGAGGGGGGATGAGGAGGGAATGAGGAGAAGAAGGAGAGAGGAAGGAAGAAGAAGAGAGAGAGAGAGAGCAAGGGAGAGAGAGAGAAGAGAGACAGAGAGAGGAAAGACAGACAGACAGACAGACTAAGAACGACGA
>NW_020868721.1:373850-376350 GCF_003789085.1 Penaeus vannamei
CACACACACACACACACACACACACACACAACAAACAAACACACACACACACACACACACACACACACACACACATACACACACACACACACACACACACAGCACAGACACATAAACACATGAATATGCATATATGGACGCAGCCATGCAAGCATACATTAATGTTAGTTTACGATATATCTCATATACTGTATCTCAGGATATAGAAAATTCGAATATAGATAAATAGATAAATAGATTTTAAAAAAAAGATACTTTCAACTGCGATTCATAAAATAAAGTAATCGGTTGATTGATAGATTTATCTGTAAATTAATAGATACAGTGGATTACAGAAAGAAAAAAATATTGCACTTTCTGGGATAGAATATTCACTCTGGGTTTGAAATCTGGTCCTATTTCACGGAGTTTGGGAGTTAATGGGTCTTTATGTCACCTACCTCATGATTTATGCGGTCTCCCTCATGATATGTTGTCCCTCTCATGAAATACGATATGTCAGTCATGAAATATATTATTCTCCTCATGATGCAATGTTATCTTCCTCATGAAAAATAAAGAGATGTTATTAATCTCATATAATATACCCCGCTCCCCCTATCCTGATGAAAAATGAAAAGGCGTTATTCTTCTCATAAATTCTGGATGCCTGGGCATGAAAATGAACGCCCCCCCATCCTCATGAAGGCGTTATTCCTCTCATAAAATGTACCCCCCTGAAAAATGAAGGTGTTATTCCTCTCATAAAAATGTACCCCTCATCATTCCCCCCATAACCCCCCTCCTCCCCCCCTCCCCTTCCCCTCCCCTTCCCCTCCCCCTCCCCCTCCCCCACCCCCCCCCCCTTCCCCTTCCCCTCCCCTCCCCTCCCCCCTCCCCCTCCTCCCTCTCCTCTCCCTCCCCCCCCCTACCCGCCAACCTCATAAATACCAAACCTTTTAACACTTTTTTTTTTTTTTTTTTTTTTTTTTTTTTTTGAGAATCACGAAACAAACATGTTGCCAGAATCGCGGGTCCCGGCGATAGTGAAAGCGCCAAGCGGAAATCGACCTTCTGGAGTTTTACACGAGGGTTTGTGGGTCAGTCGAGCCTCGCGACATCCGGCGCTGGTCATCTTATCCGAGTCTTAATCCGGTATGACAAATCGTAGATAAAAAATAGAAGTAAAAAAAAAATCTGGGGTTTCGTCACGGTGTCGAGACAAATAAAGAGAGAGAGAAAGAAAAGAAAAGAAAATGAACACAAGTCCTTTCTTTACTGTTGTGAATCGAAAGGAATGTCTAAGAAACTACGAATATAAAGAAAGCTGAGGTTTCATCACGCAGACAAGACAATGTATAAAGAGAGAGAGAGAGAGAGAGAGAGAGAGAGAGAGAGAGAGAGAGAGGGTCGAGAGAGAGAGAGACAGAGAAGAGAGAGAGAGAAGAAATAAAAATGCAACAAGTCTTTCTTTAATCGAACCAAAGAAGAAAATATAACAAAATTGCACATTACGATTTATGGGAGAATATGTTCTTCTCGCTCTCGCCTTACCCCTCCCCCCTTTTTTTTTTTCTTTTTTTTATCTTTCACCCCCCCCTTTCTTTTCTTCTTTTTTTTTCTTTTTTTCTTTCTTCTTTTTTCTTTTTTTCTTTTTTTCTTTTTTTTTTTTTTTTTCTTTTTTTTTTTCTTTTTTTTTTTTTTTTTTGAGATACGCCCTCCGCAAATTTAAACTTTGACGATAACTTAACGGATACGACGATACGGCTTAAAGGAAAGGAACGTTTACGATCCTGAGGAGAATTAGCCTCAGGGTTCATCTTCATCATCTTAAATCCCTTTTCAAGACATTCGAATTCGATAAAGGAGAAAAAAACAAAAACAAATCGTGGACTCTTTAATCATACTACGTCAGCCCTTCTTTAAGACATTCGAATTCGATAAAGAAAAAAAAAGAAAAAAAAATATATTAGTATATATATAATTATATATATATATTTTTTTGCCTTCTCTTGGTCTAGAAATCTATTTGCATCTCCCCGCGTGTGTGATTTATAAACATAGAGACAGATTTATAAACATTTACGAAAACGACAGTGTTTTCCCTTACATTTTTACACAATGTTAGACCTTTAACTAAAAAAAGGACATAAAATACATTAAAGCCCTTAACTAAATAGAATGATATTCCATACAATATTAGACTCTGATTAAAAAACAACAACTTTCCATTCAGTATTAGACCTATGTAAACGTCAACATTTCATACAGTCTAACAGCCTTTAAATCGAGAAAAAAGGAAAAAAAAGAAAGAATGAAATATACATATGAGTGTATGTGTGTGTCTGTGTGTTGTGTGTGTGTGTGTGTGTATGTGCCTGTGTATGTGCGCGCGTTCATGAAAAAAAGAAAAACGTAAAGAAAAAGTGTATATTTAGCCCTCACCTTTGGCCTAATAGTGTTTCCCCGAAGAGCCAAATGACCTGGCGTGGAAGGACCTGCCTGACGGAGGGAAAGTGAA
>NW_020868721.1:401350-403850 GCF_003789085.1 Penaeus vannamei
GCCATAAATCACACAAGTGCACAATACAACTTTTTTTTTTCTTTGTTTTTTTTTCTTTTTTTAATATATCGTTCACCCAAAAAGTTCACTGACCCTGCAAAGATTCACACTTCAGACACCTGCCAGTCGACTATAAGACGATCACCTGCCCATTCCCATCTCGATCCCTCACCGAAATGACGTCACTCAAATAAACGATTCACCACATCAACCACCACACAACCCCAACCGCAACCACCACACAACACACAAGCCACACACCCAACCCACATCCACCACCACCATCGACCCCCCAACACCCGTGACACACTACGCTACGAGTCCGCAAACCAGACGCATCCCAACCGCCTCCACTCCAGACCCACAACTTACCAATCTACGCAACGGCACGACCAAACCCCTCCCCGCCAACCACCCCCACCAATCGACCACACACACCACACCACCACCCATCAACCCACCACACCAAAACCCGATCATCAACCCACCACATTTTTCCGACTCCGACGACCGTAACCACTACACCCAACACCCACCACATCAACCCACCCACACCACGCCACATCACACCCTACCACATCGACCCACCACCCGACCCACCCACCAATCCCACCACATCAGACCCCACCACACCAACCCACCACATCGACCCACCACATCGACCCACCACCCCCACCACCACATCACCACACTACATCAAAAACCCCCCGACACAAACAACCCACCCACCACACCCAATCACCCACCACAGCCCAACCCCACACACAAAACCAACCACCCCACCAACCCCCACATCAACCCCCACACATCGACCCTCCCACCACATCGACCCCACCACACCAAACCCACCACAATCGAACCACCACACCAAACCCACCACATCGACCCACCACACGACCACCACACAACCCACCACATCCCACCACACCACCACATCGACCACCACACATCAACCCACCACACCAACCCACCCATCGACCCACCACATCGACCACCACACCAAACCCACCACATTCGACCCACCACATCGACCCACCACACCAACCCCACCCACATCGAACCCACCACATCGACCCACCACATCGACCAACCACACCACAACCCACCACATCGACCCACACCACACCAACCCACCACATCGACCCACCACACCAACCCACCACATCGACCACCCAAACCCACCACACCAACCCATCGACCCACCACATCGACCCACCACATCGACCCACCACACCAACCCACCACATCGACCCACCACATCGACCACACCCAACCCACCACATCGACCCACCACATTCGACCCACCACATCGACCCCACCACATCACCCCACCACATCAACCCACCACACCAACCCACATCAACCCACCACATCGACCCACCAAACCAACCCACCACACCAACCCACCACATGACCCACACAATCGACCACATCAACCCACCACACAACCCACCACATCGACCCACCACACCACCCACATCACCCACACATCACATCGACCCACCACAACCCTCGGGGATGGCTATGCGAAACAAGACACCAATTCGCAAACAAGTCGATCTCTCAGGATTTAGGCCTAAAAAAAATAATTAAAAAAAAAAAAAAAAAAGAGAAGAGAGAGAGAGAGAGAGAGAGAGAAGAAAAGAAAAAGAAAAAAAAAAAAAAAAAAGGATTCCGGTTTTTGAGAAGAGTTCCCGGATGTCGTGGCCGCTTGTTGATCAACGCGAGAAGGTTAATTGGCTGGAATTTGTTTATCTTGACGCATGATGATGATGTCGGTGCTAATTACTCTCATTAACTATTATTGTAATAATCCTAATCATTATTAATAGTTAATGATTCGATGCTAATTACCTTCATTATCAATTATTGTAATTATCTTCATCATTATTAATAGTTAATGATGTCGATGCTAATCACTTTCATTAACTATTATTGTAATTATCCTCATCATTATTAATGGTTAATGACTCGATGCTACTTACTCTCATTACCATATTCATTATTATACTTATCCTTATCATTATTATTAAAATTATTTCATCATTACCTCTATCATCATCATGATCATCATCATCATCCTTTTCATCACCATCATCATCATCTGCAGTAGCAACAGAAACATAATTATTACCTTCATAGTACTTACGATAACAATACTAAAAGCATCATAACCTTTTATACCACATTCGAATAATACAATAAG
Source organism: Penaeus vannamei (assembly GCF_003789085.1). Taxonomy (NCBI): domain Eukaryota; kingdom Metazoa; phylum Arthropoda; class Malacostraca; order Decapoda; family Penaeidae; genus Penaeus; species Penaeus vannamei. The sequence continues at coordinate 403,557 of NW_020868721.1, forward strand.
AATATGCAGACACACGGAATAAGGATTAAAAATAACAAAGAAACGGATGTTTACAAAAGAAACAAAAAAAAAAAAAAAAAAAAAAAAAAAAAAAAAAAAAAAAAAACATGTAGATATATATTATTTTCCTATCGCAAGCCCAGTCAGACCTTAAATAGTAAAGGAGACTTATTGCTCTATTGTAAACCGTCAACGTAGAGGGTAATTAGTCACCTTAATTGCCTTTGAAAAGCTGATTACTATCTTGAAATGGTTTTCCAAAGTCATCTCCCTTTATATATAAACAAAGAGAGG
>NW_020868721.1:413850-418850 GCF_003789085.1 Penaeus vannamei
GGATCATTAGGAAAGTGTGCTTAATTAAATTTGTGCTTAATGAGTAGGGTTGGAGGAGCGGGTGTGTGTGTCGCTGAATAAAAAGTGTAGGTAGGTTGTTTGTAGATATATAACACGGTGTTTCTAAAGGTGTTTTGTGTGTGTTGTGGTGGTGTATGTGTTATGTGTTTGTGTGTGTGTGTGTGTGTATTGTGGTGTGTGTGTTTGTGTGTGGTTGTGTGTGTGTGTTATACGCATATACAGAACCTATTATACGGATAGACGGAGAGAGAGAGAGAGAGAGAGAGAGTAAGAGAGAAAAGAGAGAGTGAGAGATAAAGGAGAAAGAGAGAGAGAGAGAGGAGATAAGAGATGGGAGAAGAGAGAGAGAGAGAGACTTCAGAATTATAAATATTTTCTAATTTTCCTCTTGCCTATCGTTCCCGTCAAAAAAGCGTTTAGGAATATCGCCTCATCAGCCTAAGTGGCAAAGTTGAAATTGTTAATGCCCCTTCATCGATGTGCGCTTAGTGTGTGTGCGTGCGTGCATGCGTGTGTGTGTGTGTGCCGTGTGCGTGCGTGCATGTGTGTGTGTGTGTGTGTGTGTAGTGTACGTTCCTGTGTGCATGCCGATGTGTTGTGTGTGTATGCGTGCCTGCGTGCTCGTGTTGTGTGTGTTTGTAACGTGAGTGTGTGTGGGTGCGTGCGTGTGTGTTGTTGTGTGTGCATGTTTGCATGTGTGTGTGTGTGTGTACGTTCGTGTGCGTCGCGTGTGTGTGTGTGTGTGTGTGTGTTGGTGTGTGTTGGTGTCGCCATTCGAATGCCGTGAAGCATGGTAAGCATTTTTCTTTTCGTATGTATGAGACAGAACCGCCCTATAAGGCCTGCAAATACGTCCATCTTTGCAAACTTGTTATCTTTATTTATATACTTTCTCCTTTTTTTTTTCCTATACTCGCCTTGTGTCCTCATCATTCTCGGACTCTTTTCTCGTCCACCTTTTTCTTTCTTATAGAAAGTGAGTGGGAAAATATAGAGAGCGAACCAGAGAGAGAGAGGGAAGAGAGAGAGGGGAAGGAGAGAAGTAGAGAAGGAGATAAGAAGAGAGAAGAGAAAGATAGAAGAGAGAGAGGAGAAAGATAGAGAGGAGGAGAGAAGATGAGAGAGGGAGGAGAGGGGAGAGAGGGGTAGGAGAAGGGAGGAATTAGAAACAAGAAACAAGGAAAAGAAACAGAACTAAAGATTGCAGGAAAGAGAGAGAGGGGGATGGTGGAGGGACAGTATTAGAAAGAGGGATGGAAGAAAGAGAAAGAGAGAACAGAGAGAGAACGAAAGGGGCAGACGAGAGGAGAGAGCGAGAGCCAGAGGCAGAGAAAGGTAAGGAAGAAAGAGACACGACAGAGACATAGGAGAGGAGAAGAGACCAAACAGACAGATATATCATAGGGGCATCATTCCATTCAGACAGCGAATTAAGCACATTAATGGCTCATTGCGCTCAAAGCATTTGGAATTCGTAAATTCTCTCTCTTCTCTCCTCTCTCCCTCTTTCTCTTCTCTTCTCTTTCTCTCTCTCCTCTCCTCTCCTCTCCCTCTCCCTCTCCTCTCCTCTCTCTCCTCGCCTCACCTCATCTCTCTGTCTCTCCGCTTTTTAGCGCATCACTTCTTGCACTTGGAAGGAGAAGCAGGATGTTTTTGTTGTTGTTGTTTTATGAAGCCGTGATTATTATTAGAGACGATGTGAAGATGCTGGATTTAATTTTCGATTCTGTTGGCAATAATCCCTTTCGGGAGACCTTCCTTGAGATATACAGGAGGACAATTCACTAAAGAGAGAGAGAGAAAAAAGTAAGCTGTGAATCACGTGACCTTACACGTGTCTTTGAAGAATTGGGGAAGGATCTCTCGTTCTACAACCGTTACATACAAAGTGCGTCGTACTGTTGCAACTTGTTCCACGCTAACAGCTTTCCTGGAAGGCTGTCACTGTCTCTTATCGCTGTCAGGATCGCCTCCTCTTCCTTGGCAATCCCTCTGATCCCTTCCCAAGGATCATCACTACTTACTTACTGTCAATTATCGCGGATTTTCCCCCGATGTGCACTCCACTGTTGGATCGGGCCATTTTGCTCTCTCCTCCATTACAGGATTCTATAACAAGCAAGCTATGGACAACAAAAGTTTAATTTCATTGACTCTGTTCTGTCATTACTTTAAATATGAATTGTATTCAAGGATACGGTTGATTTATAGTTTATGGTTTATCTGGGTGCCATTTAGATAAAAGTAAGTAAAAAAAAAATCCCAAAATCGAAAAAAACGGCGAATTCTGGGCGATACCTGGGAGCGTCAAAGGGTCTTTGTCCCGGTGTGGGTAGCATGTCTTGGCTTGTCGGTGTGGGTAGCATGTCTTGGCTTTGTCGGTGTGGGTAGCATCATGTCTTGGCTTTGTCGGTGTGGGTAGCAATGGTCTGTCGTCGGCTTTGTCGGTGGTGGGTAGCATGTCTTGGCTTTGTCGGTGTGGGTAGCATGTCTTTGGCTTTGTCGGTGTGGGTAGCATGTCATGTCTTGGCTTTGTCGGTGTGGGTAGCTGTTCTTGGCTTTGTTCGGTGTGGGTAGCATGTCTTGGCTTTGTCGGTGTGGGTAGCATGTCTTGGCTTTGTCGGTGTGGGTAGCATGTCTTTTTGTCGGTGTGGGTAGCACTGTCTGGCTTTGTCGGTGTGGGGTAGCATGTCTTGGCTTTGGTCGGTGTGGGTAGCATATGTCTTGGGCTTTTGGTCTGGAGTGGGTAGCATGTCTTGCGTGCCTTCTGTCGCGGTGTGGGTTAGCCATGTTCTTGGCTCTTGTCGGTGTGGGTAGCATAGTCTTGGCTTTGTCGGTGTGGGTAGCCATGTCTTGGACTTTGGATCGGTGTGGGTAGAATGTCTTGGCTTTGGTCGGTGTGGGGTAGCAGATGTCTTGGCTTTTGTCGCGTGGTGGGTAGCATGTCTTTGGCTTTTTGTCGGTGTGGAGGTAGCCATGTCTTTGGCTTGTCGGTGTGGTAGCATGTCTTTGGCTTGTCGGTGTGGGGTAGCATGTCCTTTCTTGCAATGCTTCCATTGTTTCTATTGTCCCCCAAGAGCCTAATTTGCAAACATGGGTCCAAACCATCGCTGGTCGTCATGTCTGCTGCCGTATGATGGGTCATATGAATAATGGGTTTATAATAGTAATTTTGATGGTAATAATAGTCTGGTATTATAACTATGGGTATAGTATAATAATTTGACTGGGTTAATGCCTTGGTATATTAATATGGTATATAATATTGGGTATATGCCCACAATAACACATAACCAATTTGATGAGTATAATAGTCTTTGGTATAGTAATGATGGTATAATAATATTCCGAGTAGGGTTTCAGATAGTACCTTGGTATACATAATATGGGTATATAATTTGGGTTGAATAATAATTTGGATGGATATGCGTAGTACAGTCTGAATGAGGTTGATACATAACGCTTTAGTCTACCAAGTGCAGCTGATTGAACAAGTGCTTGAAAGCTCAATCTCTCAGACCATGTACGCTCGCAGAGAATGCCAGATAACGGTAAAGCTCTACAAGTGCTCCCATAAGTCAATGATGATATATATGAGTATAATATATAAATATACTAGTACTATATTATATATATATATAACATATCAGTAAAAATATAACTCTTTTTTTTTTTTTTTTTTTTTTTTTTTTTTTTTTTTATCTCTGATTATATTTTTTTATGTATATTGCGTGTCAGTTTTAGCTACTGTGGCTATTTATAGCCTTGTGGGCTGTGGGGTCCCAGCTTTTGGGTCAAGGGAACACAACAGGGAAATCGCAATCGTACAAATCATGTAGTGCCGAAAGCTGACACGATCAAGAGGACTCGACGACTGGACAATAAGCTCAAGTCCTTTTGGAAAGCAAGATTTGTCTGATTCGGACTCGCAGACACCCTTTGCTGTTATTGATGCTCTGCGCCGATGCAAAGAGATTGGCGGCACGGGCTCAAAGGGGAAGGTATCTGTCACTCTGATGGTCACCAGACCTCTCTCTATCGCGTCAGCTATTGTTTAGATTTCTTCTGACTCATCAGTTTTGTCTTTCTGTATTCGTCTGGTCTCTCCTCTGCGCTCAATGGCTCTCTCTCTCTCTTCTCTCTCTCTTAACTCTTCTCGTCTCTCGTTCTCTCTCTCTCTCTATATTACGAAGGCACTATAGTGACCTATGAGATATATGCGTGAATCAGGATATGACTTACATTATAGTTATCGAGCTCTATTAACATATAATCTAAAGTAGCGAGTCTGGTTTTAGCTGAATATATATTATAATTGTGTGTGTGTGTAGGATTATATAGTATATATATAAGTATATATAATAATACCTATTATAGTATATATAACTATATACTATATATTATATCATTTTGTATACGTTTCCCCTTCTTCTCTTGCCTCTGTCAGCTTTCTTCTCATTGTCCCGTCAGTCCTCTTCCTTTCTCCCTCTTCTTACCCTCTGATGCGCCGTCCCGATCAAGAACTCATTTCCGTAGCACAGGGGGTTGAATGATTCGAGGTAAAACTTCACTTCGATGAAAAACCGTTTTTTTGTGTTTGATCAAGCGAATTCGGCCGTATCAAAGAACAGGTTGTAAAGCAGGTTACTATTACTTGTTAAAAACAGGAAATAGGCACATCACCTATAGATTTTATGTTTTGTGTGGGTGGTGTGTGTACGTGTGTTGTGTGTGTGTGTAGTGATGTGTGTGGTGTGTTGCTGTGTGTGTGTGTATCGTGTGTGTGTGTGTGTGTGTGTTAGTTTGTGGACATAGTCATTTGTGTGTATCCTGTTGCTTGCATGTGTCTGTAAAACGTGTATTTGCTTGAGAGAATATAAAATTAATAATACCATATTTCGATTAATTTTGTGTGCAAATGGCATTTACCAATTACAGACATAAGTTCCGAGAATTTATGATACTTTAATAACTTACAA
>NW_020868721.1:439283-441783 GCF_003789085.1 Penaeus vannamei
CACACACACACACACACCCACACTACTCACACACACATACACATATATATATAATATATATATATATAATATATATTATATATATATATATATATATATATCCATATATGGTTATACATATATATATATATATATATATATATATATATATAATATATATATATACATATACATATCTATATATGAATAATAACATATACGTATGTATCATACATGTATGCAACATATATAATGTGTATATAAATATATATATATATATATATATATATTATATATATATATATATATATTTGTATCCATATATGTATAATAAAAGAATATATACATATATCATATACATATCTATATATCTATATAAACATATATAACGTATGTATATATATACATATATATATATATATATATATATATATATATATATATATATATATATATATATATATATATATAATATATATATATGTTATATATATATATATATATATATATATATATATATATATATATATATATATATATATATATATATATATTATATATATATATATATATATATATATATATAGTATATATATATATATATATACATATATATTATATATATATTATATATATATATATATATATATATATATATATATATGTGTGTGTGTGTGTGTGTGTGTGTGTGTGTGTGTGTGTGGCTGTGTGTGTGTGTGTGTGTGTGTGTGTGTGTGTGTGTGTGTGTGTGTGTGTGTGTGTGTTGTGTGTGTGTGTGTGTGTGTGTGTGTATACATATGTATGTATGTATGTATGTATACATACATACATATATGCATATATACATAGATACATATGAATACATGTTCGAATCAATATTCCCGATTGGCTTTTTAATATCCCAGTTGTATGGTGAATTATGGAATTCCAATTAAATCTAGATGATATCAGTTGCAGTCCAGGATGATTTCCATTTTTTCGAAAATATAGACTTTAGATATTAAACTCAGCATGGCTTAATGTTTCGAATTATCAAAATAATGAAAGGCTGAATCAAAAAATGAAATACTGATTAAATAAACAAGAATATAAGATTGGAACTTGATGTATAACTATGTGATTCTGTGACGCAAAATAATAATAATATTAATAATAATAATGATAAAGAAAGAAATATAAATAAATAATAATAATAATAATAAATAATAATATAATAATAAAATGAAACAATAATAGAATAAATAAATACATAAATAAATAAAATAAATAAAAATGAAAATAGAAGTTGCGAAATCGATGCTCCAATTGCACGTGTTTTAATTACAGGACCTTATATATATGTCTGTGTGCGTTCTATCCCGTACACACACATACGCACATAAACCCGTAATGATTATTCAACTGTTCGTGGCTGACTCTTCATCCTCTCAGGGTCGGTGGGATATCGAAGCCTTAGAGGTGATGATTGGTGATGATGGTGATGGTAAAATGGTGATGGTGGGATGTGGTGAGAATTGATGGTAATGTGATGGTGATGATGACTGATGGTAAAGGTGATGGTAATGGTGATGATGGTGATGGTGATATGAATGGTAAATGGTGATGGGATGATTGATGGTAATTGTGGATGGGTGATGATTGATGATGCATTGGTGATGATTGATAGTAATGGTGATGGTGATGCGTTGATGTGATGATGATGATTGATGGTGATGGGTGGTGAATGGTGATGATTATGATGATGATGGTGATGGTGATGATGATGGTGATGGTGATGTGATGATGATTGATGATTGATGATCGATGTGATGATTGATGGTGATGGGTGATGCATTGATGGTATGTTGATGGTGGTGATTGATGGTGATGTGATGATTGATGGTGGTTGATATGATTGAATGATTGATGGTGATGTGATATGAATGGTAATGTGTGGATGGTGATGTGATGGTGAATGAATGATATGGTTGGCATGGTGGTGCATTTGGTGATGATTGATGGTAATGTAATTGATGGACTGGTATGGTATGAGTGAAGTAGATGGCTAATGGTGAATGATATGATTCGATGGGAGATGGGATAGAATGAAATGAGACTGGAATAGAGCTGATGATGCTGATAGGCAATAAGGTGATGGTGATGATTGGTGAATGTCGGTATGACGATGGTAATGGTGATGATGATGATTGATGGTGATGATGAGACGATGAATAAGGTGATGGTGATGATTGATGTAATGATGAGGATGGCTGATGGTGATGATTGATGGTGATGATGTTAATTGGTGATGATTGATGGTAAGATGATGATGGTGTGATGACTGATTGACATAGTCGGTGTTGATTATGATGATTGATGATTGATGGTTGATGATTGAATGGATTAATGGTGTGGTGATGAATTAATGGGTAATGGTGGTGATGAATGATGTAGGTGATGATTGATGATGATGATGATAGACTGATGGGTAATGGTGATGGTAAATGATGATGATGATTGATGGTAATGATGGTAGGGATGG
>NW_020868721.1:446783-449283 GCF_003789085.1 Penaeus vannamei
CTTTTTCCCCTTTTTTCCTAACCGCTTTGTTTCTCTATCTTTGTTTTCTCTGTGTCTCTTTTTTATTTTTATGTATTTTTATTTTTTTTTATTTATTCATTTATTTATTTATATCTTATTTATTTATTTTATTCATTTATTTATATTATATATATATATTAATATATTATATATTATATGTTTTTGTTTTTTGTTTTTTTTTTTTTTTTTTTTTTTTTTTTCTTCCTCTTGCTTGCTATCAATCAACCTCTAACTCTTTCTCCGACCCCCCCCCCCCCCGCCCCCGTTTCGATCTATCTCTTCCTCCTTTTTGGTATCGGTAAAATTAAGTTAATAAGTTTTGGCAAATTTCGCAAAGTTTGACTGACTGTTTGAACTGTTTTCCAGCGAGTCAATTGACGTAATAAAGACCATTCCAGGATCCTTGTCATTCGAGGTATGAAGAATTTCTGATGGAAAAGAGGTTCTGAACCGAGATAAAAAGAGACTGTATTCGCCTGGAGCGCCCTGGTGGCGTAGGTATTCGAAGCATCGGAGTTCCTCCGAGGTGCCACGAGACAGAGAGTGTCGCAGAATATATAACTTTGTTTACAAGTTGTTGGTGGAGGCCGAGGTCTTTGCCCCCAATGTCACTGACAACTCTGCAGTTTTCATCAGGAGTCCCATGGTGCCATACACGATACATAACTCCTGTGCTATGACACATGGAAAGGTGATCATCCAGTGCTTGGTTCCATGTTGAGGATAGTGTCGAGAGATCAGCAGCTGGACGTCCCTTCCTACATCCGAATTGCCTCTAGTTTAAAGGCCTGTATTTGGCGAGGAAGTCCATCATTTAGTCAGCTATGAGTGCTTCACTTCGGCTCTTCGTTTTATGTACAGGCACCACCTAAGCCTTTTTAGTGGTGGCCACTTTCTTGTGAAAACACGCTGGAAAATTTTGAACGAGGGAGAGCGAGCTGATGAGCACACCTTTTAGAATCTGCATGCTGATATGATCAGGACCTGTTGCTTTTTGGGATCAGATTTTTGAAGATTATACCATACACTTTTATATTATGATTAGTTCTATGATGTGGTTCATCCTCAAAGTAGCTGGTGGATTGCACCTGGGTTTACACACTTGCATCTTATTGGTTAAATGTTCTGCCAATAGATTGACCTTGTCCTTGGTTTTACCTGCAAGGTAGCCATCATGTTCTTGAGTGGAGGCACTAGAGTATTGGCTCTGACTCTTTGTGCATCCTTTATAAGGGACCACCGTACTTTCGATACAATATTCCCATGTTGCAACATCTTCCTCGTATCTTCCCACTTTTTGAATGTTCATTGTTTAACTTTTTTTCAATTTTTGCAAGCTGCACGATGTTGTTACAAGTTCCGGGATGCGGGGTGTCTTTTTATAATGCTTCCAGACATCATATTTAGCATCTGATGGTTGTCGGCGCCAATAACCAAACCAAAGTTGGTCAGAGTCCCCTATTTTGTGCTGCCGATGAGGGACATACTGATGCTACAGGTCAAGTATGTGGTGTTTCGTTTGTTTGTCAATGTCCCCTTTTAAGAGGTTGTTTCGCTCAGTTGAGGCCAGGGCATCACTGAGGGAGGTCCATGTGCACGGTCCCAGAGGCAAGGGATCCTTATGGTTTCTTCTGAATGCTCAGTTATTAACTTCATGTCTGTGAGGACAACCTGATGATCAGAGGATCCCACAAATCCTCTCTCTCTCTAACTCTCCTGTCTCACTCCTCTGTCTCTGTCTGTCTCTCTCTCTCTCTCTCTCTCTCTCTCTCTCTCTCTCTCTCTCTCTCTCTCTCTCTCTCTCTCTCTCTCTCTCTCTCTCTCTCTCTCTCTCTCTCTCTCTCTCTCTCTCTCTCTCTCTCTCTCTCTCTCTCTGTCAGGAGTATCGAAATAATATGTATGAAATCTTTTCACCTGGGAAAAGGCAAATGCAGCAAAGAAAAGTGATACTGAAGGAAATAATAACGTTTTATAGTGTGAATAAAACATGAGCAACGAGCAAGAAAAAACGACTACAACAACAATAGGAAAATAGCGGTCCATTCAAAAGAGAAGGGAAAAAGACTTATTGTTAGGACACGGATAAAAGGATAACTGAAATGGAAGATTTTCACAAAGATGGGTTATCTTCTTTACAATTTCCTCACAGTTACGCAATTCTGATGCAGATGTGACATCAAAACATGCCTTACACATCTTACCTTCCGGAATTAATATTTGTTAGCCATACCATTTATATTGAAAAAAAAATGATATTCGAAATTCTTTCCTTCTCGAAAATCTACTGAATGCCAAACGCTAAAGAATGAGAATAAGATTGAATAAAAAAAAAAATCGGTGCTGTCCCTCCCTCATTCACCGGAAAGGTAGAGAGAGAAAAAAGTCGAAATTATACTATGCATGTTTTTGAAGAATGTACTGAGGCAGAAATTACACAGAAAGGTAAGAGGGAGAGATGAGAGAGAGAAGGCGAGGGAAA
>NW_020868721.1:451783-454283 GCF_003789085.1 Penaeus vannamei
TATATTTTTCTTTTCCTCTTCTCAGTCAACATCAATAAACTGTTAATCTAAAAATGAGGATGTTAAAGAGAAGCCACGAAAGGTGAAAGATACATTCAGACGTAGATACATACATAGAGCCGTACATACATACATAGACAGTTTGTATAAAAAGGGGGAACCGTGTGTGTGTATGTGTTGGTATGCAACATATATATATATATATATATATATATATATATATATATATATATATATATATATATATATATTCGATATTTAAACATCTATTGTCTCAGTCCCTGTTGCACAAATATCCTTTATTAGTTTTTGTTGTTGCAATCGTATGTCTATCATAGATTTCAGAGTTGTTTGGGAAATAATACAATATACAGGAAAGATTACGTGTGCATACCCAGAACCACAAATCTATCCATCTTGACATTTATTTGCATAGATATTCAACCAATCATCTATTTCTTCTTTCTTTCATTTCTATTATCTTTTTTCAGTTCTATGCACTCAAAAGGCGATCCATGTGAATTAAGTATAGAATTTATCTATTTATCATACAATTGTATATATATATATATATATATATATATATATATATATATATATTATATATGTATATATATATATATATATATCACCCTCAGTTATATATTATATTATCATCATACTACTAGTATCCATTTCTCTCTCTCATACTCCTTTACTATTATCCTATTCTCTATTCATCATTTATTCTCCTTTCTTTGTCATCGTGCATTGACAAAAAGCTTCAGCCTAAGAAATCACACATTCCTCCTTCTCTTTCCAGGTAGTACCTCCATTTGGCTGACAGTCACCTTCACTATTGAACGGTACATCGCTGTCTGCCATCCTATTAAAGGAAAGGTAAGGGTAAATTTGCTTCCATTATGAGACCAAAGAGTATGTCACTCTCTCTATCACACGTGGACCATATGCCTTATGGACTCTGTACGTTTGGCAAGTCCAAACAGCAGTTCCATTATAAGCTGCGAATACCGTGCGTGGGTACGTATAAGCACGGCTCCTGGTCTGTTTATATCGCGCGAGGGTTGGCGCAGTTTTCATGAAGCAACTTCGGTTAAACGAGTTATTCAGAATATCGTGTCGTAAAGGCTAGTTTATAATGTAATTACGTTGCTGATGAACTTTTTACTTGATCTTCGCCTCCGCTCGCTTCGAGATCTGGTACAGGAAGACCACTTGATGCTATAGATAAACAGTGATCGCCATGGTAACGCAGAACTGAACGCAATATTTGACTGTCTTGCAAGGGAGAGTTGGCTCAGCTTCTCCAGGAGACGTTGTGTCAAAGAGGAATAAGTGATGAATCCTATATAGAATTAACTGAAGTCTCCCTCGAATCCTTCTGAAAATACTTCATTGAATTCTTGAGAAAGTTTTTACAGCAGGTCAGTACCTTCGCCTGTGTTCTCTGTTCTGCCTAACTTTCTGAGAACATCTTCATAAAATCGAGATCCTCTACTCTAGCTTAGTTGAGAAATTGATGCTATTGATACTACCTCCTTTATAATGAAATAGAAGACCACGTTTGGAGATTGCGAGAGATGAAACGGCGAAGCAACACCTCAGATGTTGCATTACGGGTATATTTAGTCGAGAGAGGAAGATGCAAAGCAAACATTAGTCCCTCAAGTTTTCCTTTGCCTTCAATCAGTGAAAAAATAACCAGCCAAAAGTTCCCCGCGTAAAATTACCATTGCATTATCCCCTTTTGATAACATGAGCCTTAAAAATACATCTCAGACACCTAATAGAGCAGCAGCCAAGGAAGGTCAAACGAACTTGGTACCATTTGCTGAGTACAGGATCATGTAGAGAATGATAAGGCATATGAAGAACTGGACGTCTGCCGGGGACTTCCTGCTGCGTTTGACCCCCGGGGACCCCAAAAGGAACAAAAAAATCAGCTGGATCAAACATTATTGGTACCACCTGAAATAAAGTTCATATAGTTCAACACATCTGAGAGCGTACAGAATGGACAATGCTAGACAAATTACCTGCTGCATTCTGCCCGCCAAACACGCCCAAAAGTTGACGCCAAGCAGTGTTCTGGCTTCTTGATGTAGATAAAACATGAAAGGTACTGAATGAAACAACTACTGAATGAAAGTTAACAGTTTGTTTGTCGAGTTTAGTTGACTAAAGGATTATTTTCTTTAATCGAATAAGAATAATATGATCGTGATTGTCATCAAAATATCTCACTGGCTTTATAGTCATACTTGACACTGGAGAACTAATGTTGTTGTATTCAGTGATGAAGCGCGTGTGGCAATACAACTACAACCAGAAAACCGCAAATACACGTCATCAAAATACAATAATTTTCATTTCAATACATATTACTATCGTCCTTTGAGACATTCGCATATGTACATACACACGTGCGCTTAAACACAAATATAAACATTTACTAACAAAAATAAGTACAAAGGAAAGCACACATAAATACACAGAAGCT
>NW_020868721.1:481783-484283 GCF_003789085.1 Penaeus vannamei
AGAGATATATATATAGATAGATATTATCATAGTGATATATATATGTTATAGTAGTTTAGAAGGATATAGTAATATTGAGTAATATATTATAAAGATATATATATAGAAGTATACAATAAATTGAAGGTAGAATATATAGTAAATATGATTATTATATAATATAGGGTGGATTAGTAGTAAAGGAATAGAATAGAGATATAGTAAGATACATATATATATATATGTATAGGTATAAGTTACATTAAATAAATAAAGATATATACGAGTATATATGATTATATGAGGGAGAGAGAAGATGTAAATATATAGATAGAGTATCGATGAAAGAAAGTAGTATATATATAATATATAGATATGTATATATAATAGAAGATAATATGATTAAGTAAATATATATGTATATAGTTATATATATAATATAAATTTATATTATATTATATATGCACCCTATATGGTATATGACATTTACAGGATATACATAGAAACGTGACAGAAGAAGAATAGAAGAAGAGTGAATAAAAATGTAAAATACTAGTGTATAGAGATCAGTTAAATTACCACGACAGTGAAAGCAAAACGCGAGAACAACACACAACACACACGAAAGTTAAGCACATACTGAACATAGCAAAAGAGCAAAGCGAACAGAAGAAAATAATAAACACGAACACAGATAATAATACACACACAAAGCACAAATAGACAGAACAACAGAACGAACAAACACACACACACACACGCAGCGAGCAACACACAGCGACCTCTCTATCACACACCATATACGGATTATCGCCATATCACACCGAAACTCTCTCAGATTCCCTACATTAATCCTCCATCATACCTCGCGAGCACACCCACACACGCACACACCAGGAATGATTGCTGGCCGTTTTTTACAATAATCCATGAATATAGGTTGTCACCTACATTATGTCAGTTCCATGTATACCATAAATACCCGTACTAGTCCATACCCTAAATTAGTTATATGTTTACATTCTATCGTGATAGGTATATAATATGATAAATATGAAATGCAGTTCGGTAGGAGTAAAGTAATAGCGGAGTAGGCGAGAGGGGTTTGGGGTGTATAAAGGGGTGAAGTGTACTAGAACCATAAATATACACAATATAATACCTAATATCAATATATCAAATTAATATTCATTTCAAAGAGATGAAAAGTAAGAGAACGAGGAGAAAAAGTGATAGAACATACATATATATATTTATATTTATATTACTAATTAATATATATATAAATAATAATATATACTTAATTAATGTATGTATGTATATATATATATTATATATATTAATATATATATATATAAATATATATATATTGATATATATATTAATATATATTATATATATTATATTAATAATATATATATTAATATATTATAAATATATATATTATATTGTGTGAATGTAATAATATGTGTATAAATTATGTATGAACGTGTGCAAAAAAAGTTACTGTAATTCATTTAACAAAGACATGATCATAAATACACATAATAGACTTCGACTAACAATACCACAACACTGAAGTGACGTCACCAACGACATAGCGAACATGCTGCCACTCACCGTATATAAAGCATGAGTCACTAAGCGTACTCTCCACAATGCCAAATTATCTCGCTATCCGAACCAATCACAGCTCTAGGCGACCTCACAATCCGCATATTCAAAAGAAACCCCCCAAAAGAAAAACCTTTACGATAATATCCATATAACAAGAAAAAAATAATTAATATGTGACATATTTTGAATGAATTACAGTGAAGAAAAAAAAACGATAAAGAAATGAAAAAAAATATTCGAATAACATTTATATTTTGGTGGAAATTTTCGGAACTTTACATGATATTATCATCTCTCAAATTTTACAACCGCTTCTAAGATCATCTCCCAAGAAAGCTAATATCATTATTCACAAAATTATTTTAAAATGATATTATAGTGTTTTATGTATTTTCCTCACTTCATCCAAAACTTTATCTCTCTCTAAATTGTCTAGAAATAAGCACAGATACCAACTAGGTAAGGGCTCTTTCTCATTGTCACTGTTTATAATTCAATTTCCATCCACATATAGTAAAGTCACTGTATAAGTAACCAATGTGATGAAAGTGTATTTAAGGACAGTTTAAATATGCAGAATCTCATATTATGTATTGCAATATGCGATTGTTGTGTGTGTGTGTACGCAATAAACATATATAATGTATAAGGTGATGATATTAATATATAAATATGTGTGTAAATATTAAAATATATTATATATATTATATATATATATATATAATATATTATTATATATATATATTATATTTAATATAATATATATATTATAAAATTATATAAGCATGAATGTATGTCAAAATATTATAATATATATATGAAATATATTATAATATTATATTATAATTACTAATATATATTATTAAATATATATTAGCTATAATATAAATTAGTATATATACAA
>NW_020868721.1:494283-496783 GCF_003789085.1 Penaeus vannamei
CATAGTCTATCCCCACAATCTCATTGAGAGCTGAAAACACTTAATTTGATCGAAATAAAACATTTTTTTTAATGTGTCCTCACAAAGCGGCGATGAATTGGCCAAATGATTGGGTCTGAAAATATCAAATCACAGTATGGAAAAAGGTATTATATAAAGTGGCAGTGAAATAAATGCCCTATTTTTGAAGTTTGAAGTAATAGTGTGGTGTTTCTGTCTATCACCTCTTTGGACCAAAGGTAGCAACTGTACAGGGTGAATCAATGTTGTTATAAAGACTCTCCTTATTATCATATTGTATATGGTGATACAGGGTTACTGTGTCTCCATTAACTGAGCCTATCCAGTCAGAGTCACATAGTTTCCTTACAAAACCCAGGGATTAGAGTATCATTCTGTAAAGGATCAGTAGTGAAGGGCCCTCGATGGAAATGAAGACCTTCAACATATTTAAAAAAAAAAAATGCCTATTCATCCCGATGTTAAGTTTATTGATTTGGATTCTGTCATTTGTAAATACAGACATGGACCCGATGCCATTGGGATGAAATTATATCTCTAAGAAAGCTAAGAATACATATGTTCCAAAACATAATCTAGACATTTCGGTTAACTATCTTGCGGTAGAATATAAAAGAAAATTGTTAAGCCTAAATCTAGAATTTATATGAATTAACAAATCTTGGGAGATATTTAGTATGTGGAGAAGTTGTTAGACCCTAATATTAAAATGAATTGAAGAAATGTCTATTTGCTCCATTAGACCAAGAAGTTTAATGGTCATTATCTAAACAAACATTGATCAAATTGTACTTTGTGTATAATTCCAATGAATTTGAAAAAAAAAACACCGGAAGATAATAGCCTTAAAAGTGAAATCTTATAACCAGCTTTATAACATACATAAGCCCTGCAACTGCGACATCTACACAGTCCTACGACCGGAAATACGAAGCAATCTGCAGTAGAACGAAAACTACAGAAAAGCCCACCGTGCACAAAGGAAGCTTCCTAGGAGACGAAACCACGACTTCAAAATCCTCTTTTATTTCGTCATCTGCAACGGCCGCGAGCTCTTCAAACCCTTCCAATATATACATGGATCCGATGCCATTGCGATGAAATTACATCTCTAAGAAAGTTAAGAATACATATGTTCCAAAACATAATCTGGACATTTCGGTTAACTGTCTTACGGTAGAATATGAAATAAAATTGACTATTATGATCTCTAAACCCTCCGCTGATGGGACGAGGATGACGTAAGCTGCTATCGAAATTATATCACTAAGAAAGTTAAGAATACAAATGTTCCAAGACATGATCTAGACATTTCGGTTAACTATCTTACGGTAGAATATGAAATAAAATTGATTATTACGATCTCTAAACACTCCGCCGATGGGACGAGGATGACGTAAGCCGTTATCGACATCGCTATCGACGACTTCTGGGAAATCATATCAAACCACACGCCTACAAACAAACAAACAAAAAAAAACACGAAAATTTTCATTATTCCTGGAATTATAAGCATCATCATCAATATTATCAATATTGTTATTGTCATTGTTATCATCGTTATTTCGATTATTATCATCATTAACATTATATTATATAGTATAGTATCACTGTTATTATCATCATCATTGTCATTATTATTATTATTAAAAAAAAACACGAAAATTCCAATATAGCACGAACAGACAAACCGACTGACACAAAAACAAACACACAGACTATGCGGACAATAACAGAGTCGAACACCCATCCACCCCCTCACACTCCACCATCCCCCATTCTCCCACACCCCACCTATCCACCCATCCCCCTCCACAACACACCAACCCCACCCCACCTATCCACCCCTCCCCTCCCCCCACACCACTCATAAATAGGCTCAGAGGTACTTTTCTCTATTAAGACAGTAGCATCTCCAAACTATCCTCTCTGTAAACTGTATTTAGTGGCTTCGAGGGTTTCTTCGTCGAGCTCCAAGAGAAAGGACAAAGGACGGAATATGTTATAATTATTCTGGTTTTGTTAGCGTGAATGTTCTCATCAATTTTGACAATGATGTTAGTATTAGTGGTATCATTATGATTAGTAATATCATCACTATTATTGTTATCATTATTGTTGTTTTTGTTGTCCTTATTATTATCATCATTATCATTATTATTATTATTGTTATTATTACTATTATTATTATCATTCTCATTAACATCGTTATTATTATTATTATTGCTACCATCACTATTATTTTCATCTTATTATATTGTTGTTGTATTATATTATTATCATTATTATTATCATTATTATTATTATTATTATTGTTACTATTGATATTATTACAAGTAGTTGTAGTAGTAGTTTTATGATTATCAATATCCTTATAATTATCATTTCATTATCATTATCACTATCATTATCATTATTATCATTATTGTTATTGCAATTGTTGTCATTATTATAACTATTATTCAAATCATCATCTTTT
>NW_020868721.1:498649-501149 GCF_003789085.1 Penaeus vannamei
ACGAACAACGAAGGGAAGGGCAAGAAAACACCGAATATGCCGAAGGCCTTTTCGCTATTGCTTCGTCAGGCATACATAACCTCTTGTGTCTCGCCTTCTGTGCCTCGAGCTCTTTTCTAAGCTCGAGGGACGAGTCTGTGGGAAGGTGGACTCCCGAAGGCGCTCCTCAGCGTCTCCATCTCGTCGATTACACTCACGAATCCCTTCCTAGGTAACATTAGCACTTTCAGGAAAGGGTGAGACTTACCTTCGAGATGGGGGGGGGGGGGGGTGCGCGCGAGGGAGAACTGCTCTTCACGTACTCTTCAGGAACCTCGTGCGGTTTCTGATGCTTTGGAGCTTTTTTCGTGTGATGAATTCTAGCTCCTCGCACATCGTCGTTGAACAACACGTGTGTGGAATTCATGGTGAACAGATTGCAACAGGAACAACGAAGGGAAGGCAAAATAAAACACACGAATATGCCGAAGGCCTGACGAAACAACAGCGAAAAGGCCTTCGAATATTCTGTGTGTTTTCTTGCCCTTCCTCGTTGTCCTGTTGCCAATCTGTTCATCATGAATTCCACACACACACCACACGCACACACACACACGACACACACCACACACACACACACACACACACACACACAGAGAGAGAGAGAGAGAGAGAGAGAGAGAGAGAGAGAGACGAGAGAGAGAGAGAGAGAGAGAGAGAGAGAGAGAGAGAGAGAGAGAGAGAGAAGTAGAAGAGAGAGAGAGAGAGAGAGAGACAGAGAGAGAGAGAGAGAGAGAGAGAGAGAGAAGAAAGAGAGAAAGACAGAGAGAGACAGACAGACAGACAGAGACAGACAGACAGAGTTATCGCATGAAAAACATAAATAAATAAGACGAAATAGAAAAAGAGATAATAACAAACAAACAAGAGATTTATACCGGCGTCCATTATTAATATTACAAAGTACAATTACACATTACATTTATGCATGGAACATCGAAGTATAAAATGTAATATGCTGTTCCATTATCGGCTTAACCATTATCAAAAAAGCTTTTCGAATTCATATATATCTGCCGTCGACAATTTTTGAAAATATGCAGTGAACTTGAACGTAGAAACGATATCATTATTTGATTTCATTCATCATTATTATATTTCAACATATTGCTGCGTTTGATAATGGTCGAGTGATTTCCGTAGTGATGAAAATACTGAAAGAATGTATGTAATGGTATGATGATGTTGATGATGATGATGATGATGATGATGATGATGATTATGATGATGATTAAGGATATATGTATGATATGATATGTTATAATATGATAATGACAGTATCATCATCAACAGAAATAGGAGTGATGATAATGACGATGATAATGATAATGATGATAATACTAACAGTAGTATAGAAATGAGGATAAAGATGATGATAAAGATATAAATTATGATGATGATAATACTAACAATAGTATAGAAATAATAATAATGATGATGATGATGAGAATAACATTGATTATAATGATAGTGTTGATAATGATGATAATAATGATTATGATATTATACCAAAATAATGACAATAATGTCAATAATAGTTAGATATGATGATGATAATGAATATAATGGTGACAATAATAGTAATTAATAATAATGAAAATACTAATAACGATCATAATAATACACAAACAGCAATGAAAATTATAATAGCAATCATTGTCATTATCATATTAATAAAATGACACTGATAATAATAACAATGATAATGATTATTTTGATAACACTAATACTATTAATAATAACACTAATGATAATTATAATTAGTAGTAGCAGTAGTAATAATAATGGTAATAATGATAATGATAATGATAATAAATAATATGATAGTAAGGATGATAATACTAGTGATAAAAATATTGATAATATTTGATAATAATAATGATGATTGATAATGAATATAATGATAACAATTATAATAACAATATTAGTAGCAATAATAATGATAGTAAATATAATGATAATGGTAATGACAATGACAACAGCAATGAGAATGATACTAATGAAATCAGATGTAATGATAAATTATCATAATAACAGTAATGATTGTGGAAATACGCGAACGAGAGAAAACGGGAAACGAGAGAGCGGCATAGAAAACGAAAGAAAACGGGAAACGAGAGCGACATAGAAAACGAGAACTCACATGGGCGGCGGCGACGGGACAAAGAGGAACTTGGGTCGGATTTCCGGTCCGTGGGCGGTGCCGGTGCTGTGTGGGTGGGGTGGGGCGTGAGGGAAAGGGGGGGAGGGAGGGGAGGAGGGAGGGAGGGAGGGAGGGAGGGAGGGAGGGAGGGAGGGAGGGAGGGAGGGAGGGGAGGGAGGAAGGGAGGCAGGGGAGGGAGGAGGGAGTCGGCGAGGGAGTTGTTCCGTTGTGTTGTAACTGCATTTTCTTTTTTTGTAGTTTTTTTTTTTTCAAATTAGAGTTAAATTTGTAAGGCTTAAATAGAATTTCGAGGTTGCT
>NW_020868721.1:506149-511149 GCF_003789085.1 Penaeus vannamei
CCCCCCCAAAAGCACACACTCCCCCCCCCCACACACACACACACCAAAACACAAATATCACTTACCCAGAAACCACCAAACAACCTAAACCCTAACGATCTAACAACCAATTTAACCGCCTCTCACAGCTGATAGGAGCAGCCTGCTTATGCCGCCCTGTTGTCATCATGGCTGGACTATGGGTCGCGATCCTGGTCCTGGCACAAGCTATCCTGGCACTGCGACACACGGCCGCTGGCACCATCGCACTCGCTGTAAGTAAGGGTGATTTTTGGTATTGTGGATGTCGGGTTTGGTATCGGGGTAAGTGGTGGTGGTAATGAGGTTATTAAGCAGAATACAGAGGTAAAGTGGTAGGTGGTAATGAGGTTATTAAGCGAGATAATGAGGGTGGTGGTGAAGTTATAAAGAAGATAATGAGTAAGTGGTAGGTGGTAATGAGGTTATTAAGGAGATAAATGAGGGTGGTAATGAGGTTATTAAGGAGATAATGAGTAAGATAATTTAAAGGAGATAATGAGGGTGGTAATGAAGGTTATTAAGGAGATAATGAGGGTGGGAATGAGGTTATTAAAGGAGATAATGAGGGTGGTAATGAAGGTTGTTATAGGAGATGATAAGGGTGGTAATGAGGTTTTATTAAGGATGATAATGAGGGTGGTAATGAAGTTATTAAGGAGATAATGAGGGTGGTAATGAGGGTTATTAAGGAGAGATTAAGGGTAAATGGTAGGTGGTATAAGGTTGTAAAGGAGAGATAATGAGGGTAAGTGGTAGGTGGTAATGAGGTTATTAAGGAGATAATGAGGGAAAGGTTTAGGTTAATGACGTTGTAAGGAGATAATGAGGTGGTAATGAGGTTATTGAAGGAGATATAGGGGTAAGTGGTAGGTGGTAATGAGGTTATTAGGAGATAATGAGGGTGGTAATGAGGTTATGAAGGGAGATGATGAAGGAATGAGTTTTTAAGCAGATAAGAGGGTAAGTGGTAGGTGCTAATGAGGCTAGAAGGAGATTATTAGGTGTAAGTGGTAGGTGGTAAATGAGGTTATTTAAGGAGATAATGAGGGTAAGTGGTAGGTGGTAATGAGGTTATAAGGAGATAATGAGGGTAAGTGGTAAGGTGGTAATGAGGTTATTAAGGAGATAATGAGGGTAAGTGGTAGGGTAAATGAGTTATAAGGAGATAATGAGGGGTGGTAGGTGGTAATGAGGTTCAAGGAGATAATGAGGGTAAGTGGTAGGTAGTTGAGGTTATTAAGGAGATAATAAGGGTAAGTGGGGTGGTAATGAGTCATTAGGAATATGAGTGGTAATAAGTTTATTAAGGAGATAATGAGGATGGTAATGAGGTTATTAGGAGATAATGAGGGTAAGGGTAGGTGGTAATGAGGTTATTAAAGAGATAATTAGGGATAAGTGGAGGTAATAAAGGATAATGAGGGTAAGTGGTAGGTGGTAATGAGGTTTATTAAAGATAATGAGGGTAAGTGGTAATGAGTATAAGAGGTAATGAGGTAAGTGGTAGGTGGTAATGAGGTATTAAGGAAGATAATGAGGTAAAGGTGGTAATGAGGTTATTAAGGAGAATAAATGGAGAGGTAGGAGATAATGAGGGTGGTAATGAGGTTATAAGCAGATGAGGTGTGGTAATGAGGTTAATAAGGAGATAATGAAAGTGGTAGGTGGTAATGAGGTTATTAAGGAGATAATGAGGGTAATAATGAGGTTATTAAGGAGATAAGTAATGAGGTGAAGGTGGAAGAATGAGGTGGTAATGAGGTTAAGGAGTGAGGGTAAGTGTAAGGTTATTAGGAGATAATGAGGGTAAGTAGTAATGAGGTTATTAAGGAGATACGAGGTTATTAAGGACATAATGATTAAGGAGGTATGGAGGGGTAAGGGTAAGTGGTAGGTGTGATGAGGTTAAAGCAATTAATGAGGGTAAGTGTAATGAGGTTATTAAGCAGATAATAGGGTAAGTGGTAATGGTTATTAAGCAAGGATAATGAGGGTAGTGGTAATGGTTATTAAAGTTATGAGGGGGATGAGGTTATTAGCTGGTAGGTGAGGGGACAGATAATGAGGGTTAGTGATTAATGGATATGAGGATTTTAAATTTCACATTAAGGATAAATAATAATTAGTAATGAGGATAGCAAGCTGATAGTGAGGATGATGGTTCGATGGTAATGAGGATATTAAAATGATATTAGAGATGAGGAAATAAAGTAATGAAGATATTAATGGAAAGCTGACGAATAAAAATATAAAGAAGATATTTGGTTTATATATATAAATATTTAAATATTTATATAAAAATATTTAAATATTTATATAAAAAGTTTAAATATATAAAAAAAGATTTGGTTTGACGCCATTTCAAAAGTTATTTAATGAGACTCACGTGCTGGAGGCAATGTCAAAGAAAGTAAATAACGTGACTTTCTATCGATTTTTGAACCTCTGACGTCATTAGTCTTCAGAACAAAAGCCCAAAGGAAATATCTAAAAAAATTATCTAAAAAAATGATGAAAAATAAATATCTAAAAATAAATAAAAATAAATAAATGAATAAATAAATAATAATAATAATGATAATAAGCATCAGCACCAAGTTACCCCACCTAGTTATCTGGTTTCGTTTCAATCATTATATCCTATTTCTTCGATTTTTCCATTCTTATTTACCTATTCATTATTGTTATAATTACCATTGCCATTATTATCATAATGATAATAACGATTATAATAATATTAATAATAATGGCATTATCAGTATTATTACTATTGTTGTTACTATTATTATCAATGTTATTATCAATATTATACGTTTAATTAATATTACATTCTTTATTACTTTCATCATTATTATCATCATCATTCCATTTGCTGTTTTCGATTTTCTCCGGGTAGCATCAGCATTAATAGCTCGACGCTATATTAATATTAATAAAATTATCATATTAATAAAAAAACTGTCCATATCATCTCCCTAACAAAACTATGACCATATCCAAAGCAGGTTAAAATAATATTGTTAAGAAATAAATAAAAAAAACATGAATACATTAAAAAAAAGAAAAAGAACCACAGAATGACACACACACACACACACACACAAAAATGCATTGGCCTGAGCTTAATCCTCATGGGTCTCCAGCTGATTGCAGAAATTCATTATTATTATGAAGCAAATTAGTTATGCGCTTTTAAAAGGATTCATTTCGCAACAAATGGTGCAACTTGGTGTAAATGACGCTATGAATATTATGCTCTCATTTGCCTAATCCAACATTTTTTTTAAGGACTTAGCTATCAGGGTCCATTACGTAATGAAATCTGCAAGAGAAAGAATGCAAATTGGTGTGTTATGGTATATATACATATAAATACGTATACTGTTTATCTGTTTGGTATATTATATTTGAACATTTATCAGTCTTTTAATCGTTTTTTTTTCTGTTTATTCAAGTCTTATATTTTATCTGGTTATCTCTCCGTCCATCCATCTACGAGGGGCGTTTCATTAAAGGTTTCCCCAAGCCTACTTCCGCTTATTCTAGGAGGCTGATATTTCACATGTATGGACAAAGATACGCAGCTCTATAGGTCATGTGTTGATTTTCAGTCCTTATAGCAAATTTTCTAAGTGGGGAAATCCACAGTCTGTAGGATACGTTCGAAGCTATTAAGTGACTTTAGAAATCAGTACCACATCATCTTGGAAACGTTTGCCCTTCAAAAATGACTTCATGGATATAAAGAGGCGAAAGTCAGATGGTGCAAGGTCAGGAAAATAAGCCATCGGTGTGAGAGTTGCGAACAGGGGTGTCGTCTTATGGGAGGCACACACGTATGGTTAACATTCTACACTTCTTGGCTTTGATAGCCTCCGCAATTTATGTAGCAATGAAGTGTAATAAGCTTCTATAACTGTAATACCTTTTGCTAGGAAATCCATTATCACTACTCCATGCTGGTCCCAAATAGACTGTGAGCATGACCTTGCCTGTCGAGGGTGTGACACGTGCCTTTTTGGGAGGTAGTCAGTCAAAGTGCTTTTATTGATTTGACTGGGCTTAATTTCTGGCTACTGATGAACCAAGTTTCACCCTGTGTTATTAGTTTATCAAATAGTCCTCCTGGTTTCCATGGCACATGACTAAAAGAACCTTGGAACAATGGACTCGTTCCTGCTTCTAGAAAGCTGACTAGGGTCGCCCTGGGATAGGGTCCGTTTCCACAAATCTCCAACCATACCTGAACTGGCGATGCCAATGTTTAACAACGTCATATGAAGAGGCATCCTTCCAGAAGTTGCTTTCATTTCATCAAAAGTCTCTTGTGTTGTGCGGCTATTTAAGTATGAACAACTAATTAGTGCTCGATAATCCATCGGTTCCATTTTCACACCTAACTGCACCTTCACCACTGTAACATAAGACATGTTATGCCATGTTAGGACTGGAAATTAACACATGACCTATATGACCGGACCTATAGAGATGTGTATTTCTATACATGTGGGTCAGGGGATATCTTTAACGAGCGCCCCACGTACCTCCCCATCCATCTCTCTATTAATCAATCTAACTATATATATGTCTATCCATCTGTCTGCCTATCCATATCTACCTACCTGTTTATCTCCCAATATACCTAAAAATCAGCCCTACCTACCTACCAACCCACCTATCCACCTACTTCCCGACCTAACGACCGACCACCAATTTATCCACACTCAAACAAGGTCTCAAACGCATAATAACCGTAGCAATGTGCCAACAGGGTAGTAGGTCATGCATGGCTGTCTGGCATGGTGTGTCTCATGAACCTGGCTGCTGCTGGCTACCTCTTCTCGGGGATCTTACTGTGGCCTGCGTGTCGACTTCCACAGACTCGACCATGCTTCGGGTAAGTGGCGGTTGTGATGGTTTGTTTGTTTGTTTATTGTTGTATTTCTTGAATATGGAAGATAACGTGGAGGTAATGAGTG
>NW_020868721.1:518649-523649 GCF_003789085.1 Penaeus vannamei
GAGCCGTTGCAGATGACGAAATAAAAGAGGATTTTGAAGTAGTTGTTTCGTCTCCTAAGAAGCTTCCTTTGTGCACGGTGGGCTTTTCTGTAATTTTCGTTCTAATGCAGATTGCTTCGTATTTCCGGTCATAGGACTGTGTAGATGTCGCAGTTGCAGGGCTTATGTATGTTATAAAGCTGGTTATAAGATTTCACCTTTAAGGCTATTATCTTCCTGTGTTTTTTCAAATTCATTGGAATTATACACAAAGTATAATTTGAACAATGTTTTTTTTAGATAATGACCATTAAACTTCTTGGTCTGATGGAGCAAATAGACATTTCTTCAATTAATTTTGATATTTGGGGTCTTACAACTTCTCCACATACTAAATATCTCCCAAGATTTGTTAATTCATATCAATTCTGGATTTAGGCTGATCAATTTTTTCTTTTATGTTGACCAAAATATCTAGATTAGGTTTTGGAATGAATATATTCTTAGCTTTCTTCGAGATATAATTTCATCCCAATGGCATCGGGTCCATGTATTTTTTTACAAATGACAGAATCCATATCATTAGACTTAACATCGGGATGAATAGGCTATTTTTTTTTTTAATATGTTGAAGGTCTTCATTTCCATCGAGGGCCTTCACTAATGATACTTTACAGAATGATACTCTAACTCCTCGGTTTTATAGGGAAATTATGTGACTCTGACTGGATATGCTCAGTAAATGGAGACACAGTAACCCTGTATCACCTTATACAATATGATAATAAGGAAAGTGTGTTTATAACAACATGGGTGCACCCTGTACAGTTGCTACCTTTAGTCCAAAGAGGTGATAACCAGAAACACCAGACTATCAGACTTCAAACTTCAAAAATAGGGCATTTATTTCACTGCCACTTTATATAATACCTTTTTCCATACTAGGATTTGATATTTTCAGACCCAATCATTTGGCCAATTCATCACCGCTTTGTGAGGACACTTATTAAAAAGAAATTGCTTTCTCTTGATTAAATAACGTGTTTTCAGTTCTCAAAGACATTGTGGGGATAGACTACGGATTACAGATAAGACACAGAAGGCCACCTCGCCCTATGGGAAAGAACACTAGATAGAAATATACTACTAATGATAGCTCTATGTGGAGTTGGAGGAACACCAGATAGAAATATACTAATAATAACCCTAAATGAGAGCTGAAGGAACACCAGATAGGAATATACTGATAATAACCCTATGTGAGAGTTATAGGACCATCAGATAGAAATATACTACTCTAATAACCCTATGTAAGAGGTGAAGGAACACCAGATATAAATATACTTATAATAACCCTATGTGAAAAGGAACACCACATAGGAATATGCTAATAATGATAACCCTACGTAAGAGTTGAAGGAACACCAGATATAAAATATACTACTAACAATAACCCTATGTGAGAGTTGAACAGACAGACAGAAATATACTGAATAATGTCGACAATAACCTAACTATGGAACAACAGCAGTTCCCCTTTACTGTGTAGTATGCAGGCAAATCCAAGCAGATCCCGATATCCTAACCATCGCTTATTCAACTGAACCCAAATTACATTCTCTCAATCAACAACCAATGACCAAAATCCATCAGAGATTGAATGTATCATCTCTATCACGTGACACTGCCTTTTATGGGATTAACGAAGAGATAATTTTTTAAAATCTTTTTTACATTTGTTTATTTCTTTTCCAATCAGATAAGCTCGTGCAGTATTTCAGGACGTTTTAGCCCAATGGCGATCAGGTATCAGTAAAAGGTCAGTGGGGATTAGTTCAAAGCTGAGGTATTATCCCGTGGCTATTGAGTGGTATGTAAATTGTTCTGGAATATATTCTCTCTCTTCCTGGGGGTGTGAGTGAGTGTGCGTGAGTGTTTTTGTGTGCGTGAGTGTGTGTATGTGTGTGTTTATGTTTGTGTGTGTTGTGCTTTATGTCTGTGTGTCGAGTGTGTGTGCGTTCGTGTGCGTGTGTGTTTTTGTGTGCGTTCGTGTGTGTATGTGTGTATGTGCGTTCGTGTGTGTGTGTATGTGTTTATGTACGTGTGGACGTTCGTGTGCGTATGTGTTTTTGTGTGCGATCGTGTGTGTGTGTGTGTGTGTGTGTGATTATATCTGTGTGTTCGTGTGTATGTGCGTTCATGTGTATGTCTTTTTGTGTGTGTGTATGTGTTTATGTATGTATGTTCGTGTGTGTGTGCGTTCGTGTGCGTATGTGTTTTTGTGTGTTCGTGTGTGTATGTGTGTGTTTATGTATGTGTGCATGTGTGTGTGTTTAATGCCTGACTGATGGCCTTCTCAATGATTACGTTCAGCCGGTTTTAGTATATGTTTAGGTCTCTTTCCCTCAAACTGTTCATAATCTGTTCCATAAATTAGCATTTCATGTAAAATCTCTCTCTCTCCCTATCTCTTGTTTTTTTCTCTTCTGTTTTCTTTCTCTCTTTCATTTATCTTGATTTCTCTTTTTTTTTCTTTTATCTTGTTTTCTCTCTCTCTCTCTCTCTCTCTCTCTCTCTCTCTCTCTCTCTCTCTCTCTCTCTCTCTCTCTCTCTCTCTCTCTCTCTCTCTCTCTCCCTCTCTCTTTTCTCTTTCCAATCTGGCTCGAAAGTTTATCACTGCTGAAGCACTTCATCCCTGTAATATTTTCCCACTTATTAGGAATAAGTAAAACAGCATTGTTACTGTGAATCTATATTTCAACATCAGCAAATATGGACCTTGATTAATTATCTCGTATAGGACATTTAGTATATATAATTTGTTAACAGTTTTCCTTAAATAGAGCATAAAAGGAGACATATAAATTGACCTTAAACTAGAATAGTACAATCTCAAAATATTTAAGTATCTGAAGATACACAAATATTACATTTTCTTCAACTTTTTTTTTTCTTTAGTCTTTCTTTCTTATCAAGTTGAGACGCTCATGATAAGACAAATAAAGAAAAAAAATATCAATCATAACACTTCAATGTTCTTTGTTCAGGACCCGGTCAGGGTAGCGGGACACTGCCAGAGGTCATACGAGGTCAAATGGATCGCTCGGCATTGTGGCACTCAAGAGAATATCTGGACAGAATTAGGTGAAAGGGAAAGAAAAAAAAAAAAAAACACGTAAATTTAAATGCCAATGTAAGAGTCACACGTGGATAGACTGAAGTGAAATGAAGTTTGGAAAGATGAAATTAGTGACCATGGAAAAATGACTTATGTATCATCTATGCTACGTGATCAGGATGGTATGTATCTACTGCTTGATTATATACAAAACATCCATCCATACAATGCATAAGACACGTGCGATTATCAGTTTTATTGATCAGCGTCAGTGAAATTTTGATTTATCATCATAAAGCAAGGAAGAGAGAGAGAGAGAGAGAGAGAGAGAGAGAGAGAGAGAGAGAGTCAGAGCCAGACAGACAGACAGAAAGAAGAAGAGAGAGAGAGAGAGAGAGAGAGAGAGAGAGAGAGAGAGAGAGAGAGAGAGAGAGAGAGAGAGAGAGAGAGAGAGAGAGAGAGAGAGAGAGAGAGGAGAGAGAGAGAGAGAGAGAGAGAGAGAGAGAGAGAGAGAGAGAGAGAGAGAGAGAAGAGATAGATAGATAGAGAGAAGAGAGAGAGAGAGAGAGAGAGAGGGAGAGAGAGAGAGAGAGATAGAGAGGAAGAGAGAGAGAAGGAAAGAAGGAGAGTATATGTTTTATATCACTAAATTGAACAAATCGAGGAGGAAAGTGATATTAATCGTCCACAATTTGTAAATCTAGGATTGAATGTAGTTCATACAGGATTTTCTTTAATCTATGTAGATCAAAGGATGTGCAATTGTTTTGCACGAAATTAAACTATTGAGCAATAACTGGAATGAAGCGAATGAAATGGAAGAACTGGCCTTAATTCCTTGGCTGATGAACACCGTAGAACAAATTTGATCTTGAAGTCAATAAAATGGTAATATATATATATATATATATATATATATATATATATATATATATATATATAATATAGAGAGAGAGAGAGAGAGAGAGAGAGAGAGAGAGAGAGAGAGAGCGAGAAACAGAGCGAGTAAGTGACAGAGACAGAGAGAGAGAGAGAGAGAGAGAGAGAGAAGAGAGAGAGAGAGAGAGAGAGAGAGAGAGAGAGAGAGAGAGAGAGAGAGAGAGAGAGAGAGAGAGAGAGAAAAGAGAGAAAAGAGAGAGAGAGAGAAAGAAAAAGAAAGAAAGAAAGAAAGAAAGAAGAGAGATCGACTCAGCAATCAAACCAAAAACTAAAATGACTCGAGAAGTAAAAAGTAACAAAAAAAAAAAAAGTGGCAGCTTCAACCACCCGACCTGGGCATCCCCCGCCACCCCTCCCCCGAGACACCGGTTCCTGAACAAGGATTTCGTCAGATTTTCACACCTGTCTTAATCACCAACCTTCATCACATCATCACCATCATCATCATCATCACCATAAGGAAGAGATAACGTGCTGAAGTGACACATTCGCGAACTTACATTTTATTCGAAAGCTTTACTCCCCCGAAAGAGAATTCAACATGTACATTATTATTTTCTTTGTTATTATTAATTATTTTTTTCTTTCTAATTGAAAATACAAATTAAAAAAAGGGGACCTTGAACTACCATCGTGGTTATCCAGAAGGCAAAAAATTATCTTGGCTTACAGTAGATCTAAGAAATAAATATCAAAGATTGAGGGAAGCGAGTAACAAGAAGAGATTTAGATAAGAAAAAATATTATTATAAATAATAAAAAAAGAAAATCCTACGCATTTACGAAGATATGTGAGCTGCTGCGCTGGGAATAAATTTCCAACCTTTGGAAATGGAGAGTGGAATATAAATGTATATATATATACATACATACATACATACATACATATATATATATATATATATATATATATATATATATATATATATATATATATATATATATATATATATATATATATATA
>NW_020868722.1:0-30167 GCF_003789085.1 Penaeus vannamei
TCGCCCCGCCCTCCCTCCACGTCACCACACACCTCCCCCTGCCCCGCCAGACGCAGGAGAAGCCCCTGGATTTCAGCAGAAGAGGCGTGGCGGAGGCAGCCGCGAGCGCGCGCGAAGAGCGGCGACGCGGGCGCCGCCAGCCGCACCCCCGCGAGGTGCACGGGCGGGCGGCGAGGGCGGGGTCGGGCCAGCCCAGCAGAAGGTTGAGGACAAGCGCGCCCACCCATGCACTTTCCCCGGATGCGACAAGATCCTACGGCAAGTCGTCGCATCTCAAAGCACACTGAGGACACACACAGGTAAGCCGCCTTGTCTCTCGTGGGCACTCTTGGGGGGGGGGGCATGGTGGGGTCAGGGTTGGAGGGAGGAAGGAGGGGGGGGGGGCGAGATAAAGGGTTGTGCCTCGTGGGTGATGGGAGGGGAATGGGGAGACCCCCTCCCCCTCCCCCGCCCGCTTATTGCGTATGGCTTAGGTAGGTCAGACGCTGTTTATCGAGGGCGTGTGATAAGGGGGTGAAAAAATGATGTACAAATAAGAGATAAAACCGATAAGAAAAGCGTTTTCTATGTCACACTACAAATATCGAGAATAATAGGAAGAGAGGAGAGTTAGTCTAGGCTTTAGATAACGAACTTGGGAACGAAGTGGCCAGTGACCATGACAGCAGCTGTCGGGCCACGCTGTCGGGGCCGTCGAGGGAACATGAGCCCATTCTCTCTTCTTTTTGTTCAGCCTTTCTCTCATTGTTCTAAGTTGGCGCATTAAACCCGCAGTCATAATTAGCCGCGCGTGTGTGCTTGCGCAGTCGTAAACTAGCGGTATCTCGGAAAGCGGGCGCGAGGCAGCGCCGCCAGAGCCACGTTGTGCAAGCATGGAGGCGCGTACTCTGGCCGGCCGCCCGGGCCCTCGGCCAGCGGCGCACCTGAAGCGGCGAGTGCCAGCCCGCCCGCGGCACTTCGCAGGGCCAACCCTTCACCTGCGGAGAGAGGGCGGGGCGCCGCTCGGGTCTCGGGGCGCTCCTTGCCCTCCTTCCGCGCCCCCCCTCCCCTCCGTCGGGCTGCATCTCGTCTCGAGAGGCAGATAACGAAGGCCGCTAATTAGGACCAGACTGCTGGCCATTACGCGCGCGGATCGGCCGGCCTGCTCGTGTGCATGTGGGCCTGCGTGCGTGCGTCTTCGTGTTCGTCTGGAAAGAAAGAACGGGGCGTGGCCGACCGTCGAACGTTGCCACGCCCACATACTCAGCCGAATCCGGAAAGAGAGAGAGAGAGAGAGAGAGAGAGAGAGAGAGAGAGAGAGAGAAGAGAGAGAGAGAGAGAAGGAGAGAGAGAGAGGAGAGAGAGAAGACGAAGACGAAGGAAGAGGGAGGAGAGAGCGCGCGCGGAAGCAGGGACGGAAAGAAACAAAGCTGGGAGCGCGAGCGAGCGAAAGGTGCCGTTGGCCAGTCGATACGAGGGCCCTCGGCGAAGGGCGAAGCCCCGGGGCCAGCACAGCCTCTTTCTCGCCTCCTTACGGCGAGATATCGCCCCCTGAATCGATAGAGCGTAGAAAGGGAAGGAAGGAAGGCCGGAGGAAAGGGGACAAAAACACGATGACGAAAGGCCTGGAGTGGGCGGTGGGCGTGTGGGCGTGGAGGAGGCCGCCAACTTGTTGACATACTAGAGGGCGTGTTCGGCTGGCCTCGCGCCAAGCGCTGCCACCACTGCGTTGCTGCCGCTGCTGCTGCAACCTGCAACCAGCAAGGACGATCACCTGTCCGCGCCCCGCCCCCACCTCACCCCCTCCTCGCTATCTCGCTCCCCCTGTCCCCTCCGCTCCCCACCCCCGGCGCCCCCTCCCGCCCCCGCTCGCCTGCTATGTCGGTACTCACGTCGCAAATCTGTTATGCGCACTTAAGTGTTTGTGACCTTCGATGATTGCTCCATCGCGTGTGCCCTATTGATTATTAGGTGGCGAGGAGAGGGAGGAGGGGAGAGAGGGGAAAAAGGGGAATCAGGGGAATGAATGGCGGGGAAGGAGGGAGAGAGAGAGAGAGAGAAGAGAGAGAGAGAGAGAGAGAGAGGAGAGAGAGAGAGAGAGAGAGAGAGAGAGAGAGAGAGAGAGAGAGAGAGAAAAGAAGAGAGAGGTATTTGTTTGATGTCGACCCGTATCTTGTAAAAAAAAAAACTTTGATTGACTTGGATTAAGAAGGTGTCTGAGCGAAGGATGTACTCACCTATTGTACATCCTGGAACACTACTTTCACGTACTGTACACCCTTGATTACGACTGTACAACCGCATATGTCAGAGGGGGCATAGATTTTATTATAGATTTTTTTTCTGGAAAACTCGGGGGGGGGGCAGGAACTCCAGGGGAGGGGGTGTTGATCTAGAAAGGAGGAGGGATTGGGAGGGGGGAGGAGGGGGGTGATACAGGACCACGGCCAAGAAGCTGAAACTACGTAGTGTAAATAGAAAGGAGTGAATTAGGGAGAGAGGGAGAAAGGGGGGAAGGAAGGGGAGGGTGGTAAAAGTGGGGGTGGGGTGGGGAAAGGTGGGTTGAGGGCAGCGTGGGGAAAGAAATTAAGAAATCGCTTTGCTGGACGCTCTAAGGAGTCTGAATGTTTATGCAGGTATCTGAGAGTCCCCAATTTCCCGCCCTACTCTCCTTCCTCCTCTTCTCCATCTTCTTTTCACCTCCTCCGTTCCTCCATCTCCTTCCACTTCCCCTTTTCTTCCTCCTCCTTCCGTCTCCACCATCTAATAACCCTTCCCCTTTTCCTCCTCCTCCTCCTCCTCCTCCTCTCCTCTTACCCCCGTTCTTAACCCCCATTCTCCCCACTTCCCTCTCACCCTCCCTCCCTCCCACCTCGCCCTTTCCCCCGAAAAGTGGTTGCAGAGCGTAAACGGAGAAAGTTACACAGGGAGAGGGTAGGTGTGGTCGCGTCGTTGAGGCGATTAGGGGAAAGGGATGGGGGGTGGGGGGAAGGGAGGGCGAGGGAAGGGGTGGGAGGGGTGAGGGGGTGAGGGGAGGGATGGGGGGGTGCTGTACTGGGAGACGCACTTGGTCCCGCCGACATAACACAGTCAGTACAGTAGAGACTAATTTATTGCTTTGCTGTTTACGCATTCAGATGAATGGGGGCGTGGCTGTGTGGGAGGAGGCGAGAGAGAGGGAGAGAGGGAGAGGAGAGGGAGAGAGAGAAAGAGAAAAAAATGAGGGAGATGAGGGAGAGAGAGAGAGAGAGAGAGAGGAGAGAGAGAGAGAAGAGAGAGAGAGAGAGAGAGAGAGAGAGAGAGAGAGAGAGAGAGAGACGCGCCCCTTTTTTGTAAGTGCGTTGAGCGACGAGAGATGGGGAGTCGGAGAGCCGTTGTTGCTGCAGCTACTGTTGTCGCCGCTGTTGCTGTTTACCATTGTTACCGAGATAACAATGATGGGGGAAGGTCCGGCGATAATGGTGCGAGGGAACAGTGGGTGCTCCGTTGATTGAGAGGAGAGGGAGAGGAATAGGGAGAGGGAGAGAGAAAGAGAGAGGTAAGAGAGGGAGAGGGAGAGGGAGAGAGGGAGGGAGAGAGAAGCGGAGCCCGAAGGTTGAATGGTGAAGAGGCTGGCGATGGATGATGGTGATAGTGATCTTTCGTGGCTGGCGCCGGACTTGAGGGGGGAAGTGGTGGGGGGCGGGGAGGTGAAAGTGGTCTGGAAGTGATGTTGATGCGCGTTTTGCCGTGAAAGTAAGGGCGGGCGGGGAGGCGAGGTACGGAGCGAGGGGGAGGGAGGAGAAGGAGTAGGGACGGGGTGGGCGGCGGTAGGAAGAAGGGGAGGAGGAGGAGGAGGAGAAGAATGGGAACGAGAGGAGAGGAGAGGAGAGGAATGCGAAAGGGGCGCGGGAACGAGGAGGGAGGAGGTGGAGGGGAGGGGGGGTGGGCTAGAAAGAGGGAAAGAAAGGTCAAGGAAAAAATGCAAGAGGAGGAAGAACAGGAGGAGGAGGAGGAGGAGGACTAGGGACGAGGACGAGAGGCAGCGGTCGATACCCGCCGTGCATCACAAGCACTGTTGAAACATTGATGGCGCCCCCAGGCCCTGCGGGGGCGACCACGTGTCCTTTTAGTCACTACTGACCCCTTTCTTCTCTTTTTTTCTTCTTTACTTGATCTTGATTTCCACCACACTCGGCCTGAAGGGGGGAAGGGGGGGAGGGGGAAGCACCGTCACCCTGACATTCACCCCTATCCCTGACACACATGGACGAACCACCTGTTTCCTCCAGAAGAGTAGAGGAAGGCGCTTTGCCACTTTGCCTCCGCCCGTAGCCGCCCACTCGGCATTCTCACAGAGGGAGTTGGGATGGGGGGGGGAGGGGGAGAAGCCTCCTTATTAGGCGGCCCTTTCCTCTTCCTCTTTCCTCTTCCCACTTTCACTTCTTCCCTCGCGCTCCTCCGCGTTCTCCTTTCTCCTCCTCTCGTCGTCTTCGTCCTCCTCAACTTCCACCGCCGTTTCCACCTCCCTCTCGATCTCTACCGCTCGTCTCCTCTATTCCTTCTTCTTCTTCTTTCTTCTTCTTCTTCTTCTTCTTCTTCTTCTTCTTTCTTCTTCTTCTTTCTTCTCTTCTCCCTCTGCCTCCTCCTCCTCCCTCCTTCCTTCTCCTCCTCCTCCTCCTCCTCCTCCTCCTCCTCCTCCTCCTCCATCCTCCTCAAGCCCTTGAAGGCACAGGGACGCAGTGGAGGGAAAAAAAGCCTTGTATCAGCGTCACGACCTTGAGCGCGTCGGCACGAGGCCCGGCTTATCAAGGCTGCACAAGGTTGCGAGGGAGGGAGGGAGGGACGCGTCGCAGGGGGGGAGGGGGATAGGGAGGATAGGGAGCCGAGGTCGAGGATAGTGGGGGTGGAGAATCGGAAGTAGGGATGGGGAAAAGGAGGAGACAGAGGTCGAAGAATAGGGGAATGGAGACAGAGGGATGGAAGGGGAAGGACAGGGAGATAGGAAGATGGTAGGATAAGTAATGGGAGAAAGCAGTGGTACAAGCGGAGAGGGAGGAAAAGAAGGGGAAAGGGAAGGAGGAAGAGATGGAAGAAAGGGAGACACGGGGAGTAGGGAGGGAGGGAGGAGGGCGGGAGAGGTAGGAAGGATCTAGGGACGAAACATTGGAAGCCTGCGAGGACGTGAGGTGGGGGGGTAAGGGGTAGGTAAAGATCGAGCGACATTGGAGAGAAAAAAACAGAAGAGAGAGTAGGAGAGCGAGAAGAGACGAGAAGACGCAGAGAGAGAAGAGAGAGAAGGAGAGAGGAGAGAGAAGAGAGATGAGAGAGAGACGAGAGAAGAGGAGAGAGTCGGTGGCGAACCCAAATGATCTGAAACTATGCGTGAAATGTATGACAACCAAGGGGCTTCGTCGGGTGGATTATAGTTAGCTGGGGGTCGTGGCCGGAGGCAGTGGCGTATTGAGGTTGATAGATAGAGAGGGGAGAGAGAAGAGGGAGGGAGGGATTAGAAGGAGGGAGAGAGACGAGAGAGAGAAGGAGGGAGGGAGAGAGAGAGGAGGGAGGAGAGAGAGAGAGAAGAGAGAAGTGCGTTATTTGAGGTTCGATAGAGAGAGAGAGAGAGATGGAGAGAGAGCAGATGAGAGTGAGAGAGAGAGACTAAGAGAGAGAGAGAGAGAGAGGAGGAACGTGCAGAGGAGGAGAGAGAGAGAGAGAAGCAGAGCTCTATTCTTAGCCCCCGACGCGAAGGACATAACTCTCACTGACTGCGCCCTTTACTACGTTTCACCTTCGCCGTCCCCGCGTTCGTTCCTTTTCCCGGGCCCGACCTTCGGGCCGAGCTGCCCGCGCGAGGGCAGGGAGGGAGGAGAGGGAGAGAGAGAGAGGAGACGAGTGGAGGAGATAGGTGATTGACGAGACAATAGGGATCACGAGATGAGGATCGAGGATCGCGCGAGCGGATGGAGCGTAACATCAACGGAGTTGGTGCTGACGAGGGCAGAGAGACGACGATCGAATGAGAGGAGAAGAGTAGAAGAGCGAGAGGAAGAGCCCCGACTAAGAATGAGAACGCGAGAAGAGAGAGAGAGAGAGAGAGAGAGGAGATAAGGAGAGAAAGAGAGAGAGAGAGAGATGCTTGCAAGCGCGGCAGGTGGCGGACGCTGCCCTGGTGGTGGGTGGGGGAGGCTTCCCGTCGCGGGAGGGGAGGAGAGGGTCCGTGGAAGCGCGGGTGGGCGTGGCGAGTCAGCTGGCCGCTCCGGTGGGTCGCCCGGGGCGGTTTACCCGCGGTGGGCGTGGCACGGCGGCGCGGCGCGAAACGTGATAGCGGCGAGCGCGGCGGCGACGCTCCGCGCGCAGGAGGCCAAGCCGCCGCCGCCGCCGGACTGGGCGCGAGTTTCCCCCATTGTTTCTCTTATTCCTCTTTCCCTTTTCCTCTCTCGCCTTTCTCCTCTTATTATTGGTATTATTCCAAACCGCAACAGCGATGCGAAATGAGAGAGGTTTCGGAAAAGGCTCGAGGGAAGGGGGTAGAATGGAAGGGGAAGTGGGGAGAGGGGGAGATCAGCCAGCGGAACACGATTTTTAAAAAAATTGTTTTTCTTACTGTGGTTGGAGGGGAAACTATGATGTTTTAGTTCACATGGCAATGCAATAATCACTGCTATTCAAATATGATGTCATTATGTCCACCTGATACATTTTTTTACCTATTGATGAAAATCCAGCCGATTTATATATAACGTTCTACCTATTTAACGGTTCATCGACTTATCTATTTACGTCTCGTTTCTCCGTCACGAGCGAGGGAGAGAGGGAGAGGAAGAGGAGGAGGCTCCCGCTACGTGAAATATTACGCAAGAGACCCCCACCTCACTCCCTTATCTTACTTGCACTTGCACCCTCAACCCCACTCACTCTCCCTTTTTCTCCCCCTCTGTCTCTTCTCTCATCTTCTCTCTCTCTCTCTCTCTCTCTCTCTCTCTCTCTCTCTCTCTCTCTCTCTCTCTCTCTCTCTCTCTCTCTCTCTCTCTCTCTCTCTCTCTCTCTCTCTCCCTCTCTCTCTCCTTCTCCTTCTCCCTCTCCCTCCCCTCTCCCTCTCCCTCTCCCTCTCCCTCTCCCCCTCTTACATCGGCCCACTATCTATCACACCCTCACTTCCATATCACCCCCTCACATCTCTCACCCCCACCACAACCCACCACCGTACGCGCGCCCCCTCACACCCCACACTCCCCCTCACACCCCACTCATCCCCACGCCCCTCGGTCCAGAGCCAAGGGCGTGGCGTGGTCCGGGAGCAAGGTTCCGGACGTATGGCGGGGCGGGCGGGCGGGCGGGCGGGGCAGGTAGGCAACCTCTGGATACCCGGGCCCTCAAAAACTCGTCGGCGGTGCCCTGGGGCGGCGCCCTTCACCTTTCCGTGGGTGGATGGGCGCACCGAGGGACCACACCCCACTGGTAGGGCTGTCGACGCGCCCTGCCGCCCGACAGCTGCTTCATGAGGGCGGGAGGAGATGGAGAGGAGAGAGAGAGAGAGAGAGAGAGAGAGAGAGAGAGAGAGAGAGAGAGAGAGAGAGAGAGAGAGAGAGAGAAGAGAGAGAGAGAGAGAGAGAAGAATCCAAGTCAACTCGTTTCCGTGATTCACTTTTCCCCCCACCCTCCCTCTCTCCCTTCCTCCCTCCCTCCCTACCTCCCTCCTTCCTTCGCTCTCTCTCCTTCCGCCTCAAGTGTGACGTCACTGCATGTCTCGTGACTGCCTGTGACGTGTCCCGACGCGTTGCATGACGAGGGAGACGCCTCGATCGAGTGCGAGTGATTGATCAAAGGAATTGCAAGAAATTAGAAAAAGGATTCCCCGTTTGGCGTTCCCACGGCGGCTGCTCCGGGTGTGGGGGAGGGGGTTGGTTGGGGGGGGGGGGGAAAGGGGGGGAGTGTCGGGGGGGGGGGGTGGTGGTTCTGGACTAAAAGACATACGTGGCCTGAGACCCTTCCCCCCTCCTCCACCCCCCCTCGCCTCTCCCTTCCACTACTTTACCTCTTTTCCCCTCCTCTCTTCCACTTTTCTCCTTTTTCTCATCTTTCAAATCCTCCCCCCCCCCCCCCCCTCTCCTATACGCTGTCCCAACCCCATCGGTCTTTCCTTCCTTCTCTCTTTTCCCCCTTTTTCCCCACACTTCTTCCCTCCCTATCCACCTCTCCCCTGTTCGTCCCATCCCTCCCCCCCTCCTAACTACCGTGCCTGCGTCCCCCGTACCCCCCCCCCCCTTTCCCCACACCCGTCACCTTCGTCAATACTTGTAGCCCACTCTCCTCTCTCTCTCTCTCTCTCTCTCTCTCTCTCTCTCTCTCTCTCTCCTCTCTCTCTCTCTCTCTCTCTCCTCTCTCTCTCTCTCTCTCTTAGTTTCTCTTTTCCTCTCTCCTTATCTCATCGCTCTCTTCGTCATCTACTATATTCTCATTACCTCTACATCTCTTCTCTCGCTTCTCCCTCTTCCTTCTCGTATCCCATCTACTTTCCCATGTCCTATCCTTCATTCTTTCTCTCCCCTTTATCCTCCCTCCCCCTTCCCTTCCCTTTCCAAAAGGCCTATGTACTGGACGTCCATCATGACTAGTTACTTCTTGATTTATTGATGCCTTCGTCGGCGTGTGCGGACGCGGGGCAGCGAAGCCTAAACCCGGCCGGAACGTGGGCGACAGCACCGTGTTTTGGTATACGGACATGCGCATGTTGTGATGTAAACAAAGAAAAGCATTGAATATCCAGCAATATAAAAACACACACATACCCACACATACGCACGCACGCACGCACGCACACGCCACATCTATATTTTAACATACACAATACATGCACACATGACCAAATCATTGTGAGTGAGTACATGTATCCGTCCAGAAGGCATTCGTATGCACGCGCACTCTCTCTCTGTGTACACGCATGCATGCTCCGACGAGAGTGTACTTTTTAGCGCTGTTTATGGGCGTCGTGGCTTCGGGCGGCGCTGAGGAAGGCGGTCGGGTACACATGTCCCTCCGCGGCGCCGCCTCCCATCAGCTGCTCTTTCAGGAAATGCTTTGTCGTCCCCGCTCTTTGCCGCCGCTGGCCTCCGCGTGGCCACGGCCTACTGGCTCAGTGGGCGTGGGTGGTGGGAGGCTGGGGGGGAGGGCGGCTCGGGAGGGAGGAGGGAGGGAGGGTGGAGAGTCGTGTGGGTGGGGAAGGGGTAGAGGGAGAGAAGAAGCCAGGTGGGTGGGGAAGGGAGTAGAGGGGGAAGAGGGAGAGAAGCCAGGTGGGTGGGAAGAGAAGGGCCTAGAAGGGGGGGGGGAGGGATTGAAGCTAGGTGGGTGGGGAAGCGCACCGGGCGAGGCGCGTGTTTGTATGAAGTGTACGTTGTGCTTCTGTGCGGGACGTGATTTGCGTGCGTGCAGTTTGGCTCACGTGCTTCTCTGTTGACGTGTCTTGGAGACGTTTCTCGAGTGCTTGATGAGTCATGGTGATCCTTCCCGCTTCCCGCGCCCTCTCACCCCCCCCGCCCTCCTCCCCCCTCTCTCTGTGCCTCTCCCCTCCTCTTTAACCTTCTTGGAACGTTCATTTATTCTTTTCTTCTCTCTCTCCCGCATCTCCCTCCCTCCCCACTCTCCCTCCCTCCCAGCCCCACCTTCCTCGTTCCCCACCTCCCCCCACCCCCGTCCTTTCCCCCGCCGTCTCGTGGCCGACCTTGCTCCATGCTTGTACCTCCGCCTCACCCTGGCTCCTGACCTCCAAGGTGTCGTGAAGAGGTTATATATTCCATAGGAGGAACTGCCGACGGAACACTGGGTAAACCGCACTCCACCCCTCCCTTCCCCTCTCTCGCCTCCCCTCCTCCCCCTCCCCCTCCCTCCCTTCACCCTTCCCCACGCGTTCGCCATCTTTACCCTCTCCTTTCTTCACCTCCTTTTTTCCCTCCCTTCCTTCAGCCCTCCTATCCCCCCCCCCTCCCTTCCCTTACCTCCCATCTTCCAACCCTCTTTTACCGTCCCCTCCTTCACCTTCCCCGCCCCACCATCCCCTTTCACCCTCCTCCCTTCCCCTTCCCTCCCTCCCGCGTGACCTCCGCCTCGTCTCTTCCTCATATAGATCCCCTTAGGTAAGGCCAGACGCCGTTCGAGTCCCCCTCCATGCATGAGCCTCCGTTGCAGTGGTGCATGACGCGGGAGAGTGCCTCTCCTTCTCTTGGAGTGGGAGGGAGAGGAGGGGGGGAGGGAGGAGGGGAGAGGGAGGGGAGAGGAGGAATGGAGAGATGGAGGGAGGGAGAGAGAAAAAGGATATAAATGGAGGGAAGGAAAGGGAAAGAGAGGGAATGAAAGAGAGAGAGAAAGAGAAAAGAAGAAGGAGAGAGGGAGATATATTAAGGACGAAGGCATCAAGGAAGAGCGGAGCGCGGAGGGTGACTCTTAAGTGCCTGTGGGAGAGGGGAGGATGGAGGGGCAGTTGGGAGGGAAAGACGAATGTGTGGATATGTGGCAATGGACGAGGGACGTTCACCTAGCAACGCCTCGCAACACGATCAGAGGCCGTCTTACCTGTGTACGTTTTTGTTAGCGGAGGTCCAAGGCTTTCGCCCTCCCACATTCGCGCTTCTCTCATTCTCTCTTTTTCTCATTCTGTCGCTCTCTGTCTGTCTGTCTCTCTCTCTCTCTCTCTCCTCTCTCTCTCTCTCTCCTCTCTCTCTCTCTTCTCTCTCTCTCTCTCTCTCCTCTCTCCCTCTCTCTCCTCTCTCTCTCTTTTTCTCATTTTCTCTCTCGTTTTTTGTGTCTTGGATTTCACAATTTTCTATCCGTCTCTCTCTGTTTTTTTCAACTCTGTCTCTTTCGTTCTCTTCTCTCTTCCCCTTTCTCTCTCGTGATAGAAGCCAGCTTCCCGCGCTCATCGCTCCTGTCGCGCCCTGTGCCGCTGACCCACTTTGCCCCCTGACTCCCCCACCACCCCTTTCTCCCCTCTCTCTCCCCCTTCCCCTCTCCCCGTCCCCCCCACCCTTTCCAACTCTCTCGCCCACGCCCACCTTTTTGGTACGTGCTTGTTGACGCCCACTCGATCGCCGCGTGTTTGTCCAGCGTCATGTTTCGTACCATTGATGTGCCGGGCGCTCTTTTCTCGTGCGCGCGCTGCCTTGCTTCTCTCTCTTCTCTCTCTCTCTCTCTCTCTCTCTCTCTTCTCTCTCTCTCTCTCTCTCTCTCTCTCTCTCCTCTCTCTCATCTCTCGATCTCCCTCCTTGCACACTCCCGGAGAAAATGGAATAAACGATAAACAGGGAAAAAGAAGTGGAAAAATATGTGTTTTTGCTTCCCTTGATTCGTCACAGGTTTCAGGAACTCGCCCTTTTCGCCCACCTCTGCACCAGCCCATTGATATGAACTCGTCTGCCCCCGTGAACTCCGCCCCCCTCCCCCTCCTTCCCACGCCCACCTGCAGGAGACCTACATGATCCATTTCTTCGCCGAAACCCCGCCCTCTTCCTCAAATTGTTGGAGGACGCCGATATATCGACTCGGCCCCCGGAACGCCGTTCGGAGGGTGTCGACACTTCGCTAAATCAGACACGAGTCAGTCACAGCTGGAGGACACGCCCACTCATGGTCCTCCTGATATTCTTTTTCCGCTCGTTTTTTTCTTTTTTTTTGTTTAGTTTTCTTTTCTTTTCTTTCTCATTTTCTCTTTTTTCTCTCTCTTATCTCTCTCCTTCCTTCTCTCTTTTCTCTTTCTCTCTGTCTCTATTTTCCTCTCTCTTCCTCTCATCATCTCTCTCTCATCTTCTTCTTCTCTCTCTCATTCTCTCTCTCCTCTCTCTCCTTTTTCTTTCTCGTCTCTCTCAATCTCTCTCGGTCTCTCTCTCTCTCTCTCTCTCTCCTCTCCCTCTCTCTCTCTCTCTCTCTCTTCTTCACACTTTCACTCATTATGTACTAATTTTTTTTATCCTTGTTTGTATGGCCTTGTTAACTGGATAAGGAAGCCCAGGCGCCTATGACCCCCTTTTCACCCCCCCCCCTTCCTTTCACCCCCTTCCTCATGGCGCCATGGCCACTTCACACTCATGGCAACTCCCCCGACATTATGGCAAGTCGGGGAGGGGGAAGGTGGAAGGGAGGGGGGGGAGGGGTAATAGATCAGTTATCAGGGGAAGCGGAAAGGTGAAGGGAGGGAAGGAGGGGGTATAGGATCAAATCATAATCGGGAGGAAGGGAAAGGGTGGAAGGGAGGGAGGGGAGGGGGGGGAGGTGGGCGATAGATCAGCTCATCCAGGGGGAAGAGGGAAAGGGTGGAAGGGAGGGGAGGGGAGGGGTAATAGATCAGTCATTCAGGAAGGGAAAGGGTGGAAAGGAGGGAGGGAGGGGGGAGGGGGCGTTAGATCAGTCATTCAGGGGAAGGGAAAAAAGGGAGGGAGGAGATCAGAAGGGGAGGGGGATGGTGGGGGATTAGATCAAGTCATTCAGGGGGAAAGGGAAAGGTGGAAGGAGGGGGTGAGGGGGGGCGATAGATCAGTCATTCAGTGCATGATCATAATCGCCAAACATCCGGCCGCAACGCACAACGTACGTGCGTCCGTTCCCCTGACCTCGCTCCTGTTCGTCTTCTCAGCTGACCCAGTCATGCGCCGGGATGACCTCCTTCGCGTAAGCTGGAGAGAGAGAGCGAGGGAGAAGGGAGGGAGAGAGAGGGGAAAAAAAGGGGGAGGGAGAGAGAGTGGAAAGAGATGGAGGGAGGGAGAGAGTGGAGAAGGAAAGGAAAGGGAAGAGCGGAGTGGAGGGAGGGGAGGGGCGGAGAGAGAGGGAGAGAAGGAAAGGGAGAAGCGAGAGATCAGTAAATTAGACAGACGAATAGAAAAATACAAAAACAAAGAAAAAAAAGAAAAAAATATAAAAAAAAAAAAAGACGGAGAGAGACAGCGAATATAAGGACGCCAAGCCAAGCAGGCGGCCTTCAATCACCAGCAAATTACGTACTTTCTACTGACTTCCTCCGCTCGCTCCTTTCACTCCCCCCCCTCCCCCCCCCTCCCCCTCCCCCCCGCCACAGCATCCCGGCCGCAGCATTCCCAGGGCGAGGCTTAGACAAGAGGCTGCGGTTTTCGGGTGGGCCAGTGGACGGAGGCTGCTGAGGATTGCCCTGTCTTGTCTCTCTTGCTTGCGTTTTCTCTTTCTTTTGGGTTTTGTGGTGCTTCTTTTTTTTCCCTGTTCTTTCGCGTTTCTTTCTTGTTATCTCTGTATCTTTATCTTTCTCTCTCTTATCTTTCTCTCTCTCTCTCTCTCTCTCTCTCATCTCTCCTCCCCTCTCTCATATCTCTACCTATTCCTATCCACCCATACATCTCCCTCTCTCTCTCTCTCATCTCTCCTCTCTCTCTCTCTCTCTCTCTCTCTCTCTCTCCTCTTCTCTCTCATCTCCTCTCTCCTCTCTCTCTCTCTCTCTCTCTCTCTCTCTCTCTGTCTCTCCTCTCTCTCTCTCCCTCTCTCTCTCCGCCAGCATCTCCCTCTCCCTCTCCCTCTCGCGTTCTTTGCACCCATCGACAGACATAGTAGAGGGGGGGTGGGGCCAGAGGGAGAGGGAGAGGGAGGGTGTTCTTGAGAAAGTGCGCCGTGTTTTCGAAATGGGGTGACGCCACAGTTGCCATCCAGGTGTGTCGAGCGTTTGCCAGAACGGGTTCACCATTCACTGCACTGCGCTTATCGCCTGAACCCGCGTTCCATTCTGCTGAGCTCGTTCTTCTACTCTTTTATGTTATCTATATCACATCAGCTAGTATCTTTCCTCTCCTATACTTTCTTCTATGCATCTTTCTATTCTAGGGTACCTCCTTATCGCACACACATAAACATCTGCGCCACTCTACACAAGCGTACTACCAACAACGACTATCAACTCGCAACACGCCGAACGAACCGAACTCACTGAATAGACTATGAGACACCTTAGCTACTCTCTGGTTCTGTTCTTTCCCGCAACCCTGCTCAACGCGTGCGCTCTTGAGTGCGGCTGATAGACTCATGCACTCCGGAAAGAATATTACAAAACACGACTCTACATCGATTATACGTACACGAACAACACGACACGATGAGCAAACGTTCTACACATACTACACCATTCTCACACGTACATATGCCGTGCGATAGCACACACAACAGTCAACACAACACACACTATCGACCATTCACCACACACACAACGACACACACCCACACACACACACACCAACACACACCTATGCTACTACGACTATCGACAGCAGTCACAGCACTCAGTATCTAGCATCGTATACTACTATCCACACACATATCTAACATCTATCTCATCTATCTATCTCATCATATCGCAACAACGACAGACCAATTCAGACGTAGCACCACCCACTTTCTATCTCTCGCTTCTCTCAAGCCTCCGCACATTAGAGCACAAGGCGATCATCTTCGTCAATTACCAGCAGCTCTAGTAGCGCAATGGCCACAACTAATTTCTCCTGCTCTTTATTATGCCCTTGATTACCCCACGCCTTCCAACCAATCCCAAATCCCACGCCCACCACCCTCTTCTGCCGTCCCCTCCCTCCCCCCTCCCTCCCACGCCCCCTCTACTCCGTCCCCTCCTCCCCCTCCCCCCCTCCTTTTGCATTATGGCGGAG
The DNA here is from genome assembly GCF_003789085.1 of Penaeus vannamei. Lineage (NCBI taxonomy): Eukaryota > Metazoa > Arthropoda > Malacostraca > Decapoda > Penaeidae > Penaeus > Penaeus vannamei. The sequence goes on from NW_020868722.1 coordinate 14,622, forward strand.
AAGGAAAGGAGAACGGGGGAAGAGGGATATCAGGAGAGAAAGAGACGGAAGAGAATAAAGGGAAGGAGAGCAGAATGGATATGAAGGAAAGAAAATTAGGAAAAAGGAAAGGAGGGAAAGAAGGAGAAGAGGAGAGATAGTAGAGGGAAAGAAAGCGGGCGATGGAAGGGGAAAGAGAGAAAGACGGACGCAGAGAGGAAGTGGGGAAGAAAGGCGAGAAGAGAATAATTGCAGAAGGGAGTAACTGATGCACAACAATCTCGTGTATGGTGCCAGGTAGTGCTCTCGGCGCCATTATAGTGAGCGACGAGGTCTTTTTTGGGGGCGAGGTTAGGAGTCACTTAAAGAAGACAAAAAAAAAAAAAAAAAAAAAAAAACGGGTGTCTTGTTTTTTTTGGGGGGGGGGAGGGGGGGGATAGGAAGGAAGAGAATAAGAGGCGGGAGAAAGAGAAGACGAAAGGGGAAAGTGGGGCGAGAAAGGTAAAAAGAAGGAGGAAGGAAGGAGAGGAGAGAAAAAAAGTAGTAGTAAGAGAAAAAAGAAGGAAAACAGGAGAATACAAGAGAATTTAATCAAGGGAAGAAAGAACATAGACAGAAATAAAGAGAAGAAAAAAATCGATATTTAGAGAAAGAGAAATAGGCAAAGCGAATGTCTGCACTGGCGGCCACAGCAAGATGAGAAGAAACATTTTTAAGAGTTCGTGGCCACCAGACGGCGAGCCCTCTGAAGCAGCGGGAGGCGCAGGGTTTTGCTGAGGGGACGTAGAAGGGAGAGAAGAAGGAAGGAAGAAGGAAGAGGAAGAGAAGTGTGTGAGGGGAGTGGGGAGAGCGGTTGAAGGGATGGGGAGGGAAGAGAGATGGAAGTAGGAGGTGAGGGAAAGAGAGAGGAAGAAGGGGAGGGAAGCAGGAGAGAGAGGTGAAGGCGGGAGTGGAGGGAGGGAAGTGAGGAGAGGAATAGAGAGATGAATTAGTGGAGGAGAGGAATAGGAGGAGAGGAATAGGCAGGAGTAGGAATAGAGGAGAGGAATAGGAGGGGAAGAAGAGACAAGAGAGAGAGAGATAAGAGCAGAGAGGCAGAGAGAAAAGAGGAAAGAGAGAGATAGAGAGAGAGGAGGAGAGAGAACGGAGAAGAGAGAGGAAAGAAGAGAGAGAACCTCCACCCCGAAGCAAAACGAAAAAGGCAACAACGAAGAAGAAGGGGGGCGCGAGAAAAAGATAGCACAGATACGACAGACAATAACGGGGGAGCAACTTTCTATGCAACGAGTGGCAAGTGTCGTCTCACGTAACACAAAAAGCAATAGGGCAGCCCGGCCAGGAGAAAGGGAAGAGGGGAGAGGGGAGACCAGGAGCAATGGAGGAGGATGGAGACAGGGAGAAGGGGGCAGACAGACAAGAGAAGAGAGAGAGGGGAGACGGAACAGAGAATGGAGAAGGAGGGCGAGAGGGGAGGGGAGTGCGTCCATGCGGCACCAGCAGTAAACCTAATCGCAAAGGGAAGGTGGGGGGGTGCGCGGAAGGTCGCACGGGAGGGAAGGGGAGGCGTTAAAAGACCCAAAATTGTGCCAAATCTTTAGCCACAATCAACGCAGACACGCGGTATAGACTTTTGAGCTTATATATATATTTTTTTTATCTATTTGTTGTTTTATTTAATGGAGAGGGTGTAAGGGGGGGTGGGTTCGGAGGAGGTTCGTAAACGCCTTTCTAATTGAATTTAGAAGAAAAAACGTTAAGGAGGGAAAATGGGAAAATTAAAATAGTTATTATCGCCTTGCGTGAACGCTTCTAGTTGTGTATTTTTTCTTTTTCTTTTGCGAAAGTACTGCTGATGCTGGAAAACTATTTTTTATCCATCACTGAAGAAGAATGTGCTCACAAAGTAACACACTATCTAATATGCAATGATAGAATGACGAGAGAGCCGAGACAGAACGAGAGAAGGAAAGCACCAGAGAAAGACGAAAACTCCACGAAGAGCGAATCCAGAACAACATGGAATCAGAGGAGAGAAGAGACAGAGAGCAGAGAGAGAGATGAAGAGAGAGAGAAGAGAGAAATACGAGCATAGAACACAGACACAGACAGAAAGGAAAAGAGAATTAGAGAATCAGGAATCGGAGAATCGGAGAGGTAAAGGGAGGAAGGAGAGCGGAGAGAGGGAGAAACGGGGGGGGAGCGGGGGAGAAGGGTGTGTGGGGGGGGGGAGGAAGTGACGCTGCGTCATATGAGAAAAGTTGTCTCGATGCCGCAGTCGCCAAGGTGTAGCCAGATCGCCGGTGTTTATGTGTGTCACTGTTGCCAGACACGAGGCCAGCCAGAGCGGGCCAGAGAAAGGGGAGGGTAGGGAAGTGAAGGGTGAGGAGGGGGGGGTTGTTGTACATCCTTGGGCCCCTGAGGTAGTGAAGTCTCCGTGTGCTCGCTCTATCTATCTATCAACCTATCAGTCTATCTATTTATCTTTCAATCTTTCTCCTCTCTACCTTGTCTTTGTTTCTAACCCTGTTATCCCTCCTCCTCCTCCTACTCCTCCTTTTACCTCTTTCTCCACATCCACGTGGATTAGTGGATAGGTGGATGGGATTGTGCGTTGTCTCTGCTTGGCCGGTGGGGCGGGAGGGAGGGGAGAGAGAGGGGGAGACGGTGGGTGATTCGCCTTTCGTACTCTCCTGTGCATGCGTGTACCTCGGTGTGCGCCTGTGTGCGTTGTACGGTGTGTGTACGTTTCTTGCGGTGGAGTTGCTGAGGGGTTAGGGGAAGTAGGAGGGGTAGGAGAGGGAACGGTGGCCGGTGGATGGGGGGGCGGGTCTACGTCTAACTGTCTCAGCCCCGCCTACTTTACAACACTTTTCTAGCGGGAAAAAGTTACGTTTGGCGAAGAAACCCTGCGTCTCCCCCTCCCCTCCCCTTCCCCCCTCCTTCTTCTCCCCTCTCCCCTCCCCTTCTCCCATCCCACCTCCCCCATTCCCACCCCACCCTCTTCTCGCCCTTATAAGTTCTGTTCCCACCCCCCTTACGCCCCGCGCCGCAAGGTCCATAGTCGCGCGCTTTGCCATACGATTTTCGCTCTTCGGTCCCTTCCCTTTCCCTTCTTCCCTCTCTTAAGACGTGCATTACGGGGAAAGAAAAAAAAGAGAGAAACAGACAGGCGGCCGTTAGTGGAGGGGAGAGGAGGAAGGGGGGGAGGAGGGGGGGCTCCAAGTTTTCCAGATACAGATCTTTTCCTCTTTCGATGTCTCTCTCTTTTGGGGGTTTGTCTTCCGGTTAACACTTCATCCTCAAACTCCCTCTCTCTCTCATTCTCCCCCTCCTCCCTTCTTCTTTCTGTTTTTCATCGTCGTTTTTCCTCATTTTCCTCATATTTTTTTGGCGTCCTCCTCCTTCCTCGATTTTCCAACCTTCTCTTATTCCCTTCCTCTTTCTCTCATTCTACCCCTCCTCTTCTTTTTTCTATTACACCTCTCTTTCTCACCCTCCTTTTACACCCCCCCCTCATCCTTCTCTCCCCCTACTTACCCCCTCATCCTCATCCTCCTCTTCCTCGCTCGACCCTCTCCCACTCCCCCCCACCCCCACCCCCGTCCCTCCCTGCGCCCCGCCTCCCTCACCCCCCCCCCCCCCTGCTCCCCCACCCCCTCCTCACCCTGACCCCGTCGTCCGTAGCCTTAACCCGGATCATCGGCTGCTCGCTGTTCCGCTGGAAGGGGGTATTAATGGGAGATTAAAAAATAGATAAAGAGGGAAGAGGGAGAGGGAGGGGAAGGGAAGGAAGGGAAGGAGAAAGAAGAAGGAGGGAAGGAGGGAAGGAAGGAAGGAAGAAGGGGAAGGGAAGAGGGAGAGAGAGAGAGAGGAAGAGGAAAGAAAAGAAGAGAAAGAGAATAGAGAAAACGAAAGAGAGAGACGAGAGAGAGAGAGAGAGAGAGAGAGAGAGAGAGAGGAGAGAGAGAGAGAGAGAGAGAGAGAGAGAGAGAGAGAAGATTCTCTGGTTCATCCGTTGGGATTGTCCGTCCCGTGTTCTGATCCGGCCAATTAAAAAAAAGGGGTGGTGGTGATGGGGAGGGGGGCGACATGGATAAAAAAAAGTAAAACGAATAAAAGACTAGCGGCTAAATAAGGCTTTCGCTAAGTATGCCGGTTCCCCAGCGGGTGAGTTACGCATGTCCGAACACACTTTAGATCATACGGCATATGCAGGCCACGGGGTAACCTACTTGCTCTCTCTCTCTCTCTCTCTCTCTCTCTCTCTCTCTCTCTCTCTCTCTCTCTCTCTCTCTCTCTCTCTCTCTTCAGTCTTGTTAGTATCCTTCACCTTCTCCCACATCCTCTTAGCTTTCACTCTCTCTTTCTTTCATTCCTCCCCTTCTTCGTACCCCTCTCCCCTCCTCTCCAAACACCTTGAAATCGTTTCGCAGTTAGAAGTAGAGAGAAAGAGAGAGGATCGAGAGCTGGTCGTTCATGTCGGACTCGCATTGCGGAGGTCGTGCACGGCTCGTAACTGCCTCCCGCCTGTCGCAGCGTCCCTCCCTCCGCTGTCTAATCTGTCTGTCTCTCTCTTCCTTTGTGCTCTCTTCTCCTCTTCTCCCTGTCTCTCTCTCTCTCCTCTCTCTCCTTCTCTTCTCTCTCTCTCTCTCTCTCTCTCTCTCTCTCTCTCTCTTCTCCTCTTCTCTCCCTCTCCCTCTCTCCTTTTCTCCTTTCATGCACTTAAGCAAAAGACGGAAAAGGTTAGGAGGAGGAGAAGTAGGAGGATGAGAATATAATAATAATAATAATTAAAATAATAATAATAATAATAATAAAAATAATAATAATAATATGATAATAATAATAATAATAAGAAGAAGAAGAAGAAGAAGAAGAGAAGAAAGATGAGGGAGAGGAGAAGAAGAAGAGGGGGCGCTATGACTCCTTCAGTTCACCCAATATGTATCAGTGTGTCACGTGTTAGGAACTCAAGGTTAAAAACCCACACCGTCTCTGCCACTTAGTGGGTGTGAGCGCTGCTGGTGTGACCTCTTAACAGCCCAGCCCCCCTCCCCCCCTTTCCATCCACTTCCCCTTCCCTCCCTCCCTTCTCATGCTCCCTCTCCCCCTCCCACTCCTTATTCTCCTTGTCTCTCTCTCTTTACTTCCCTCTACCCTATCCTTCCACTTTTTTATTGCCTTCTCTACCGTCCCACTCTCTTTCTCTCTTTTCCTTCCTACTCTCACTCCCGCTCTTGGTAACCCTTCCTTCCCTTGCCACTCCCTTTGCTCTCCTTCCCCTTCTCTTCCCTCTTTCCATTGCCTTCCTCTTAAACCTCCCTCCCCCTCCCTCCTTCCCTCCCCCTGTCCCTTCCTCCACCAGGCTCATGACGCCGTCTTCCTCTATATGCCATTCCCTCCTTCCCTCTCTTTCCTCTCCATTTCCCCTCCCTCGTTCTCCAGTCCTTCCCTTTCTCGACCTTTCAAACTCGTCATCTTTTTTCCCCTTCATTTTCCTTTTACCTTCCCATTCATCCATCCATCTCTCTCTCGCTCTCTCTCTCTTTCTCGTCGTTTTTTTTATGCGCGTGCGTCCCTGAAATGAGGGTAGATGGGGGAAAGAGAAGAGAAGAGAGTGGAAGGGAAAAGAGAAGGACGAATTCCAGCAAGGGAAATGCAAAATAAAGAACGAAGAAGAGAGAGAGAGGTGGGGGAAGCTTCAGAAAGGGGAATAGGAACGGAGGGAAATAAAATGGAAGAATACGTTTGAACGAAAGAGGGAAAGGAGAGGGAAGTTGGAGTAAAGAATCCCCAGAAACGTGAATAGAAGGAGGAAGAAGAGAGAATAAAGAAAAAAAAAATGTAAGTTTTAGGAAAAAGAAAGGAAAGAGAAGAGAAAAAAGTAGAAAGGATTGAAAATAAAAGAATCTTACAAGGAGTTCTAAGGGAAAGAACGAAAAGAAAATAACTTGAAAAAAAAACGTAAACAAAGAGAAGAAGAGAGAAAAGAAAGTCGAAAAGAAAGGACAAATTAAAAGAAACACAGAGAGAAAAAAAAAAAAATTAACACCTCGGGAGAAAGGAAAGCTATAGCCCACCCAACGCCTTAAGGTCTTTTAGTCAGTCTTAATTATGTGCAAAATTGCTCTCTCGAGGCGGTTATCGCGCCATTACAATGCTAGCGGTGTCGTTCGTGGGCGGGGAGGCGGCGGTGGTCGTCGTTTTAGTCGTGGTGGGCGTAGAATTAGAAATGAACGGGAAGGCGTGGGTCGTATTTTTTAGTCGTGGTAGGTAGCATTAGAAATTAACGGAAGGCGTGGTGGTCGCCTTAAGTCCGTAGAAATTAGAAATGAAAAGGTGGCGTGGTCGCCGTAGTCGTAGATTAAGATGAACAGGTGGCTGTCGGGGTCGTAGTTCTAGATGTGGTAGTCGTAGGATGAAGATGAACAGGGGAGTTGTTTCGTAGTTCTAGATGTGGTAGTTGTAGGATGAAATGTGTCGTCGTTCGTAGTTTAGATGTGGTAGTCAGATTGTGAATTGTCATGTAGGCGTGTCGCGTACTTCTAGATGAGGTAGTCGTAGGTTGAAGATGAACAGGGAGGCGTGGCCATACGAGTCGTAGAATGAAAGTGGACAAGGAGATGTGTGTGTGGGGGGGGTGAAAAGGCGTGGAGGAGAAACAGGAGAAGGGAAAGGAAAGTCGTAACAAGAGAAGCTAAGTAATAATAATGACGCGAAGAACGAAAAGTGGGGAAAAGAAGAAGAAAAAAAGGAGACGAAGATTTTTTTTAAATCGTAAAAAAAAGATGGCTTTCAGAAAGAGAGAAAAGAAAACCAAGACAAACAAACGGGAAGGAAAGAAGAAAGAAGAACGAGAAGAAAGGAGAAGGGAGAAGGGGGGCAGAGGGGCTTGTTAAAGGGTGGCTTGCAACAATTGCTCGTTGTTTCTGTTGATTGATTGCTTGTTGTCTGGTGATGTGCCAAATGTGGCGATGGCGGTGCTGTGTGATTGATGAGGAGAGGCGAGGAGGAGGGAGGAGGGAGGGAGGGGAGGAGGTGTGGAGGGAGCAGGGAGAGGGAGGGAGGGAAGAGGGAGGGAAGAGCGGGTGGGGAGGGAGGAAGAAGGAGGGAGGAGGAGAAGTGGAGGAAGAGGGAGGGAGAGGAAGATGGAGGGAGGTAAGAGTGGAGGTGGAGGCGGAGGAAGGAGGAGGTGGTGGTGGATCAGGAGAAAGGAGAAGGTGAAGAAAAAAAGGAGAAAGAAAATTACGAAATACAACAAAAGAATAAAACAAGAAGCAGAAGAAAGAAGAGAGGACAGGGGGCGTTTGCGTGAATGCGAATGGGGGAGGAGGGGGGGGTGAGGGGAAGAGGAGAAGGAGAGGGGAGATGACTGTGTTATTTAAACCTTCGTCCCCTGGGGTGTGGTGGTGTTTTAGACGCATCGCCACGCAGGGGAGAGGAACAGAGGGAGGGAGGGGGTGGTAAAGGGGAAGGGAGGAGGGCAGGAGGGGGATAGGTAGGAGGAGGAGGAGGAGGAGGAGGAGGAGGAGGGGATGGTAAAGAGGAAGGGAAGTAGGGGAGATGGGTAGGTGGAGGGAGGGGAAGGGGAGAAGTGTAGGAGTAGGAAGGGGAGAGGAGAGAGAATGTCACCAAAGTCTCCACTCCGCTCAAACCCCTGGGGGTCGGCAGATGGGTAGTGGAGGGTGAGCGAAGGACGGAGGGGAAGGAAACGGAGGGAAAGGTGATGGATGGAAGGACGGGAGGAGAAAGAAAGGTAATGGAAGGGAGGAAAGGTGATGCAGAGGAAAGAGGAAAGGACGGAAAGCGACTGAGCGAAGGGGAAGGAAATTGAAAGGAAGGAAGGAAGGAGAGAGAGAGAGAGAGAGAGAGAGAGAGAAGAGAGAGAGAGAGAGAGAAGAGAGAGAGAGAGAGAGAGAGAGAGAGAGAGAGAGAGAGAGAGAAAGAGAGAGAGAGAGAGAGAGAGAAGAGGAAAGAGGGGGGGGGTAGGGGTTCCGCGATGACGGTTGTAAACTGAAAGCTGCGATCCGGGTGGAGAAGATAAGGTAGCAATGGCGGATAGGATTCGTGGGCGAGGGACGAAGACCTCTCACGGCGGCGTGTCTCTCTCTCCCTCGGTCTTCTGCAGGTAGTGGGAGGAGGAGAGGGAGAGGGAGGCCATGTGGAGGGGGGGGGGAAGGAGGAGCGGGAGGCATTAGAAGTCGTGTTCATTTTCCTTCTTGGTGTTCAGAATCGTCGTGGGATGGGATGTCGGAAGTCGTAATAGTGATGTCAGTGGTCGTGATGTTGACGTCCAGAAAGTCGTATGAGCTGTCGTATTTGCAGATGTCAGAGTCAGAAGAAGGGGTCGTATCAGAAGTCGTTCTCACTCCCCGTCTTAACTTGACGTCAAGAGTCGTTGTTTACGCTTTGGCACCGTTGTCATCGCCTCTATCGACAGAGAACCCCGACGTCACTACAGCTGCTGCCGTCGGAAGGGAGGGAGCGTAATCACTTCCGCAGTCGGGGCTTGGCCTTGCGTCGCCAAAGACCCTCAAGCTAAGGAGTCCAGTCCTCTTATCGCTGCTAGCTTATCGGATTTCAGCTCGGGGCGCGTCACGAAACCCCGACGCCACCTGCGTGAAAGAAGGCGAATGGCGTGAAACGGGGTGCATGATAAATGGGCAAACAAGGGGGAGAGAGTTCAATGGCATTTCGAAACTTTTTTTTATAAAAAAAACATTGATTTTGCGGTGGAAACGGTTTTATCGCCCTGACTAAGGTCTTTAGTACGAGGTACCATTTGTTTTTCTTTTTTTAAGTGCTGGTTACCAAGTATTTCGTAGCAGTTAGCAGTTTTAAACGGCTGTTACCAAATCTCTTGAACGGCAGTTACCAAACACCTCTTTAAAAGCAGTTACCAAATCTCTAACAGCAGTTGCCACCCTCTTTAAAGGCAGTTACCAACCTCCTTACAACCAATACCACCAGCAACAACCAGTTTCCCACTACCGGGAACACCAGCGGCGGTGAAGCCCCACGGTTCTCCTCTCCCCCCCCCCCTCCTCGCGGCCGCCGGTCCACGAGGACTTTGCTACCTCGGCAACTTCTCGTAAGCCCCGCAGCCGGCCTTCTGGAGCGTAGGTTCCTCGGGTCGGGCGCTTCGGGCGCTTGGCCGGGGCGCGTGGGTGGGGGTGGAGTGGATGTGGGATGAGCGTCGCCGGTGGTGGTGGTAGCGGTGGAAGCGGGTGTCTTGGGGTTGGGTGGGTGGGGGGGGAGTCGGTCGTCCTGTCGTGCCTCGTCGGTCTGTCGTCGTCTGTCGGTCCGCTCGCTCGACGGGAAATTAGCTCTCGGACGCGAGCGAGAGCGGCGAGACTGACAAAGACCGTCTCCTGTTTGGATTAATCCTCTCTCTCTCTCTCTCTCCTCCTCCCTACCTCCCTCCCTTTCTTTCTCCCATTCTCCTTCGTCCCCCGCTCTCTCTCTCTCTTTGATCTCTAGTCTTTTATTCAGTTGTCCATCATCGGGAAAAAAACGTTATTAAAGCTCCCCTTACCCCTATTCCTTCTCCCCTCCCTCCCTCCCCCCTTCTTTTATGTCAACGTGAAATTAAATCGCGTTCAAGTGTGTGGGCAGCGCGCGGCGGCGGCGGCGGCAAGCGGCGAGGGGTCTGGCCGGGTCGGAGGGGAGCACATGGCCGCTCCGCCATACAGCTGAATCACCCCCCCTCCTGCTCCTCACCCCTCCTTCGCCCCCCGCTTATCCTCACACCTCTTCCTCACATCGCCTGCCGTCTCCCTCCCTCCCTCCCCCCTTCCCCTCAGGGCGAACGACTCTCGCCCTTACTGCAAGCAGGGAGGTGGAGAGGTTTGCCGGCGTGCTTCAGCAGCCACTAATCATAACATAATCCCATCCTTGGTGCCCTCTCGCTTTTTTTTTCTTTCTTTTACCTTTTTATTCTTTTTCTCTTGTATTGGCTTTTTATTTTCTATTTTTTAAGTTTTTTTTTTTTTTAAGTGCTGACACGTTCAAGGTTTTGGCGGAGGTTGGCTGGGGTCCCAAAAGCGGAGAATTGATTGTGAATAATAAAAACCCGTTGGGCGCTGAACCAGTCGTTTCAAGACGAAAAAAAACAAAGATTTAAAAAAACAAATAAAAAACAAAAAACACAATTACCAGAAACCGCAAAAGTTTCCAGATTTTTGTTTCTAAAAATTCTCTCTTTTGGTCAAGCCGATAGGAAGCCGAGCATTTTTTTTTCTTTTTTGTTTTTCTTTTTTTTCCAAAATAACTTGCTTGAGCGACGTCGAACATTCTAGAAGTTAAGAGGTTCGTTTTGAAGGCTGGGCGTGATGAAGAGAAAATATATAAGAGGAAGGAAGGGAATGGAAGGAAGGAGGGGAAGAGAGAAGAGGTAGAAGGGGGAAAATGGATGATAAAAGAGGTAAGGATGGGAAAGGCAAGGAGAAGTTTAAAGAGGCAAGGGACGTGAGAATTAGAGGAAAGGATAATAGCCGAGAAGAAATCATATTAAAAAAGAATAGGGAAGGAGGGAGTAAAGAAGAAAGGAAAGGAGAAGAGGAGGAGGGAGCCGGGGACGTCGTGGCCACCTCGTCCGGACGTGATTCCGAAGCCATAGGAAAGGACTCTCGCCAGAGGAGTCGCCCCTCTCCCCCCTTCTCCCTCTCCTCTCCCCCCTCTTCCTTCTCTCCCCCTCTTCCTTCTCCCTTCTGCCCCCATCCTACAACCCTCTCCCCTTCTCCCTCTCCTCTGTCTCCCTTCTCCCTCAGCCCCACCTATCATCCCTCTCCCCTCCCTCACTCTCCCCTCTCTCCCCTCTCCCTTCTCCCTCTGCCCCTCCCCTCTCCCCTCGCCAGGATGCGCAGCTGGCAGGATACAAGGCAGCGCCCAAGTACAGCAGGATTACAGGGGTCGTGCTGGCATAGGGATTCGATAAAAGGGAGGAGATTTATCCTTGATTTAGGATTTGTTATATTTACAATCGTCTCACTGTTGTTGTTGCTGCCGTTGTTGTTGTTGTTATCGTTATCATTTTCGTTTTCTCTCCTTTTCTGAGCCACCGCGAGTTGGGAATTTCACGTCGTAGATAACAGCTGATAAGGATATGGGAGAGATAAGGCATTAGGATACAGGGAGATAAGGGTGCAGTGAACGTAAACCGACGGGGAAGGAGATTCACAGCGAATCACTGAACGTCGTCATTATTTATTACTCTTACGTTATTGTTATTATGATCAGAACGCAGTAGATGGGAAAATACACGAATAAGTAGATCATGATAAATAATTAAACCACCATCAATGACCAAGTCCAAATCAGAGAACGATGTAGGTGGCGAGGGAAAACGACAACGAAATGGAACACAATAAATTACCGTGATTATTAAGGCCATGACAAAGGGGAGGAGAGTGAATCAAGGTTCGTATGATGATGGGGGGGGGGGGGGGAGTCAAGGCCCCGGGATCCAACGTGAGAAATTCTTTTGTTGGATTGACTCCCGGCGGTAAATTGTGCCGAGTGTTGGAGCAAAAGCCAAGACTATGATGAAGGGGGGTATGTTATTGAGGGGAGGGTGGGAGGGAGGGAGAGTGGGGAGGGATATTAAGGAGGGGGTGGGTAGAGGTGGAGTGGTGGATGGGAGAGAGGGGAGTTAGGGTAGGGAGGAAAAGAGGAGGGTAGGGGATAGGAGGGAGGGAGGGAGGGAGGAAAGGATAAAGACACTTGTGCGAAAGTTGGAACAGGAGGTGGATCATATAGCGAGGAAGAAAGGAAAGAGCGAGGCAAAAGGAGGAGGGAAACGAATAGGAAACGGATAGAAAGACCTCGCTAAAAATGGAAGAAGAAGAGATGGGATTGTAGTCATGAAAGCAATAGATGATAAATGATAAAGAGAGATGATGATGATGGCGGAGGAAGGGGATAAAAAGGAAGACGAGGAGAATGCGGAGGAGAAGCGGCCGAGAATACCTGCCGAAGAAACGACCAACATAAACATACTTGAGCTTTGATTGAGGAGGACCCGCCGAGGAAGACCTTAGGTGGGAGGGGCGTTTGGCGCGGGGGGGAGGGGGATCGGGCTTCCCTCCTCCTCTCCTCCTCCTCCTCCTCCTCCTCCTCCTCCTCCTCCTCCTCTTCTTCTCCTTCTCACTTTCCCTCCCCCTTCTTTCTTCTCCTCCGTCGTTTCCCGTCCTTCTTCGTCCCTGTCCTCGCTTTCTTCTCGCTTTTTGTTCTTTCTGGTTTGTTTCTCCTTTCCATTCCTTTCTTTTCATTATTTTTTGTCCATTTCTCTTTTCATTCTTTTCATCCTCCTTCTCACATCCCTTATTCTCCTCATCCCTCCTCCCTCCTTCCTCCGTCTCATCCTCCCTCTTCCTCCTCTCTCTCTTCTCCCTTCCTCCTTCCTATCCTCCTTCCTCCTCCCTCCCTCTCTACCTTCCTCCCTTCCTGCCTCCCCTTCCTTCCTCCGTCTCATCCTCCGTCTCATCTTCAAGCAGATGTTTGGGTACCTCGGATGTTGTGTTTAGACGTGTCTGGCCGACGAGAGAGGAGGGATGGGGAGTGGAGGGGGAAGGGAGGGGAGAGACACGCAATGGCCTCAGGTCACACCGGCTCCGCTTGACCCGTCGTGTAAACAAAGCAATAAACGATAACCGAATCGACTAGAGAGAGGGAGAGAGGAAGAGAGGGAGAGAAGGAGGAGGAAGAGGGAAAGAGGGAGAGAAGAGGAGGCGGGTGGAGAATAGAACCGTTCAAGAGGGGAGAGAGAGAACAGATATAGAGAGAAGAAAGAGAGAGGAATAGGAAGCGTTGGATTTTCAAAAGGAGAGAGAGAGAGAGAGAGAGAGAGAGAGAGAGAGAGAGAGAGAGAGAGAGAGAGAGAGAGAGAGAGAGAGAGAGAGAGAGAGAGAGACAAGGGGAACAAAAAGAAGAGACTATGGTACACGTAGGTGATGATGTAAGGTTGCTCACAATAATAACCCGCCCCTCCCCAGCTGTGTACTCTGCCCTCCCCCTCCCACTCTCTTCTTCCCTCCCCCCTTACGCTCTTCCCGACTCCCCTACCCTTCCCCCCTCTCACCCCCACTATTCCCACACACTTGCTTCTGTCTTGGGTGTGTTTTTTTTCTTCTCTTTATTGTTACATTCCTTCTTTCCTTCTTCTCATTTTTCTCTTTAATCTTGACGCAGTATGCCTTCCTCTCTCACAACTCTTGTCCCTTATCTCTCTCTCTCTCTCTCTCTCCTCTCTCTCTCTCTCGTCCTCTCTCTGCTCTCTCTCTCAAATCTCTCTCGCGCTCTCCTCTCTCTCTCTCATCTCTCTCTCTCTCTCTCCTCTCTCTCTCCTCTCTCTCTCTCTCTCTCTCTCTCTCTCTTCTCTCTCTCCTCTCTCTCTCTGCTCTCTCGCTCTCTCTCGCTCTCGCTCCTCATCTTCCCCTTCTCTCTTCTCCCGTCCCTCCTCCTGCCTGTATTACTTCTTACCTCTCTTCTCTTCTTCTCCCCTCCCCCCTCCCTCTCTCTATCCCTTCCTCCTGTGTCCTTCCTTCCTTTCTTCCTTTTCTCACCACATCACAACACCGATGTTGTCATCACCCGACACCACCACAGCCCCACATCATCACATCACCACATATCATCTATCCACCCCAAACATCACCTCGTCACCACCACATCATCACCATCACCACATCATCACCCACCACACCATCCACCATCACCACCACACACCATCACCACCACAACATTTACTCGTCACCACCACATCACCACCATCAACAATACATCGACACACACCACCACACATCACCATCCAGCCGCACGCTCGCCTCCGCAGCCACGCCCCCACGAGTGAATGCGCAAGACACCGCACTCTTCAAGGACTTGCTCTTTCTGTCTTCCTCCTTTTCGCAACTCTTACTCTCTTTCCCATCCTCCTTCTTCCTTTTTTTCGCCCCTTTATCATCTTCTTTCCTTTTCCCTCTCCATCCTCTTCTTCTCCCTTTCCGCATTTTCTTGTTTTTCTTCTTTTCTTTCGTTTTCCACTCTTCTCTCTCCTCCTCCTCCTTATTCGCACATCTCCGTATCAGATCTCCCGTTCTTTTGTATCCCTTTTTTTTTTTACTTATTTTTCTTCTTTTTCTTTCTTTTTTTTCTTTTTTTTTTCTCAGTGTGGGGGGGGAAATTAGTCCATTCTATCGAGTGTATTGCTTTCCGCCAAAGCACTGGAATTGCTCAGGTTGCACGGGCGATCTTCTGCAATTGCAAGGAGTATTTTTGGAGTATAGATATCTGCACCGGCCCGTCAGAGGCGGTGGGGTGGGTTATCGTGGGTGGGGGGGCTTGTATTGATATTTTATTATTGGGATTTTTGGTTTGTTATTATTATTTTGTGGGTTTTATTCCTGTGTTGGTTCGTCTTTCTCTTCGTCTCTGATTCTTCCTTCTTTTCTTTCATTTTCTTATTCTTTCTCCCTTAATTATTTCTCTGGCCATTCCTTCCTCCTTTCTCCTTATTTCTTCTTCCTTCTCCTCATTTCCCCCTTTTATCCCTTATTTCTTCCTTCCTTTCTCCTTTCTTTCTTATTTTTACTTCCTTTCTCCTCATTTCCCTGGCCCTATTCTCCTTCTCCTCCTCTCCTCCTCCTCCCCTCCTCCTTCTCCTCCTCTCCGACCCTAGCCATGACCCTGGCAAAGGCGATTATGCATGAATGACGAAACGAACATTAAGTCATTACGACCTGAAAAGATGAAGGTGGGATGGAAGGGGGAGGGAGGGAGGGAGGGATGGGGAGAGCTGGAGTGGGCAATTTTATGTTTTATCACGTTTTATCGTTTTTTTTATTTTTCTTTTATCACGTTTTGTCGTTTTTTCTTCTTCTTTCTCCCGTTCTCCTTTTTATGTCTTTTTTCTCCTTCTCGCCTCTTTTCTATGTTTTTATCTCTTTCCAATCTCCTCTTTTCTTTATTGGATTCTAATCTCTTTTTCTGGCGTTTAGATTCTCTCTTATCTTTTCTGTCTTCTTTTCTCTTCTTAATCCTTCTCTTCCTTCCTCCTTTTCCCTTCCTCCTTCCCTCTCCTCCCGGTCCCTACCTCTCCCTTCCCTACTCCCTCCTCCTTCCCTCTCCTTATCCCTCCTCCTCCTCCTTCCTCCTTCCCACTCCTTATCCTTCCTCCTTGTCTCTCCTCCTTCCTCCTCCCTCTCCTTGTCCCTCCTCTCCTCCTCTTCCTTGTTCTCTTGTCTCTCCTCCTGCCTTCCTCGTAATGATGCAAAAGGAAGGCATAATCGACACTCCTGGATGCAAATGAGGAGGGAGGAGGGGGGGCGGGATGCAGAAGGTTGGGGATGAAGTGGAGGCTGGGACGGCTCATAGTGTCCTCCCTCGGGTTGAGGGCAGAATATGATGCGAGGCCGGGGGTATAGTGGGCGAGAGAGGAGTGGGGTGCGGCGAAGGAATGGAGAAGGTGGATAGACAGGAAGGGGGATGAGATTGAGGGCTAGGAGGAAGGGAGGGGGAGATAAGTGGAGTTCGGAGAAACGAAAGACTAAGGTGAAGAAGTGGGGTGGAGGT